>JACEVL010000467.1:170000-615000 GCA_020284085.1 Aporrectodea caliginosa
CAAATTCCACAGAGGCGCTATATAAATATTCAGATACATGCATACACATCTGCACATAAAAATGTACTCATAGATTCAAAAGTAGGCCAACACAAATGTAGTGACATCATATGTTTGACAATCGCTTTCTACCATTCTTTCTAACGATATGTTAAGTTGTCATATTCAACGACTTGGGAGGTCAGGTAGTGGTGCTATATAAATAGTCAGATGCATACCCATGAAAAGATACCAGATAATAAGTCTCGTACTTTCTCTGTGAAATTTCTATTAGGCTGATCCAAAATCAAGGATTCCCTCTAGGTTCACGGAACACCATTCCTCAGAATTCTTTGCAGAGGTGCTGGTTAATAAGTTAATAACATTTATTTAACGACGCCGTCATAATGCGTCAAATGGACGATGATTGGCGTGTGCAGAGTTGAACTGAGCCCAGCCTTTTTACGGGTGGCGAGTAGTGGAAATAACCTCTAGTATGGAGGTTGGCTTCAAGTAAGCAGAAACTCACCGATGAATAAGCAGTTGCGTATACCATAACCGGTATCTCTAAAGGGTGCAGTGTAGTGGTGACATCGCCACCCTATAGAAATGCTGCAGACACCCGATAACTGAATCCTGACATGGTAAGTACAGACCACCCTTCAACACGCCTAGCCCTCAGTGCCTGGTGGATAACCTCGGACAGAAAGGCTACTGAAGGCTGATTGTAATTGTAATCGATTAATAAAATTTATATAAAAACAACTCAGTGATTCAGATGGGTTTACGACCCAAGTCAGTGCCATCACTCACATATAAAAATGGACCTCAGGCATTTCCGCATCAGAGGAAGAGAACTTTGTCGCAAGGGCGTATTCGATTGCATGAAAATGGCCTGCAGCCAGTCTCTGATAGGAGCCAGAAAATTTAGCGACGAAGGGAATACAACAAAGGCCTCTTCAACGAAGCCAGTCGTCGGTATAAGAAAACCCGAGTTTCCAAGCCTCAAAGCCAGATCCATCAATCGACAACTCCACTCCCCCTCCACTCCCCGCCCAAGCCACCAAACAAGAGGCTGACGAACGTGAAGACATCAGGCATCAGCTGCCGACTAGATCCGACTAAATCCTACTAGACTGCTGCAGACTATATTAAGTTAGGATCTATATTAGGCTATATATGTTAGACTCTTCCTATAAATACCGTACGACTATCGCCATAGAAAGGTATGTCTGTTACCTGTCATCTCCGCACAGTTTTCCTCCTTTGTCTCCTTCGAACCAGTTACCTGAAAGACAACTAACTTAGATTACAATGCGGTTTCATCTGCAGAATCTTAGAGGTGCATTATGACATCGAATCGTCTTAGAGTTGAGGAGACAATTCCAGAGATGATATGGACAGTGTATTAGTGTATTGCTTGGTACCTATTATGTACTGTACTATATTGCGTAATTATTATTGCTATTATTATAACTACTAATTTTTTAGCTTTGTTTTGTGGGGCCATCATCACCATCATCATCGTCGTCATCATCATTATAGGCCTGGGACAAAGGAAGATCTTTCCATAGACACTTCCATACTAGGTGCTATGCCCGTGTTGGCCCATCAGCTTGGAACTCTCTTCCCCAGTCTCTTCGCCTTGAGTTACTAGCCCTCTCACCTTCCCAGTTCCGGAGACGCCTTAAGACTTTCATGTTCGCTGACGCAGGCACTGACGCAGGTAGAAAGCGCTGCTGTTTTTGAGCGGCGCTATATAAATGTTCGATTACAATTACAATTACATACTCCGGTTCTCTCGGTGTGTGTTGAGTTCCTCCTCAGTGTAGTTGCTGATGGGATTCGGAGGAAGAGCGATGCACTTCTGTTTGAGCGATCCCTGGTAGAGTTGGAGCCCAACGAGAGCAAAGATCGACAGAACGAAAACAGTCAGGATCATGACATCACGAAGCCTACGCACGGCCTCCATCAAGGCACCGACGATCGTCTTCAGACCTAGGCAGTGACGACACAACAACGTCTATTGTCATCTCTGTAAGTAGTGTCATGTTATCTACATGTATTGTCATGTGCACTTGTGCAGTAGTATAGTGTCATGGGTAGTAATGTAACGTTGTTTAGCAGAGATGGGCACGATTAGTTAAATTGCTAATCGATTAGAATTGGAATTAACAAAATCTTGTAGCTAATCGATTAGAATTTAATCGATTAGTTACCAATCTCTGTTGTTTAGTAATGTCATCTATGATGTAATATCATTTATGGAGCACAGAATCCGATTGATAGAGTGCTCGCCTTGTATCGCGGAGAATGCGGGTTCGATCCTCCTCTGAGACGGTTACTGTGTAGGCATCTCGGGCAAGTCCTTCACTTACAATTGCTCAGCGCCATCGATTGATTTTGCTTAGTCATATTATTCTTCTTAAGCTCCTTCTCTCTGGTCACGGTTGAGTCGTGAACTCTCGCAGTCATTAGCTTGGTTATCAGTTGATTTCCCAAAAGACGAATTGTGGATTTTTCGCTCCTCGAGTTTCAAACAACCTCTTATTTGCTCGCGACCTCACAATGTGTGGACCCAAGACCATAAACACGCAAACTAATCATACCACCTATAATTAATATAACACTGCGGAGAGTACGGGTTCGATCCTATTACTGCGTAGGCTCCCTGAGCAAGGCCTTCGCGCACAATAATTGCTTTGCAATATAATTGCATCTGCGCCGCCGAGGCGTGCGCACTTTTGAGCTTTGGGCCACCTTTGGAAGAAGGACGATATCAAAATGCAGTTGTATTGTAGTGTACGGTTGCAGGTATATACCTGAATAAGCGGTTTAATTACTTTTAGATTTGTCGTGAAGACACGTTTAGTTTCAGTTGAGACAGTACAGATGTATGCAATTTAAGGCTGTTGCTGGTTCAATAAACGATCAAATTCTCCCAATTTTGAAGGTCAATCAATCAATCAGTCAATCAATAGTAATTTATATAACGCCCCTTCGAGGTCTCTACTCAGCGGAGCTCCCGACCCAGGCCAGGCGGAAAAGAACAGTCTTAGACAACTGGAAGAGCGGAGAGGAGGAGACCCTGCATGGAGAGGAGACGCATCTCCAGAGGAAGAACGTTACATGTGGTTCCATGCACGTATGACAAGGGCAATGAAAAGATCCGGTGATACTCCGCCTGCAGATAACGTCAGGTTCATATTCACAGACTCTGGCCAATAATTGTCTGTCTTACAGTAGTCTAACTTATGGTTCCATAACCTATCTTCTCCAACGAATCACAATTTTTGCCAACGGTTTACTCCGAAGGGACATCGACTCACGATTTGAGCATGATGACAACGGCGCGATAGAAGCCAAGAGATTAGATTAACTAAGATTGGATTTAGAATGGTTTGAATTAGATTAGGTCGGCGAGATTAGATTAAACAAGGTTCAGATTACATTAGATTATTGCCTGCCATAGCCTTGACAGAACATTCGACTGCAAACTAAGTGAAAAGCCGGCTTTCCAGCAACTGGCGACCTTTCGTCTGCGTTTGCATGACCCGGCAATTATTCCTCAGCAGGGACGTGGTCTAGGAAGTGGCATTGAAATCTATCGGGGGCTTTGATCAGAAATCGATTGTTCTGCTAACCTGGAACGACAGCAACCGTCTTCAAAGCACGAAGGACGCGAAACGTTCGGAGGGCCGCTAGATTTCCTAAGGGAAAAGCCATCGTTATGTACCTGTGACGGATGAAACAGAAGTAGAGAATCATTAGAACGCTTTGGGTTGTGAAATTAATTACATATAACTATATGGAATGATTACAACGCGTAATCCACATAAGGTTCTAAGAAAAGTTATCGATTAGAACAAGTGATAATTTTAATTATTTAATCTAAGCTAATCTGATCACTTCTATAGTGGCAATATTATAAAGACGATGGTCGACTAAAACCAGAATTCGTCAAACAAGTGGTAAGTAAGTGAAACGTGAAAGAAGATTTATCATAAGCTAACCGTCTAGATCTAACAATGACGTTATAGAAGACATTAAGATTATGAAAAGTATAGGCTATGAATCCTGCCAGTTAATTACAATATAAAAACATAACTTATTAGATTATAAAAAAATGAATACTGCCAGTGACTTGTAATTTAATAACATAAGAAATCAGTAGATAAAGACAATAAGGATATGGCATTATAATTCCGGAGCTTTTAATTTAAGGAAGCAATAATTAACTAAAGGCATTAGATGTGTCGGTCCCAACCGTTTTCAGAGAACGGCACCCTTACTAACCTTACAACGGCAGAGCAGGTCACTGCACCCTGCCTTCATTTCATTTATTTTTCTTTCAGTTATGTAGTGTTTTATTTTAAAGATGAGCAACTTTCCTTATAACCAACGGCAATATGAGACTATTTCTACACTAGGTCTACTTTTAGTTTAAAAATAGTTATCGACCTATATTAGCAGTGATAAAAAAATCAGTAGTTTTTCACATTTTTTTCACAGAAAAAGCTGCACAAATATTATTCTAATTGCAATAGTAATTACGACTATTTCTACAGCATCGTCATTAGCTGTCAACTGTTCTGCCATTCTGAAATCCAAGCGTGCATGGCAGTGATGGCACCCTTTGAGAAGGTTCACCACACCCTGGATCCGCGGCACCCAGATTGGAATGCACTGAATTAAATAGTCTATAATTATGACAACTATCGTTTGAATTGTACAATTAGTACTAACGCTAATGAGACGACGACGAAATCGAGCCAGTTCCAGGCGTCTCTGAGATATGTGAAGTTGCAGAGGATGAAGCCACGAGCACAGATCTTAACGATGCTTTCGATCGTGTATATACCTGTGAATGTCTCTCTGTTGAAAAACAACATAGGCACGCTCTCACCAACGTCCACAAAATGTAACCTATTACAAACTTCTATAGCGCATTCATAATATTACATACATACATACATACATACATACATACATACATGCATACATACATACATACATACATACATACGTACACACATACATATATAACATACATACATACGTACACAAAACTACACATTACTCACATACATATTGAGTGGCAAAATGTGATCAGCAACACTGTAACTGTATTAAGAGTCTGCTTCACTCCATCTGGTGAGCTATTACCGCCGTTCTAATGCAAAATTACGGAGGTTTTTATATCGCGTTTTATAAATAATGCAAGACGCTGACCAACCAATTTGTGCGCATTTATGACCTTCGGGGTCAGTTTCGAATGCAAAGGTCATTTGACCTTTTGCGTCATCTTTGGGTTGACAAATATTATGCTGCAGGGACAGCAGGATGGTTGCGTGCTGGACCACTCTTCCTCTTGATTAGGGCGTAGCGTTTAGAGGAGTGAGGACGGGTTAGCAGGTAAGGCGTTGGAGGAATGATAGCACTGGCAGTGGTAAGACTTAGCAGAATGATAGACAAGACAAACGGACGGACAGACAGACAGACAGACAGACAGACAGACAGACAGATAGATACTTATAGACAGGGAAACACGTGGGCAGATAGACAGACAACAGACGGAAAGATGTATCAGTGATAGGGAGATCTCGACAGATACAGACCTACACAGTAGTACACACAATAATAATAATAATAATAATAATAATAATAATAATAATAATAATAATAATAATAATAATAATAATAATAATAATAATAATAATAATAATAATAATAATAATAATAATAATAATAATAATAATAATAATAATAATAATAATAATAATAATAATACTAATAATAATAATAATAATAATAATAATAATAATAATAATAATAATAATAATAATAATAATACTAATAATAATAACAATAATAATAATAATAATAATAATAATAATTTAAAAAATAAAAATAATAAAAAATAATAATAATAATAATAATAACTCCAGATAGCACACCTTAGGACAGTTTCTAAGTCCCTGAGGGATCATGTATACCTCGGGGCATAAAAAAAAAAATAATAATAATAATAATAATTCTTCCTTTATTGAAACAATCCGGTGGACACATAGCAACCGGTACAGTGTACAGTTATGCAATTGAAACAATTCACAAGAACGCAAATGACAGAAGACATAAATCTTAACTACTAACAGAACAGACAGCCTGCAAACACAAAGAACGTCCGCCCACGGGCTCGAACACAGACATACAAACAGGCAGACAGGCACACACACACACACACACACACACACACACACACATAAAGACAGACACACGCTGAAAGACAGACAGATAGAAGGACATTTAAAGCCTACCAGCAATATACCAGAACACGCTGAAGTGTTTCTAAGATTACTTGCAGATAATATTATTAATTACAACACAATTGAATGCAATGTAATGAAACTATAAGTTTTCGCAATGGACTTACTCTGTGTGAGGTATTTCTTTGTTGACGGCCATGAATATACAATTGACGAGGATGACAACCATCACTAACAGACTAAAACATCTGGACAAACACTGTCGTCAGAAAAACAATCCATTCATTCATTCGTAATCATAATCGTAATCGTAAACTCCAAACTTCTAAAGCGCCACTCAAAAGCCAAGCGCAGGGCACCAGCTTATTCACGAGCGCAGTTCAAGAACGTTATCTCATAAAGTGCTCTCTGCTGTTGCACTGACACATTTATCTCTTCACTAACTTATAGACAGTGCAAAACATGTAAGCAATATAGGCCTACCGGAATACAATAGGAATTCCGAACAGGATATTACTTGTTTTTTTCTTGGCAAGCATTACCAAAGAAACTAGTTTGATTGTTTATATATATATATAAAGTGCTCAGATCATCGACGTTTCTTAGCGTCGTCTTTAGCCAAAAGGATACGGATGTGTGAGAATATAGATGGCGGCTCTCCTGATTGGGTTGAAAGGCGTAAGAATGAAGACAGCGTTTGTGGCACTGAACCGGAAAATCGTCTTATCACGAGCAACGACCATAAAGGTCTAGAAACAACAACAACGGACAATGATAGAGCACTTACCGATGGCTAAATATATGTTATTGTAGGGCCTTATATGGTTGAGATTCTGGAATTGGAATTACACATCACTTGTGCGCATACGATACAGCGGTTTCCTTAAAATGTTCCAGATAATGTGTGTCTCTGGTTATTTAAAATAGTAGGCTATATCATAGCTTAACATAATAATAACAATATTCTTTATTGAAACAATCCAGTTGACAAACCGCAACCGCTTACAGTTATGCAATTGAAACAATTCACAAGAACACAAATGACAGAAGACATAAATCTTAACTACTAACAGAACAGACAGCCTGCAATACAGCTTACAAAGCATGTCCGCCTACAGAACTCGATCTCGGTACCTCTCGCTCTCTATGCCAGTGTGTTATCCAATGCGCTATCGGGCCCCCAACACACCATAACAGAGCATAACAATACATGGGAGTTTCAGTTGGTTAAGAGAGCATAATATATAGTCTGCATTAGGACCACTGAAAATTGACCGTAAACGCTGAATAGCCAATCCCTCCGAGCTTCCTCTTAAAAGCCATTTTATAGCGCCTTTTCAAAATCTCTGAAAAGCGTCGTAAAATATAGCGATGCATAATAAAATCGTGTTTCGTACGAATCAACACTACACTGCATATAGACCTTTGAGTGTTTTAAAACAGAAGCTGCATAAACTATCCAGCTTCTAGTTTAGTCATTGCATTTGCTACGCACTCGATGTCAGTAACTCTTATTCTGCGACTCGATGTACAATGCGCGCGAACAACTGATCCAGAACGCTACAGAATCCGCTCAGCTGGCTCGAACCGCCAATCAGACCCTGCGCACTACCGATCAGACCACCTTGTCATACGAATAGATACATTACATTACATTAAATGGATACATAACATCTGTTACATGAAGGTGCATTACACTGCAGTGAGGGGGCGAGGTGATGGCTGAATGATAATACACAGGCACGAATAGCCAAACCTTCTATATGCAGGCACAGAAGGACGCGGGTTCGATACCCGATAGCCCCATAAGGTTGACTCAGCCTTACACTCCTTAGAAGGCGATGGTAAATGAGCAGCAGTAGGATTGTTCGGCTCCACACAATCTGCCATACGGTTATAAAATCGACTCTTGTAGATGTCTACTCACGTATTTATTGTTGTAATATTCGTCGAGATCTTCGATCGGTTTTCCATAGAGTTCAGACGGAAATTCTCCCATCTTCGACGGCAGTTGTTTCCCCGTCTCCAGCGCCGGGTCCGGCTCCACGTCGTCCTCTTCCTTTTTCTCGTCTCCACCACCACCATCTCCTCCTCCTCCTGGTTCGTCCCCTCCGATGCGCATCTGTCCTCGGTTCATCTTCTCCTCCTGGATTCGTCTCTGGATCTTCGTCAGCGATTCCTTCGTGAAGAGACGGAAGATGGTCTGCTGCTGCTGCTGGGAGGGAAGCAGCTGCTGCTGAGGAGGAGGAGGCAGGGTGGCGCTGCTGAAACCGGATTCCATCAACGTCAGCTGATGCGGGTGATGATGCTCAGAGCGGACGACGACATTCTACAGAACTTTAAAAGCAACAGGTGTCCTTCTGTGACAACGGGTATCAGAATAATAGGCTAAAAATGAACAATAGGCTAGCAATTACCAGACAGTCCATGCAGCGCTCTCTCTGTGTGTCTCTGTCTCTGTCTCTGTCTCTGTCTCTGTCTCTGTCTCTGTCTCTGTCTCTGTCTCTGTCTCTGTCTCTGTCTCTGTCTCTGTCTCTGTCTCTCTCTGTCTCTGTCTCTGTCTCTGTCTCTGTCTCTGTCTCTGTCTCTGTCTCTGTCTCTGTCTCTGTCTCTGTCTCTGTCTCTGTCTCTGTCTCTGTCTCTGTCTCTGCTCCCGGCTCTGTCTCTGTCTCTGTCTCTGTCTCTGCTCCCGGCTCTGTCTCTGTCTCAGCAGAAATGAGTTGCTTGGATTTCTTGAATTTAAAAATTATGGGGAATAAGAAATGACGACATAGACAATCATTTGATATCCAAGCATACCTCTTGGACAAGTTAGTTCAACAAAGAACTCCGATGGTTTGGACATGTATAGAGAGAACGCCAGTTGACCAAATCCCACACAATGCACTAAATGCAAGATTCGAAGGAAAAAGAAACAAAGCAGACAAAGACTACCCTGCATGGATAGACAATATAAATGAAGGCATAAAATCACTTGGACTAACACTATGGGGAGCAATGGACAAAAGACAATGGAGACATTTATTTGTACCCATCACCGTCAAATGTCAGGCGTTTACATATGGTTCTGGGTCTACCACATGGCCTCTTACAGTCCTTGAAGCTTTTGTGCATCGCAGGCCACAGAGCTCTCCTATGATCCTTCATGGCCAGTGGCCAAAGATATATTCTATTATGAATCAACATGACAGACATTATTTTGTTCTTTTTAGCCGACATCATCGCATTAAAATGCACTTAATTCCATTGCTATACATTATTTAACATCATTATTACATCACCAACTCCTGTCCAATTACATAGAATTAAATCCTAACACAAAATGGACAACAAAGTTACAACAATGACCCAACGCAGCCACACTCCTGTATAGCCCTATTTCTGACATGGGCGTATTTAGGGGGTGGTTTTACGGGTTCAAACCCCCAAATAAGTTTCCGAAAAAAAATTATATGCTTTTAAATGCGAAATACAAAAAAGCCTGAACTTTTGCGACCATTTCCAATGGACCCCCCAGAAATCTTAAAACCCCCTCCGAAATGTTTTCTGGCTACGCCCATGGTTTCTGATAACTTTCTCCGCGATTCAATGCATCAGAAGAGTAGGTGGAAGAAGATTTTGGTTGTCGACTGGCTGCAGAAGATAGAGAGAGAGAGAGGCAGAGGACGTCTAGTCGATGAAGGTAAACAGACGTCAGACTATGTACGACAAAGATGATGACGATGACGACGAATGACATTGACGATGACAACGACTCAACCAATCAGCTGCGTCCACTAAACTAATGAAACCGGATTCAGCGGCAGACTGCAGGTGGAAGGCTATCTCTGCTTGCTTAAGCTGTCTGCATTTCTATCTGTCCGTCTGTCTCTGTCTATATGGTTCTGTATGTCTGTCTGTCTGTCTGAACGAATTTATCCGTCTGTCTGTCTGGATCTGTCTGTCTGTCTTCCTGTCTGTCTGAATGAATCTGTCGATCTATCTATCTGTCTGTATGGATCTGTCTGTCTGTCTGTATGGATCAGTCTTTCTGTCTGGATCTGTCTGTCTGTCTGTCTCTGTCTGTCTTCCTGTCTGTCTGTCTGTTTGTGTGTCTGAATGGATCTATCTGTCGGTCTGTCTGTATGGATCTGTCTGTCTTTCTTCCTGTCTGTCTGTCTGTCTGTCTGTCTGTCTGAATGGATCTGTCTGTCTGTCTGTCTTAATGGATCTATCTGTCTGTCTCTCTGGATCTCTCCGTCCGTATGGATCTGTCATCGGCGTTTTATTTACCAAGGGGATCGATCGATCTAGTGCTCCTTAACTTCTTTCCACTTACTTCCTCCCTCTTCCCGTTCCTCCTCTTACCCTCTCTCCTCTTCCATCTCTGCTCATCTTTCAAACGTCGAGCGCCATTTTGTACGCATAATTAAAAGAGACAAACGAAGAGGAATAACAAGGCAGCCTTTCGTCCGAGAAACTATACGGACGTTACAGCTCCATTAGGACGCTACTTGCACGACATATATATACATATATATATATGTGAATATATGTATTGTATATATATGAATATATATATATATATATATAAACATATATAGACACACAATCTATACTCATAATGTGTGCATGTATACCTATGTGTGTTTGCTCATTTGCGCCGAGAGCTAATACGTGGACGCAGTTTGTATATTGTGATATTCGTATTTAAACGGTAGGCTACAGCGTATATACTTTGACTACAAACTGCATATACGTACATGTACATATACAAACCAACATATGTATATTGCACACGTGCACAGTGCACACGCGCGCACACACACACGCGCGTATATGATGGAAGAATAAGATTGGTAGCTATTGACCGTTGACGCGAACTTTGTCTTCTGTCTCTGTGTTTGTCTCTGTCTGTATCTCTCTGGCTGTCTTCCTTTTCATGTCTCTCTGTCTAATCTTATTAACCCTGTCTTTGTCTCTCTTCGTCGGGCTCGTCTAATCTAGATTCGGCTTCCTATTCTGAACTTTACTTTATCCTCTCAATCAATCAATCAATTTTAGTTTATTCCCCATCACCAGGCTGACAGAACGCAGCTTGTTACATTAGTTATAGTACAGCGGCATAGCAAAACAATTGTGCATTTTGTGATACAAGCATGAAATTTGGTACACACATTATACATGGTATTAGGACGAGATATAGATATTGGGCCACGCTGAATTATTTTTTGTGTGGAAATGGCGGCCATTTTTCAAAATGGCCGACCAAAATAGAGATTTTTCAATATCTCAGCTTCTAGTTCACTTAGAATCATGATCTTGGGGTCTAAACATACATAATTAGGGGCAAGGATGCCAATAGAACTAATTTCAGCCACATATCTACACGTGATTTGCAGCCATGGACGTCATTTTTGGAGGGGGGCAGTCCTCGAGCAAAATATGGAACAATTGCTCATTTACTGATAGAAACATGAAATTTGTTACATATTATGAACATGTCCTAATGGAAAATTGTACCCATAGGGCCATCGCAGTTTTGCCACTGGCCTCAATGGCAGCCATTTTCCAAAATGGCCGACCAAAAATAGAAATTTTTCTATATCTCAGCTTCTAGTTCACTTTGAATTGTGATCTTGGAGTCTAAGCATACATAAGTAGGGGCAAGAATTCCAATAGAAGAAATTGCAGACACATATCTACACGAGATTTGCAGCCAGGGACGTCATTTGGGGGGGGTGTGGGCTGTCACGCTGAAATTTTTTTTTAAACGGCGACCAAAATGATGACAATAGAATTTTTGAAATTTTTTCCTGCAATAGTCTATACATTTTTTTCTTAGAAATCCAGATTACAGCCTTTAAAAGTGTCAATGTTCAAGGTTCAAATAAAAAATCAAGTAAAATTCAGGCTTATAAACTTTCAAGGTTCAGTTCAAATTTTTGAATTTGTTCTTTTCAAATTGTCTCCAACATATTTCTTTCAAATCAAGGTTACATTTGAAACTGTTGAAATCATAGTTGTAAAAAACGTTTTTTTCGTTTTTTATTTTTTTCCAAAAAACGTTTTTTCGTTTTTTATTTCTCGTCTCGTTTTTTTCCGTTTTTATTTTTTTTTATGTAACTTATTAACTGCCTGTTACTATTTGTTTAATTTAATTTTTATCTGATATCCCTTACGTTGTCTCCGTCCTTTCAAGGATTCATCTAATTTACGTCACTATTTAGTGTCATCAGTTGAAATAAACAGCATTGTAGGCCTACAGGAAATAAATTTTATAAAAGTTATTTGAATTTCTAAGTTATCCATAATGCGAAATGTTGTCTTTGTACTCACTAATCTCTGACTGACTGATAAACTGACGGATACTCCATATCAAGTTCTTATATAAGTCAGAATTGTAAGTAGACCTACAATTTTTAATTAAGTACACTTTATACTTACAAAGTTTAGTTTTTAGTTGCTTATGTCAGCATTGATTGATGTAGACTTACATGTACAGTATGTATACAATTTAAATTTGAAAAGATTTCAATATTTTTAATTTCTCGAATTCTTTTTAAACCAAACTTATGAAAAAGAAAATAGGCCTAATTGTTGTAGATTACTGTTACTTGGTGTTTACTAATAAAGTTATGTTATTTGCTAATTAAAATTAAATTGTGTAAACAAGGTTTTTAATTTTAAAATGCAGTAAAAGATGTAGAAAAGTCAAATTATTTTCTTTTCCGTTTTTTCTCGTTTTTTTCCGTTTTTTATTTTTTTCAATAAAACGACGTTTTTTCCGTTTTTATTTTGATTTGACCGTTTTTAACAACTATGGTTGAAATTAAATGTACCGGTATGTATTCATCTAAGAATCACTGCGTGTTGAACAGTTGCCCTCACAGACACCAGTACATGGAAATGAGTGCTTCCTGCACGAACATCTCTTTACCCAATCCTTGCACTTGCAGGACACCAACTATTTGCAGGTCGTGAAGAAAACATGTATTGGGCTGCTTTTCATGCTAGCCGCCAGCCATCAGGTTCTCCAGTCATCTGTTCAACTCCTCTGCTTCCAATGTTCATTGAGGAAGCGCACTCAATTGCCATGATCCGTCATTCAAAGGATATTGTGAGGGATTGTGTTAATCATCTGAATCCGGTGCAGACTCGAATAATCACCGTTGACCAGCCCCCGTTTGCTTTGGCCAAACGGATTCAGTGGAAGTGGCCTGAGAGATACGTTGAAGACGGATTAGTTGTGATGTTTGGTGGTCTCCATATTGAAATGGCAGCTTTGAAGACATTAGGAGACTGGTTGCAAGGTAGTGGTTGGGTCCAAGCCCTAGTTCAAGCGAAGATTGCAACGCCCGGGACAGCCGATTCATTCTGGAGAGCAGCTCACATGACACGAACCAGACGAGCTCATCAAGTTACAGCAGCTGCTCTGTACATCTTAAAACAACGGGCATATGATGGCAGATCGCACATGCATTCAGTTCATTCAGTAGGTAGCGAAAACTTCCAAGACTGGTGTCGACGCAGAGAACTTGCTTGTCCTTAGTTTCAGTACTGGGCAATTGTGTTAGAACTTGAGCTCCTGGTAATTGTATATGTACGATCTTTGCACCAGGCGTCATTTGATATGTATCTAGAGGCACTAACTGTACGGACTCCATGGTTTCCTGCCCTGGACCACACCATCTATGCCAGATGGATACCTGTTCATCTGAGAGATATGGCTGAACTGTTTACAAAACATCCAAATGTGACCAAAGAATTCAAGGCTGGCAAATTTACTGTGCAGAAAACGAGAAAGGTGTTCTCCTCAATTGCCATTGATCAGGCACACGAACAGAACAATGCACTTATCAAAGGGGATGGTGGAGCTGTTGGCCTGACTGACAATCCAAGTGCCCTTCACCGTTGGATGACGGCAGGACCAGAAGTAGCCAGAGTTGTGCAAGAATTTCAAAGCGCCTGCAGTTACAAGGAAACGCGATTTCACACACGTCATCACGACCAGACAACTCATGTTCAAACGGCATTTGCCGATGATGTCCATTCACTTCTCAGTGTGATAGAAGACTTTGGCAACCCATTTGAAGAGGAAAGTGCGGATCTCATTGTCCTGGACACAAAGATAATTGCTGGTTCCGAAGCGGTCGAAACTGTCCGAAATGTAAGGAAGATAGGCCAAGAACAATTCAAGACTTTCACTCAAGAGCGTTTGGTAGAAAGAACAAAGCCCATTGATGACTTCATTACACGCAACAAATTGAAGGTCTTTGGCAGCCCTAAACAGAAGGGTGTAAGCAAAGTGAAGCAACAAGTCACCTCTTTGAAAAACAATGTAGGACAGTTTTCACATCTTTATATCGGTTGCCAGACAAGGGAGGGTAACCTTGCTGAAGTTTTTAGCCACGAAAACCAAGCATGTCCACCGGCACTCTCAGAAGGTGGAAGACTCCGCTTCGGTGCTAAAAGTGACCTTCTGGCATGCTTCGAAGATCTGTCGCATGTCCAGGTAGATGCCACTGTTGCAACCAATATAATTCTGGACGGCGCTGCTATTGTGCACATGTTGAAACCAGCTGCTTCCAAGAACTTCGATGAGTATGCCAGACACAGTTTCATTCCGTTTATCTTTGGCAAGCTCCAGGGTGCTACACATGTTGATATAGCATGGCCTGTATGGGACACTAGATTTACGACACCTTCCAAACTGTTCTCAGTTTCACCAACTGTTGAAGACTGCATTCTTCCGTATGGCCTGGATCGGGAGCGCCTCTGAGTAGGGATCTTGAAGGGGCGCTATATAAATTCTGATTGATTGATTGATTGATTGATTGAAAGAGATTTCCTTTAAAAGCACTGCAAGAACTGAACGTGGCAAAGGCGTGCGCAGACGTGTGGAAGGTCAAGTTACCATACCAGGAAATTGGCCAAGCTTCCTTTGCGTTGACTCCAATAAAACAGAGCTCTTCAGACAAAATTCAAAAATGTGAACTGAACCTTGAAAGTTTATAAGCCTGATTGTTACTTGATTTTTTAAACCCTGAACATTGACACTTTTAAAGGCTGTAATCTGGATTTCTAAGAAAAAAATGTATAGACTATTGCAGGAAAAAATTTCAAAAATTCTATTGTCATCATTTTGGTCGCCGTTTTAAAAAAAAAAATTTCAGCGTGACAGCCCACCCCCCCCAATGACGTCCCTGGCTGCAAATCTCGTGTAGATTTGTGTCTGCAATTTCTTCTATTGGAATTCTTGCCCCTACTTATGTATGTTTAGACTCCAAGATCACGATTCAAAGTGAACTAGAAGCTGAGATATAGAAAAATTTCTATTTTTGGTCGGCCATTTTGGAAAATGGCTGCCATTGAGGCCAGTGGCAAAACTGCGATGGCCCTATGGGTACAATTTTCCATTAGGACATGTTCATAATATGTAACAAATTTCATGTTTCTATCAGTAAATGAGCAATTGTTCCATATTTTGCTCGAGGACTGCCCCCCTCCAAAAATGACGTCCATGGCTGCAAATCTCGTGTAGATATGTGGCTGAAATTAGTTCTATTGGCATCCTTGCCCCTAATTATGTATGTTTAGACCCCAAGATCATGATTCTAAGTGAACTAGAAGCTGAGATATTGAAAAATCTCTATTTTGGTCGGCCATTTTGAAAAATGGCCGCCATTTCCACACAAAAAATAATTCAGCGTGGCCCAATATCTATATCTCGTCCTAATACCATGTATAATGTGTGTACCAAATTTCATGCTTGTATCACAAAATGCACAATCACTTCATATTTCGGAACTATGCCGCTGTGCTATTAGTTGTATATTTATAAATATGTTTATTTGTATGTCACCTTATCATGTCTGGATAAATTATCTTTTATTTAATTTTGAGTGATTTATTCAGAATATACTTTTATATAGTACTCTAGAAATGAAATTGCGGTTGTCCTTGTCCGGAAGAGAGAAGCCATGGGCCCGAGGACGGAGCACATGTCCACAAAAGGGGCGAGGTGGCGGGGGGAGAGCCGATGGAGTACATGGCGTTCGTTGTTACGTACAGAGCTGCGTTCTAAATCTACATAACATTGTACTTACTTCAGCTGATATCTATACAATTAAGGATCCTGAGTGGCCGAGTGGGTTGGTGCCCGCTCGCCGCGCCGGCGCTCCGGGTTCGCTTCCCGGTCGGGTCGGATTATCAGAGATTAATTTCTCGGATCTTTACTGCGGGTGGCTCGGTCGCATTATAAACGTGGAGTACAATACAACACACAATACAACACATCACAATACAACTGGGGCGCGGTGGTGTAGGGGTATGTTCGGTGCCTTGCAGCTGGAGGGTTGCGGGTTCGGATCCACCTCAAAGTCGCCGCGTAGGGACCCTGGGCAAGTCCTTCACTCGCAATTGCTCATGCGCTTCGGCGTGAAACTCCGATTCAGCGTTCGCGCAGTAGTCGGGAGCGCCTCTGAATAGGAAATCTGGTTGGGGCGCTATAACAAGTGTTCAAATACAATACAATACAATACAATACAATCAGGTTCTAAGTACTGCGATGTATTCGTGGGTCCTTAATAGATTGGCCTAAGAATGATTTAATTAAGATGGACGCTTTATCACACCTTGCTCACTCTCTCGCGCGCGCACTCTGACTAGCTGCACCACAAATGCACCGACACCGCTTGGATGTTGATGATCCATTAGTTTTGTTTGTGTCGGCGATTGGAAAACAAACGGTCTTCGACATCCAGGCGACATTCATAGCTACAGTGTGTATAAGCCTACTAATTAGTCTATGTGATCATCTAGGTGCAGGCCTTTTCGTACCAAATTATTGATTAGATATAAATGATATAGATATATATAATGGCCTACATACATTGTTAGGTGTGGCCCATTTTAGAAAGAGTGTAATGTACAATTGTACATGTTGAATTTGATCAGAATAGACGGAGTGTTAGGTATTAGGCTATCTGGCCAGAAACACATTCTATAAAAACGGGAACGTTTTTGTTTTCGAAGAGCTTGGAAATTATTAGGCTGTGGTCTTACGAAATCGTGGTTTCTGTGTTAACTGCCGAGGCTCCATAATTATAATGTATTTGTAAAGGATAACTAAGCTTAGTAAAGGTGAATCTTAGTAGAATTCGACGCGATGTCTATCTCGTGTCTTTCAGATTTGCTGCTTTGTAAAATCCGCTTCTTGTTGAAGATGTTCTGCTGTTGTTGAAGCTGCAGAGTGTTGTCAACTTTCTTTCCCGTCATATTTTGTTTGCGTCAGTTTTAATAAACGAACAGTCAACGACGATGTTTGCTTCGGTGGCTTTTGTTGTCGCCTCGGCGTGATTGCGTCCAAGCAGACAGGGTCTGATGCACCCATGTTCAGCTTAGCCTACATAGAGTACTACGCTAGTACGCTGTCTAGATTATATTCTGTGAACGGATCCGGCCAACCGAACCGATCCGAACGCATTGACCGTCTGCGATCAACAGAACGGGAACGATTCGCTGACTACAGCATCGGATTCTTAATTCGGTGTCAGCTGCAGCATCAACAGCATCAATCGGGTCAGAGGCGGATTCAGCGACAAAGCAATCGCCCTCCTCCTCCGCATCGAATGTCCGCGTTGAACTTGTAATAAATAACTGCACAAACAATCCACACGATTCCTTATACTATAGAATGGAATGGCAAACACATAGCATAATCATACATGTCCATATGATTCCAGTTTATTATGTACCACATCACGCCATACAATCATAAATAGTACTATACCACGCTATAATATGCAGTGCCATGCTATACCGCTCAATATCGTGTCTTATCAAATAAAAACTCTACAATTTTATGTTTGGTTTTACCCATAATCCCCTACCCTCTAACTTTAATGATTACTTTCAGCTTCGGTCAGATTTCACACCACTACACCAGGAGTTCGAGCAACTAGCGCCCGGCTTTTGCACTTTCAAACACACGTAAATTCTCAGCCAATAATAATAACAATAATAGTGACAATTTATATGGCGCCGTAACACAGCCATGCCATGCCGTTACAATATAGTTTCCTCCGTCTGGAATCAGATTCCCGCCGAAATATGCCAAACGACCAATCTGTATATGTTTAAAAAGAAACTATGCGCTCTCCTAATAAGTAACCAAACCAATCTTATTAGTTCAGTCGTTAGTTAAGTTATTAGTTAAGCTCCTATGGATAATGCTAAATATGGTAAACAAATGATCTATTTTCCTGAACTATCAATCATCAGTATAGGGCGGATAGACCCACAAGATATCTTGAACTAGATAGCAATCGCAACTGCCTCTATAGATGTATTAACTATCTGGTACATAGGTGACTCCAATTTAGCGGGATACTTATCCCTTCAGGGCCCCCTTGTTACCCTTACGATGAAAACTGTTCAACTGTAAATGCACTGTTCGAAAGGTTAACAATAAAAATGATTGACTGATTGATGGCGCCGTAACACAGCCATGCCATGCCGATTGATTGATTGATTGATTGATTAGTGTACCATGGGATACCATACCAACTCCAAGATTACCAATGCTATGCCAACCATGTCATGCCATGCTATACCAGACTAAACCAAATCTTACCATGTCATACCATTCCATATAGAAGGCCATACCACTCAATACTGTATCTTAGTGTACTATCAGATACCATATACCACACCACAGTTTACCATGTGCCATGCCAACCATGCCATACCATGCCATACCATTCCCAATACCATATGCCATACTACTGCATACTGTATACCGTATCCTAGTATACCACGAGATGCCATACCACAACACAGTTTACCATGTGCCATGCCAACCACGCCATGCCATTCCCAATACCATATGCCATACTACTGTATACCGTATCCTAGTATACCACGAGATACCATACCACAACACAGTTTACCATGTGCCATGCCAACCATGCCATACCGTGCCATACCATGATATACCATACGATGCCATAACCGAATCTTACCACGCCATACCATTCCCTATACCATATGCCATACTACTGTATACCGTATCCTAGTATACCATGAGATACGTAACACACCACTATCTACCATATGTTATGCCAGCCATGCCATACCATGCCAAACCATACCATACGATGCCATAACATACCAGACTAAACCAGAAAAATCTTACTATTATATGCCATAACATTCCACGTACCAAACCATGCCATACTTTGTTAAGCCAAGCTGCAGCATTCATCATGGCTACAGGCAGAGCTGGCTTTAGGTATAGGCGATATAGGCGGCTGTATAGAGCGGCATTTTTCAAGGGGCGGCAAATTCCGGAAATATAAAACAAGAAAAGCATATTTCTTCTTGAAATTTAACTATTAAATATAAAAAGGGCGGCATTCTCGTCCTTGCCTAATAGCACAAAAACTGTCAACGGCCGCCTCTGACTACAGGTTTACAGGACATCTGCATCTGTACCAGCGTCCGAAGCATCATCTGGTGCCACTGTGTAACGATGATGATGGCGTTGTCTTGGACTACTTCCGGTCATGCGCAGCGAGCACTTCCACGCGGGGGAGAAATTGATCAGCGGAGAAGCGCAAATGGTCGCCAGAATTAAACCGGTTGCCACGTCGCCTTGATGTCTCGATGTCAGCCACAATTTACTACTCTGTCTCTCTGTCTGTGAACCTGTGGCTCTCTCTCTCTGCCCTCCTTCCCTTCCCCTCCCCTCCCTCCCTCCTCCTCCCCTCCCTTCCCTTCCCCTTCCCTCCCCTCCCTCCCTCCCTCCCTCCCTCCCCTCCCTCCTCCCCTCCCTCCCTCCCTCCTCCCTCCCTCCCCTCCCTCCCTCCCTCCTCCTCCCTCCCCTCCCTCCCTCCCTCCTCCTCCCTCCCTCCCCTCCCTCCTCCTCCTCCCTCCTCCCTCCTCCCTCCCTCCCTCCCCTCCCCTCCTCCCTCCCTCCCCTCCCCTCCTCTCTCCCTCTCCTCTCCTCTCCTCTCCTCTCCTCTCTCTCTCCTCTCCTCTCCCTCTCCTCTCCTCTCCTCTCCTCTCCTCTCTCTCCTCTCCTCTCCTCTCCTCTCCTCTCCTCTCCTCTCCTCTCCTCCTCTCCTCTCCTCTCCCATGCCCTCCCTTCCCCTCCCTGCCATCCCTCCCTCCTCTCCCCTCCCTCCCTCTTCCTTTTTGTTCAAGAAGTACCTACGCGTGCACATTATCGCAGTATTTCAAGCATTTGCAGAAGTTACGGCCAACATCTGTGAGCTGGAGACTAACACATTTACGGTGTTTGGACACTGATTAATAGTTGTAGGCTGATAATTGTCATAGAATTTGGAATTGGGTAGTTTTTGTTTTGCTTTTTAACTGTGACTCAACCTTAGTCTATGCATTATAGACTCCTCTAGAAACTAACTTAAAGTAATCTTAAGCAGCTTAAAGTTTCTCTAACTAACCCTTAACGCGTCCTCCATTAAAGTCTTATTTTCTTTTCTATTCTATTACAGAGGTTTATATAGCGCCCCTTCCAGGTAATCTACTCAGGAACTCTCCTCTCTGCGCTAGCATATATGATGCTAAATGCCATTAGGAACGAAAATATTACTTCAATATTATTATCACAACAATGCACAGTAAGCTGGAAGAGTCACCAGTGATGGGCCCACGCACAAACGTGAAACCAACCAACGGATTCGCGTCGACAGCTGACAGATGGCATGGATGTTCAGAGTCTCTGGACCAAGTTGCATCGATAGAGCGGCTACTGTAGGTGACAGCGTTCGCAAACACGCTTACGATGCCGACGAGCAGTCCCTCACTGGTAGAAGATAATGCATGTCCGGCTATTCGTCGAGGCACAAAGAGTACGAAGAAAAGACACTCGTCGCATATCGGTCGGTTGATTGAAGAGCCACCAATGACTAACGGCCGAGGTCACTCGATAATGATCCGTGTCGGTCGTCCTCCACTGAGACAAAAACACTCGGCTACAGGCGGCGTACACGGTCCGTATGGCTGAGGTTTGATCGTACACCTGGAAGCTCCAGCATGTTCGAAATTATACTGAGCTAATTCTGCATTTAGACGAAATAAATCCAAATAATCCGTCGAAATGACGCAGAAATCGATCCACGACCGACATGGCCGATGACACGCAGTCTACACTATGATGATTTATGCTGCAGGGCTGACATTATAACCTCAATGACGCTACTTGGAAATTAACTGTGCATCATAAAAACTGTAATCATAGAAACAAATGACTGAAAAACATGACAACATAAAACTTTTTGTGTGAAAATGACGTCCATAATTTCTGCGCGCCACGCAACTGCTTGCTCCACCTATAAGTCTACCAAAAGCCGGTGCAGTGCGCCAGGTACAGCCCTCAATTTATGTTTCGTAAATCTCTCACTGTGAGCGATACCCTTGAATTGTTTAGTATCTGATCAATCATAAAGCGCTTCTCATAGCATAAGCCTATCAGAAGCGCTCCCAGTGCGAAGTACTCCGAGAGAAAAGGAAGGTTTTAAGGTGAGAGAAAGAGATAGAGATGCTACCTGAGAGGATTGTTGAGCGTAGAGAAGAAGGAAGTCCATTCCATAGAGAGCGACCTATGCAGGCAAAGGATCTGGATTGAGCCCTACGTAGTTGATCGAGTCAAAAGCGACGGTAACTTGCCAGTGACTTAATATTAGGTCTGCACTAGTATAAAGTACGTACAGTCGCCAACAATTCTATGGTCAACAAACTACAATCCAAGTCGACCAACGTCAACGAAGTCGATCGTTTATTTGCCAAGTCGTTCGAGTCGACTAAGTTAATGGAGTCGATCGTCAGCCGACCCAAGTCGATAGTAGCACTCGACTCGATCGACTGCGGGTATACAATAACACCCTGTGCCCTATACCGTGTAACAGAGCCAAACCACACCGCACCATAATATAACACCCTGTGCCATACCACATCACATTATACCACACCATTACACCACATCGTACCGCACCATACTATATTACCCTGTGCCATGTCATATGAACATATAACACGCCAAACCACATCACACCATATCACACCATACGACGCTTAGTCGAAGACCGCAGAGATAATGGCGTGACTAGGGGATAATTAATTGCTGTGGCAAAATCATCAGTTGCACTATGCGTCATAGCATTGCATTTCACAACAAACTGCATAGCACAGCATATCACAGCACATTGAATAGCATTGAATTTTACAGCAAATTGAATAGCATTGAATTTCACAGCAAATTGAAAGGCATTGAATTTCACAGCAAATTGAATGGCATTGAATTTCACAGCAAATTGAATGGCATTGAATTTCACAGCAAATTCAATGGCATTGAATTTCACAGCAAATTGAATAGCACAAAATATCACAGCAAATTGAATAGCATTACATTTCACAGCAAATTGAATAGCATTAAATTTCACAGCAAATTGAATAGCACAACATATCACAGCAAATTGAATAGCATTGCATTTCACAACAAACTGCATAGCACAGCATATCACAGCAAATTGAATAACATTGAATTTCACAGCAAATTGAATAGCATTGAATTTCACAGCAAATTGAATGGCATTGAATTTCACAGCTAATTGAATGGCATTGAATTTCACAGCAAATTGAATAGCACAACATATCACAGCAAATTGAATAGCATTACATTTCACAGCAAATTGAATAGCATTACATTTCACAGCAAATTGAATAGCATTACATTTCACAGCAAATTGAATAGCATTACATTTCACAGCAAATTGAATAGCACAGCCAAAGGCGGAGACTTAGGGGGGACAGCGGGGGACGGCCCCTCCGAAACTTGAGGTGGGGGGACGGAGCTGCTTATATCCCCCCAATATTTCTAAAATATTTCATGAATATAATAATAATAGCTATGAGACAGTGACAGCTGGTTCTTATCAGCACTCAAATAATGTTCAGATGACAGCTTGAAATGCTACCATTACAGTGTGGAAATTAAAAAAAATTTAAATAGGGGAGGGGGCGCATTCCCTCCCCAAACCCCTTCTCAAACTTAAACACGACTCAAACTACATGTAAGCTACGAGTGACAGCTGGTTCCTATCAGCACTCAAATTATAGAGCATTTTTTCAAATGACAGATTAAAATGCTACCATTACAGTGTGGAAATTCCAAAAAATTTAAATAGGGGAGGGGCACATCCCTTCCCCAAACCCCTCTCCAAACTGAAACACGACTCAAACTACATGTAAGCTACGAGTGACAGCTGGTTCCTATCAGCACTCAAATTATAGAGCTTTTTTTAAAAAAAAAAACCCTCCCTCTGCTCGGCGCTTCGCGCCTCGCCGATCGTCCTTCGGCCGATCCGCCGGTCCCCCCCCCAAACCCAAGACAAAGTCTCCGCCTATGAGCACAGCATATCACAGCAAACTGCATAGTGTAGCATATGATAGAAAACCACGCAGCATAGCACATGAAAGCAAACCACACATCAAGGCATGTGAAACCCATACATTACAGTAACACGGTTTTCGTCTTTTGATCGTCTTCTCTGCTCTGGTTTTCCTGCCACTCGACGCCCTAAGCTGACTGTGCATCAGGTCCAAACACGTTCTCAACCGATTCATAAGCCATGCATTTCTCCCTTCATCCCTAGACACGTAGGCCTACAGACGATGGAGCATATCTGCAAAGTGTAGCTTCGTAAGAGGTCATGTGTTACTTGATGAAACCCTTGATGCATAGGCCCTATTGCCATTGTGAGCACAAACGCGATTGATTTGCGCATGAAAATAAACCAGAAATAAATGCCGCCTTATCTAGCAGTTTCTTTACCTCTTTTCTGGTCTCTCTGGCAACCGGCATATCTGCAAATTGTAGCTTCGTAAGAGGTCATGTGTTACTTGATGAAACCCTTGATGCATAGGCCCTATTGCCATTGTGAGCACAAACGCGATTGATTTGCGCATGAAAATAAACCAGAAATAAATGCCGCCTTATCTAGCAGTTTCTTTACCTCTTTTCTGGTCTCTCTGGCAACCGGATTCGGATCTCTCTTTGACATCGCTTTAGAAACTTAGGAGTTTACGATATACATACATACATACATACATACATACATACATACATACATACATACATACATACATACATACATACATACATACATACATACATACATACATACATACATACATACATACATACATACATACATACATACATACATACATACATACATACATACATACATACATACATACATACATACATACATACATACATACATACATACATACATACATACATACATACATACATACATACATACATACATACATACATACATACATACATACATACATACATACATACATACATACATACATACATACATACATACATACATACATACATACATACATACATACATACATACATACATACATACATACATACATACATACATACATACATACATACATACATACATACATACATACATACATACATACATACATACATACATACATACATACATACATACATACATACATACATACATACATACATACATACATACATACATACATACATACATACATACATACATACATACATACATACATACATACATACATACATACATACATACATACATACATACATACATACATACATACATACATACATACATACATACATACATACATACATACATACATACATACATACATACATACATACATACATACATACATACATACATACATACATACATACATACATACATACATACATACATACATACATACATACATACATACATACATACATACATACATACATACATACATACATACATACATACATACATACATACATACATACATACATACATACATACATACATACATACATACATACATACATACATACATACATACATACATACATACATACATACATACATACATACATACATACATACATACATACATACATACATACATACATACATACATACATACATACATACATATTATTACACACAAACATACATACTTATATATATATTATATATATATGTATGTATGCACATATGTATATATATATATACATATATATATATATATATATATGTATATAATTGGACATTTTATAACAACTCAGTAGGAGCTGTGGAAATCTTAAAGATGCCGGAGAACCGTGGCTGATCTGTTAAGTGCATCCAAGTCATCGATGCAGCGCCGGGTAATCGTCACTTACAACAGAGTAGTCGAGTAGTCAAGGTCCACATGCAGTTAAGCCGAAGCAAATCTTTAGTAGCATCGTTTTCGGCGGATGCTGCGGATGCTGGCAGATGCGGACATTCAGCAATCGATCGATTGGATCGATTGATTCAATCGATCGATGGACGAAGCGATCTACGCCCTCATGCATGCAATATACCAGAGACACATTCGCTATACTGGCTTAGTCTCTGCTTCTCTGTCTCTGTCTCAGGGTCTCTGTCTCTCTGTCTCTCTGTCTCTCTGTCTCTCTGTCTCTCTGTCTCTCTGTCTCTCTGTCTCTCTGTCTCTCTGTCTCTCTGTCTGAATCTCTCTGTCTCTCTGTCTCTCTGTCTGAATCTCTCTGTCTCTCTGTCTCTCTGTCTGAATCTCTATGTCTCTCTGTTTCTGTCTCTGTATCTGTCTCTCTGTCTCTTTTGTGTGTCTCTCTCTCTGTATCTCTCTGTCTCTCTCTGTCTCTCTCTCTCTGTCTCTCTGTCTGTCTGTCTGAATCTCTATGTCTCTGTCTCTATCTCTCTATCTCTCTTTCTCTCTCTTTCTCTGTCTGTATGTCTCTCTTTTCGTTTATTTTCTTTCTGTGTTTGTTTTTATCTATCGATCTGTCTGTGTCTATGTCTGTGTCTGTGTCTGTCTGTGTCTGTCTATGTCTCTATCTGTCGCTGTCCGTCTGTCTCTGCCTCAGCCTTTGCCTTTCTATCATTATTTCTCTGTCTCTGCAACTCTCTACCTATATGTCTACCTATCTGTGTGCCTCTCTTTCTGCCTGTCTGTCTGCCTAGCTTTCTGTTTGTCTGCCTATCTGCCTGCCTGTCTGTATGTCTGTCTTTCGGTTGCCCATCCCCACCACTCTCTCCGAATCTCAACTGAGAACACTAGATTGCTTCGGCGTAATTGAATGAAGAGGACAACAACAGAGCGTCGTAGTAGTACTAGTAATCGGATGTGGTTGTGTCGCCTTAATTGGCTTTCTCCGACCACTCAGACGGGCAGTCCTTAATCGACAGAAGAGTCTCCTCGCCACTCCCGTCTGTCGCCGACGTATAGCATTCATGCGACCCCATCAATTGTTCTGTCCCGGCTGCTGATTGCTTAAGCGCTCTCTTTCTAAGGCCGAGGTGGCCCAGATTCGGAGCCTCTTCTGTTCGTGATATGCTCTAGTCTGAGCGCTAGAGATGGATATAACAACATATTGCTCCGATTTCTCCATCCCTAATATTTATGCTCGAAAGTTTTAGCTTTTTCATGAAATTTTTTTTTCAGAAACACCATAATTCAGAAAGCAAACAATGAGAACAACACAACTTTCAACAACTTTAAAATGTTTAAACATTATTTGCTGTCATTATAATTAAATCTATTTATTGTCATCTCGCTCGCAGTTTAAAATTAAATTTAATGTTCAATTTAATTTTTAAATTGTTTTATTCTTAAGTTTTAAGAATGTATGTATGCATGCATGTATGTATGTATGCAAGTCCTTGTCATCATGTAGTATGCATGTAAGCATTTATTTATATGCACGCATGTATGTACGTATGCAGGCATGTATATATTATTTGTGCCATGCACGTATATGTTAGTGCGCAGTATGTATACTTACGCACGTATGCATTTGTCAGGACGTGGTATAGATGCACGATTGCACATATATATGTACACATATATAAACTTGTGTGTATACATGCATGCACGTATTTGTTGTATATATGTGTGTTGTGTGTGTATGTTTTAAGAGTAAAGAATGGCCGCCTATATTCGTCGACCTCGTTCGTCGTCGTCTGATCGAAATGCTTTCTCTGTCCAATTGCTTCGTTGATCTTCATTTTGCACATGTGACGTTTGACATAGCGTGGCATCCGCCCTCGTTTAGACCTCCGTTCCATCGACCGACGATGGAACGTTGCCTTCTGCAGAACACGAATTGGAAAATGGTCGGAAAGCAAACCGATGGAGAACGCAGAAGAGGAGGGGAGAAGAGAATGGAAGAGAGGACAGACCAGGAAAGGCCTGGAGACAAAAGGACAAAAGGATCGAAGAGGCGAGGAGAAGAGCGAAGAGGAGCGAGGAGGAGCGGAGCGTAGAGGTGATAGAATAGAAAGGATTAATGGATGATGATAAGACATATCGAAGAGGAGAGGAGAAGAGAGAAGAGGAGAAGAGAGGAGAGGAGAGAATAGGAGAAGAGACGAGAGAAGAGGAGAAGAGTAGAGGAGAGGAGAGAGAAAAGAGAGAAGAGAGGAGAGGAGAGAATAGGAGAAGAGAAGAGAGAAGAGGAGAAGAGGAGAGGAGAAGAGAAGAGAAGCATTGAGGACAGATCATAGGATAGAAAAGGACATGGCAGGACACAAGGATAGAGGAAGACATGACAGAATACGATAGGAGGGCATGTAGGACAGGACAGTGCATGGAACACAAGGAAGAACAGAAACGAGAAAGAATCCGATCGTTCGCTATTCACCGGATGTTGCTACAGACTTCCGCTACATTCGACCCATCACGTGACAGAACATCCGGTCCGAAAGATGCCTGGTCCGTTCTTAACAACGGCTCTTCCGGTCTTCCAGCCTTTGTCCCTGAACGGAAGGAAGGACTGGAGGAGCAGGAGAACTAACGACAGGGGCTTCCCCTTTCTTGATCCGGGTCACACAACAACGAATGGATCGTCGACGTCTTGTCGACATCGTCTGCACTAACGCGATGAACAGGCTTTAATAATGGAATTGAACAAGTGCTGTCGACGAGTAGCTGAGCACGAACCGGGGTGCACTGCGCTCTGCCAAGTAGGTGACCTGCGTATAATATGACTACCGCTCGTCTTCCTACAAAAGCGATTGGCCGCGGAGTAATATTTACCCGACGATGAGATCATGGCTAATGGACAACTTGATTAAGTAAATTAAATTTCTTGCTGCACTCGCTGAGGGTGGGCGTGTTGTATTATGCAGCAAGATGACGGACTCGGATTTGGACGATTGTCTGTTGAACAATGCGCTTATTTTCGTGTGCTGCTTATTTGTCCTGAAACCTTTAAGACTGGTTTCTTATATCTAGGGCCACAGCTGAGACGGTGTCTCCTTTCTGCATTAGCTCCCGATGGAATTGCGTCAACAGTCTGATCCATCCTACCAACTCACAATGGCCTTCCAATCACACATCTTCCATAAGTCGTATGCCTTGATACCTCCTCTTTCTCCTTCTCCTCCTCCTTCTCCTCCTACTCCTCCTCGTCCTCGTCCTCTTACTCCTCCTCTTCTCTTCCTCTTCCTCCTCCACCTCCTCCTCCTCTTCTTCCTCCTCCTCCTCCTCATCTTCTTCTTCCTCCTCCTCTTCTTCCTCCTCCTCCTTCTCCTCCTCCTTCTCCTCCTTCTCCTCCTCCTCCTCCTCCTCCTCCTGCTCTCTCTGCAGCTGTCACATCGCTCCAATTCCAAACACCTCCAACCGTAACCGTTCAACTATCAACTTCCCTAACCCTTGCATCTCAACCTAGAACCGAACCTAACATTATCTGTCTGACTTTGTTTTCGCACAGGTGAATAATCCGGTTCCCGCGTCTGGGCTTTTCTTGAACTGAAGAAAGTTTAAGATTATCAGGCCTGCGATTTTGATTACACTTTTTTACAGTCACCGTTGAGTTTCGCCCGTGCTAATCTTTTGGGTCAGTTTACTAGTGAGATCCTTCACCACATGTAAATGGGCGCCACGCCATTTCAGACCCCCGTGTACGTATTGAACCCGCAGTTATCGCGTTACAAGCCAAATGCTTGAACCAATCGACTACTCCTCCACTGCCGTTCTCGGTGACTCCAATCCCAAGCGTCAATATAGGAGGAGGGCGACGCTAATCATCTCGTTATGACCCAACGTCGTTAAACTACTGCTACCTTGCCACCATGGACGTATTTAGGGGTGGTTTTACGGGTTCAACCCCCGAAATAAATGCATTACTGTAATAAAAAATTAAAATGTAGATAAATGCGACCATGTTCAATGTATTGTATTGTATTTGAACACTTGTTATAGCGCCCCTTCCAGATTCCTATTCAGAGGCGCTCCCGACTACTGCGCGGACGCTGAATCGGAGTTTGACGCCGAAGCGCATGAGCAATTGCGAGTGAAGGACTTGCCCAGGTTCACTACGCGGCGGCTTTGAGGTGGATTCGAATCCGCAACCATCCGGCTGCAAGGCACCGAACATACCCCTACACCACCGCGCCCCAGTTGTATTGTGTTGTATTGTATTGTATTGTACTCCACGTTTATATTGCGACCGAGCCACCCGCAGGTGAAAATCCCCGAGAACTAAACCCCGCCCAAACGAAATTGTTTCCTGGTTTCGTCCCTGCTTGCAATGCCACTACGTATGCTAGCATGACAGTGTCTCATTTATCCAGACATTAGGCTTAACATCGCAAGCAACGACCCATCCACCCCCCCCCCTCCCCGTTCGTGTCCCTTTTCGCGTATTAGTTATGTACGGCAGCCGTAGCCATAGTAACGACAGAAACGGAATCCGTCCAGAAGGGGTCGGATATATCACTTCGCTTCTTCTTCGTATACTACCTCGAAAGGCAAACTGACTGTGAAGGGGCGAGGAGCAGCAGCGGAGGAGGGAGCCCGGTCCGTCTCGTATCGATTCACATCATAGTCCGCTGCTGTAGTTTAAACCGTTCAATGGATTGCCTCTCCCACTCCGTCGGAGGGAGACCTGGAGAGGGAGGCTTTCCAGCGTCGTCCGGGTCTCCTCCTTTGTATACCTTCTCCAAAGAGACAGAGGAGATATTTCCTCCTATATTTGTGCAGGTCTAACATCGCTGAGTGACTCTACTACCAATCGATGACGCTAGGCAACTGGGCGTGAGGTATAAATGCCCGCGTTCTATACGTGCATGCCCTTTAGCAATATGTAGACAGTGGCTTTATTATGTTCAGGTCGTAATCGTATCGTAATCGTAAACTCAAAATTTCTACAGCGCTACTCTAAAGCCGAGCACAGAGCACCAGCTTATTCACGAGCGTTACGTCATATCAAAAGAGATTTCCCAGTTGACTTCAACGGTACTCCGAATACACATGTCTACTGTGTATTTGCAACTCGTCAGAGAGACGCTACTGGCGTCATTATCAGTGGAACCTGGATCTTAGAACTTGCACGAATTTCATTCGGTACTGAGAACCAGTTTCCCTAAGATGCGATGAAGCACATTCTCCAATGAGTCACCAAATCTCATTTGCCGCAAGGATCGCATTTCTCAAATGTAATTGACTTTCTGCATGGCTCGGTAGCCGTCGGCAGATGTGTAAAATCGATCTCCCTAATTTGCAACATCGCTTTCTTGGTGTTTCTGTCTTTCTATTGTGCGTGATTTGGAGTGATCGTGGACCAGATATTGACCTTCTCATAGCTCTCGTGTGAGAAGAGTATGTCGACCGTGCTTGTGTCACCTGCGCCAGATTAGCACTATACACAGTCCGCTTGCACGCCAAGCCACCACTACCATCAAGCATGCAATCATATACACGAGTGTTGATCATGGCATTTGTGGGGCGCGGTGGTGTAGGGGTATGTTCGGTGCCTTGCAGCCGGAGGGTTGCGGGTTCGAATCAACCTCAAGCCACCGCGTAGGGACCCTGGGCAAGTCCTTCACTCACAATTGCGCATGCGCTTCGGCGTGAAACTCCGATTCAGTGTCCGCGCTGTAGTCGGGAGCGCCTCTGAGTAGATTTCTTGAAGGGGCGCTATAACAAGTGCTCATTCATACATACATTGGTACGCCATATACAGGTCTAACTTTTCCCCGCATTAACCAACTGGAGTCTAGCCTTAACGCCGCGGCCCGTCTGATTGGAGGTGTAGCTAGGTTTTCGCATATATCCAGCTTCATGCGGAGGAATTGCACCGATTGTCAATGCAAATCGCATTAAGTTCAAGATCTTAATGCTGTTGCATAATGTCTTTGCCTGCTATGCTTCATCTTATCTCAGGAAGTTGTGTATCTCGGTCTAATCCATTTCTAATAGATTTCTTCACTCAGTCAATAGCTGTCTATACTATACAATACATCCATTACTTGTAAACGTTTACGCAGCTTGTAGTCAGAAGTCTAGTTTTGTATACTATATACCTCATAGGTTTGTGTGACTTCATAATTGATTAAATGAGCGTTGGACCCATTTGACCTGTGTTTCTGGCGATGGGTTAAGTTGGACATCAGTGACGAAAGTTCTACCTAAAGTTAGATCATCCATGTAGCCAATGCGGTGAAGATATGGAGGCTTGACCGAAAGAGGCTGAACTGGGAGAGAGAATAGTCTAGGCACAAGATGATCTTCTTGTTGGAGTCCACACATTGAGAGGTAATCTCCTTTTCCAGGTAATATCCACTCTACCATCTGTGACATAAGAGCACAGAGCAAACGGTTGGAGCAGCTTGGACATATCTTGGCTCGGTTTACATTAAACACCGCGCTCTATATATACCGCGCCGTTAAATATCGCGCGCACAAAACCGCGCCGTAAAATACCGCGCGCACAAAACCGCGCCGTTAATTACCGCGTATTGTTCATTATCGCGACGATCATAGCCGCGACTGTCATCGCTTTTTATTGTTACTTGTTTTATCAAATCCAATGCATTTCCTTCATTAATTAAATGTGTGCAGTGGTCCGCGAAGGCACCGAATTGTTGCTGTTACAGCGAAGACAATATGCCAGTATCTGTACATCAAATCGATGGCCTACAACAGCAATACATGTATAACGGATCCGGAGTTCGCCCTATCGATTACACACCTTGCAGCACTGGCCTTCGTTCCAATCATTGACAGCGTACAAGCATGGGGAGGGGGATAGTATAATGGATAACACTCCTGCCTGCAGTTTTTACGGACCCCGTTCGATTCTCCTAAGGCCCCTCTGGGTTTAGCTCATGCCTTCAATCCCCTTCATACCCAAAAGTACAATGAGCTTGAGCCTTGCATGGCTGCAACTTTGTTGATTTATGTCTTCTGTAATTTGTGTTCTTGTGAATTGTTTAATCCTCATAACATGTAGGCCTACATGTACAGCGCAGTGCGTTTGTCAGGCGCTTCATTAAAGAATAAATATTATTATTGTTATAATTATTATATTGGACGAGTTCATCGAGGGCCTACAGAACGAACAGAGCATCAACGAGATGAAAACTGGACAGTATATCTCTGATCAACAACCTGCTCCGGGCCCCGACGAATCTACAGAGACCAGGTCGCCCGACAATCGCCCGACATCGACGCCGAATACGTGTTTCTTCCGTTGTTGGATAATATCTTCGTTGGATCGCACATAATTTAAATTTACAAGTCTAGTTGTTAACTTTTTCATTCGTCGTTGCAGTATTTACAGACTCTAATTGTGCTTTAAAAAAATAAATTATAATAATCCTGGAAAAATATCGATTCCATATTAAATTTATTATTGTTATGCTATCTTCCCTCCCTTAAGTCGCGATATTCAGGTACGCGGTTTGTTGCATTGTCGCGGCTATTGACAGCGCGGTTGTATTCGCCCGGTTTTTAACGCGCGGTTTTGTTCGTGCGAATATCGATGTATATCTCTAGGCTCACTTATAACAGAAGACTCCGAATGCTGGAAAGAAGGAAGGCCTTGGATGACGTGACCGAACAGCATGAGTCGTCGAGTGGATTATCGATCAGTTATTGAGGGAGACTATATATCTACAGAAGCAGGTAGAAGAAAATTGTCCATGTAGGCCTACGGCTAGTTCTCAGCTCGAAGGACGGTTGAAGACAAGACAGTAAAAATCTGAATCAGAATTCAGATGTAGCTTGAACCTGGGGACTATTATTACTGAAGGGATATGAAGCGGCAATGTGTCAGCCAATCAGAGATCGAATTTTCTGAAACATCGCGGGCGATTTATGTAGCCATCTATTTTTAGATTACACTGACATCCGGGCACTCAGCAGGTCAGACCTTTAACAGAGTAAACGTAAACAAAGCCAAATGCATCGTTCTCGACGTTGTTTTTAGTAATTTCATTGCAATTTATCTTTATTGAAATAAGTCGCTTTCGTTTCGTTACGACAATCGTCCACAAAGAAACGGGACTAAAACTTATCTGACCTGCATCTGTCCCGGATGTAAAATTAGAGCCACAAACATAACTAGGTCAATGACCCAATTTTCGTCCGTTTCGTAGGCTATCCCTTTGTAATAACAGTCCTAGCTTGAACGCTATAAAGACTTCTGAAGAAAAGAAATGCCAACAAAGCAGTGTGTTTTAGATTTCAACCCGTTTTCTTCCTACTTTCTACGGGTTACATTGTTTTCTAGAAGTAAGATATCGCCATCAAAGCAGACAAATCGGTTTGGTTGCTCTATTCAGACGGCCATTACACCTTGGCTTAATCGTATTCGTCAGCTTTCGGGTTTCTAAAGCCCGACTTAATGACTAAGCGAAGGGCACAGCTAGGTTATTCAAGAGCGCTACGTCAAGTCAGAAGGTCGTACAGTCTACAGGTCGTACTTGTGGGGCGCGGTGGTATAGGGGTATGTTCGGTGCCTTGCAGCCCGAGGTTGCGGGTTCGAATCCACCTCAAGCCGTCGCGTAGGGACCCTGGGCAAGTCCTTCACTCGCAATTGCTCATGCGCTTCGGCGTGAAACTCCGATTCAGTGTCCGGATTGGATTGAACCCAACTGTTTAACGGCATCAAAGGCTGTTGAGGTCGATACGACAAATTTCTTGTAAGGTTTGCACCGCAGCCTATGAATTAAACAGTGACAAAGTCATTTTAATATTAAATTTTCAAAGTTTAACGAGATCTTATGACTACAATGGCCGTTGACGTCTTTAAGATAATTGTTTTTAATTTCATTTTATAAGAGTTTCTTCCATCGATTTTCGCTTCTTCTTTCATCGTTTGTTTCATGTCTGGCAGGTTGTTTGAGGCGACGAAGTTACAAAGTTACAAATTGACATCTTAGTTGGTCAAAGTGACAAAGCTACGCGCTTGATGAAAATATAGGGCGTCAGTTCAGAGCGTTTAAAAGGTGTTCAGTGAAAACACTGCAATACACGGTGCTTAGCGCAATTTTACGCCTGCCATTGAGGTCTACATTATATTAAGTGAATAAATAATAATTAACCAATATATTAGTTTTTGCTATTATTGTAAAGTACGGTAACCCTGTATTTCGATAAGTGCCCAAATGCAATTATAGGTGTTGTGTTAGACTGGCATAGCCACATAGTCATGTCTGCACTTTGCCAGCTTTCAAAGACGTTGGTACCGAGGCACGTGGGTATGGTTGGGCATGGTTGGGTATGGTTCGCTGTAGATTAGGTTTTGAACCGGATAGTCCGGTGTTTGATCCATATGTCTGGTGGAAAAGCATTCCTATTCTTAAATGACTCTACTGGCTGAAAATTCCCGAAGCATTATTTATTTCAAAGTTGTGTCGCTCATCTAGGCCTACAATAAATTCTCTTCAGTAGCCTACTCCCCAACTTATCTTCGCAAACTCTTCAATACTCGATTACCCCACCCTAACCAATCAGTCTCTCCTTCCTGTCTCTTTCCGGTTCCAGGGTATTAGCTATTCGTCTCAAGTTCTCTAACCGATCTCGTTCGCGGATTTTCATAGCGCTGTAGATTAGGCCTACCTCAACTCTGAAACAATCTCCCTCCTGAATTCCGCAAATTCGCCGCTCCTCCAACTCTCTAGACGTTCATCTATCACCATATGATATGACTTCAAGCACCTCAATCTATCACTCTTCATGCTTTCCACCTGCAATTAAATTTCCTTTGTTTCCAGAATTCTTACCCTGATTCATTCAATCTGCCACTTCCTTCGGGCAACCGGATTTTATTCTTCACATGATACGCTGGATAGACCAACCCTGACTTGACGTTGTGTGGGTGAATAAGCTGGTGCCTTGCGCCGATCATTTTAAGCATGAAGCGCTTTAGAGTTTCTCGATTTTATGATTCTGATTTTGGGTTAGCCTACGTGTGCCTAGTTTCATATTAAATGATCCACAGGAGATAAGGTCTACTCAAATCGACCAATGGGGCCTGCTCGTTGCTTTATAGGTTCTGAGCAACCCTTTGTTTTCAGACCCTAGGCCTATAATAGGCCCAAGTTATACATCTAGGCCTACCCTTAACTTTTACTCAACTGCATTGGAGCGAAAAACGTCATCGAAAGATATGTCAGAGAGGCCTAAACTTTGTTAACTCTGTAATCTAGGATGACGATAACGACGATGACGATAGGCCCTAAAGATGATGGTAATAACGATAAAGATGATGACGATAACGATAAAAATGATGACGATAACGATAAAGATGATGACGATAACGATAAAGATGACGGCGATAATGACGATGTCGATAAAGATGACGACAACAAAGATGATGATCACGATGACTGTTAATGTTGAATGTCATCGCGTTACCTTGAGAATGACGAAGATGAGACATCGGCGGTAAAGAACAAGGCGAAGGCCAGAAATAATATCTCAACTTATACAAAGCGTACAATAATAATGGCACAGGTATAAATTTTATGCACTTAACCTATACTTAATATCGGAACACTTGTAAAGTTACCGTTTCAGACGAGGATAACTCCGTGCTTTCGACACGCCACCGCTTCGTACGTCCTCCTATGAGAATGCCAACGCTGTCGATTATAATCGCTGCATAGATAGATCCGAATACGCGTTAATGTTCTCCAACATAATTCACCGTTTGGTATGCGCCATCCTGTGCAGAGATGCCATCACGAAGGCATCCACTCTAAACCCGTCGAAGCCCGCCTTTCCACTGACCGTAACCGTCAGCCAACGTCGGCTTTTATTCGCTTCGAATTCCTCCGGCGGTCGGCGTTGCCTGGACGACGCGGAGGGATACGAATTTATCGTTTAAATGCATTGTAATTGGTTGTCTAAGATGGCGAATTCTCCGCCGCCGCGTCCTCTCGACGCTCTGAGGAGACCGGCTTGAAAGAAGCAATCGCTCTTTCTCTTCTTCTTCTTCTTCGCTCAGCCTCCTCTTCCAGTCTCGAGGAGCTCGTTTCCTGAATATTTTATGATCCCAGGACCCAATTTGACGTATACGTCCTTCCTAAGCCAACGTGTATACGCAAAAAGCGTGTACATTGAGTGCACGAGTACCGGTCGGCGTACAAGCATTGCACGCTTAGTTCCCTACACAGAAGCAGTAGATTGGAGTTATCCCATCGTCGGTGTGTATGGACATACGTCACGGTCTTTGACTGGCTGTAGATCATAGCCAACCCATTGGGACCTCTGTCGTGCCGACCTCTTTCACCTGACCCTTAACCCCCCGATGCACATATCTCCCTCCCATTGCCCTCTTAGGAGTCGCGTAGAAGACACTTCCTCAGCTAGTGTGGCCAGAGCCTACAGTGACGCACCGTCACTACTGTCAACTACGGCAAAGCACTTTATGTCTACTGTACTGAGAACGTTGATAGCCTTCGGTTCGTCCACCCGTTCATAGAGGTTTCAGCTTTTGTGTTTCTCTGGCCATACCTAAAACTAGAACTGTTCATGGTTTCGGGGCAGGGTTTTTGGTACTGTCTTCCTGTATTAGAAACCTATATTCGTTTTGTTTAGTCGCTTATGTCATTTTGTGCTCAACCTAAGACTTGCCTATTTCAAATGGTTTATCCTCCATAGGCTGCCTCTCTGTGTTATGGATTGATCTTCGAGACTTTGACCTGATTACGGCTTGATTTTGATGTGTCATCGGTTGATACCTTGTGCATTAGAAAAGTCGCGATATGAGTTATAATAACTACCTTTCCCGCTTGTCCTGGTGTGGAGCGCCTCTGAGTAGGACTCTTGAAGGGCGCTATATAAATTTCAATTGATTGATTGAACACTTACAATTGGAGTTAGTTTCCAACAGATTTGCACTGTTCTAAGAGGATCATCCATTATTCGCTGATCGTGGCGATACATATAACTCGAACAGATTAGATTAGAATAGACAATATTAGCTCATGTTACTATTAATTAACAAATTTTATTACGCCGACGGCAGATGCAAAAGGGCATCTAGCGATAGCGCTCCCAAACTCACAATCAATCTATTGGAAAAGTCAGGCAGTGTCTCTGGTATACATTGGCCTATTAGTAGTGTATCTAATCTATTCTAACCTAATCTAATCACTTATATAGCGCCGTTATCACAATGTCCAAGACGTCAGTCGATGGTCATTGTCCTTAAGTAAAATCGCAATCTAAACTTATAATTCGTTGGAAAAATCAGGTCGAACTCCGATAGATATAGAAAACAGAAGCACACCAGTGTATGTTGGTGTTAGACATGACTTCTAGAAGTGGCTTTGGTCTCATCCTGTCTTCGATATATGAGACCAAAGTCCCAACGCATTACGTGCATAGTAGATGATGTCTCAACCTGTTTCATAGGTAGTTATTCGTCGTATATTCCAGGATACATCTCGTGGAAAGACTCTCTCGTCTCACTCTCAATCCTAGTACAACACAGGCGTTGAAGTCAACCCGTGTAAGTCTAGTTAGTCTACGTGTGAGAATGATGTTAAGTCTAAATGTATGAATAAAGTTCACTGCTACGGGTCATGTAGTTGTATGTAACAAGCATGTGACGAGTGTATGCAAAGTAATAATAAAAATAATTATTATTGTTCTCATATAATAATATTTAATAATACTACTACTAATAATAATACGGTATACATCAATATTATTATTATTGTTGTTGCTACCGTATTATTACCGTATTATTGCCCTTATTATTACTATTACTATTATTATTGTTTTGTTATTATTATTATTATTATTATTATTACTATTATTGTTTTGTTGTTGTTGTTGCTCTTGTTGTTGTTGTTGTGCATTTATTAAGCGCCTCTATAATATCAAAGCGTCTCTGGGGAGGATCGAACAAGGCGGGCGCTCTAACCAATTGGCACCCGTGTTCCACCATGAATGCTATGTGCAGATGGGTTTCATAATCTCCGCGCTTAGGCCCTACTTGGTCACGTAATTGTAACATAAAAATGCCTGCATCTTAGTAGACAAATAATGTCTCAAGAATTGTCGAAAGTTGCGTCGTATCATGCAAGCAGACACCTATAGGAGGACAGTCACATATTGTCGTCCATCGGGTGATTCTGGAAAGCTTAGATCGATCCATGGAATGATGGAAGTCTTCACTTTGAAGACCACCTGAGATATTTCTCGTTTGAACCTGAACCAGAGGCCTGTAAAGAATTCTTCAGAAGACGAACCCAGACCAGCGGCTCCATCTTTTTTCGTTCGGCGCTTGTTCTGTTTCCGCTGGGCCACTATATAAATTGGCCAATGCATTACATTACACTTTGAACCTGGTTCCCTGCTTTTGTCTCTTCGCTCTTTCCGTCAATCAGAGAATTTCTTGGCAATTTGTCTTCTTTCAGTTTCAATGTTTTCGATCATTGCATGCATGCATGTATGCATGTATGCATGTATGCATGTATTGTATGTATGTATGTATGTATGTATGTATGTATGTATGTATGTATGTATGTATGTATGTATGTATGTATGTATGTAGGTATGTATGTATGTATGTATGTATGTATGTATGTATGTATGTATGTATGTATGTATGTATGTATGTATGTATGTATGTATGTATGTATGTATGTATGTATGTATGTATGTATGTATGTATGTATGTATGTATGTATGTATGTATGTATGTATGTAATGTATGTATGTATGTAATGTATGTATGTATGTATGTATGTATGTATGAATGTATTGTAATGTATTGTATTCAGGCATTTATAAAGCGCCTATAGTATGTATGTATGAATGTATTGTAATGTATTGTATTCAAGCATTTATAAAGCGCCTACAGTAGTGTGAACCGTTCAGAGTCGCTCCCAGTGCGCAAGGCCAAAGAGAAGAAAAAGGTTTTTGAGAAAAGCAAAGGAGGAGGGGTTACCAGCTAGAATTTGAGAGTGGGTAGATGGAGACAGCGCATTCCAAAGAGATGGACCAATTGAGGTAAATGACCGGGACTGAGTCATAGCTGTTCTAGTATGAGGAACTAGAAGATCATGTCTGTTTGAAGAGCGGAGTGGACGAAGTGGCTGAAAGAGGCCAAATAGTAATTCATCAGCTAGATATTTCGGGGCATGACAGCAGAATGTTAAACCAAAGCAAGATTTCGCCTAACTTTCGGCTATCTTTTGTCTTTCTGTCTGTCTGTATGTATGTATGTATGTATGTATGTCTGTATGTATGTATGTATGTATGTCTGTCTGTCTGTCTGTCTGTCTGTCTGTCTGTCTGTCTGTCTGTCTGTCTGTCTGTCTGTCTGTCTGTCTGTCTGTCTGTCTGTCTGTCTGTCTGTCTGTCTGTCTGTCTGTCTGTCTGTCTACCTCTCTACGTCTTTGGCAACACTCACTTATCCGGGGCAAGTTATCCCTCTATCGTTTTGTCTGTAGTAGTGTTTATATTGTGTGTCAATTTTCTTTCTACCAAAGTGTTAAGGCGAACAATTGCTTCATCTGTAATTCCCGTTGCTTGTCTCACTGATTGTCCTACTACCTGTCCGTGTGTCTCTCTCTTCCTGTCTGTCCCGCGCGTCAATGCTCCCGTCGAGTGTATACAGCATCTCTGGAGGAGCCATAAATAACAGCTGAGAGGCGTCAAAAGGTTGCAGAAGGTGGGAGAAAGTGCAGATGAATTCGACGAAGAATGAGACGATAACATTCGCGGATACGGAGGCAGCAATCACATCGTTCACGAACCATCAACTCCCCAGCCACTGATAGATGGCACTTTGGAAATACGTTATCAACAGACGTCTTAGCCAGCCTCTGCTTTCGCATTGGTAGCTAATCATTCGCTTATGTAATGCTTACATAAGCATACACATACAGGTGGAATAGATGTATGTACACCAAGGTGCGATTAGCAATTGGTTAATAAAGAATATATTTATTTACTTACTTACTCAATAATCACAGACATTCAGACATGCGGAGTGGCTGGCTCGCTAGCTGATTAACTGACTGACTGACTGACTGACTGTCTGACTGACTGACTGACTGACTGACTGACTGGCTGGCTGGCTGGCTGGCTGACTCTCTAACTAACTGACTGACTGACTGACTGACTGACTGACTGACTGACTGACTGTCTGACTGACTGACTGACTGACTGACTGACTGACTGAACGGTCGGATATAGGCAAATAGGTAGACCAACAGACGTCGGGGCAAACTAACAAATAGGCATCCAGACAGAAGGACATTCGGTGGACAGGACTGACAGACAGAAAGACTGAATGACAAACATAGATAGAGACAGAGCTATCCGTTAATGCTTATAGGCACATTTTCGTGCCTGTGTGTGTATGTGTGTGAATAAATATATTATATATATATATATAAACCTATATATATATATAAACCTATATATATATAAAACTATATATATGTAAACCTATATATATATATATATATATATATATATAAACCTATTTGTGGCGGCAGTTCCTTGCTGCAGATGTGCAACGCCTGTGGGGATTCTAAAGGGTTTAATCGTACGTACAGCGAAAGATAAGATTCCTGAAATGCGTAATCTGCGTCTGAACTCTGAACTGTACTCTAGAGTCTAGTTGACAGTCAGACTTGCGAAATATAATATTATATCCTAATTAATTAAATGAGAGTCTTGTGTGAAGCTAAGTCGATACCATCAGTTAAGTGGTGCAGTTGAGTGCTATGGAATCATCATCAATCTTTTAGGTTTTTAATGTCGGCAAAAATAGTCGATAGGTTGGTTTCGCGTTGGAATAAACGTCTAACGAGTTTGTCAACCCAACACAAGGCAATGCTTGCGTAAGTAAAAGGAAAGAGAAGTTAAGAGAGACATCACGTAGGGACTCTGGGCAAGTCCTTCACTCGCAATTGCTCATGCGTTTCGGCGTGAAACTCCGATTCAGTGTCCGCGCTGTAGTCGGGAGCACCTCTGAGTAGAAATCTTGAAGGGGCGCTATAACAAGTGCTCATACATACATACATTCAGCCAGTATGTATGAGCACTATAACAAGTGCTCATACATACATACATTCATACATACATACATATTATACAGTGATAAATGAAGACAACAGTAGGCCTATACGTAGTGAAGACGGGAAGCAGTTAGATTTCATCAAAAGATTGGAAATCATTGCTTAGCACTCAACAATTCAGACGCAGTTCACGCATTATGAGTTATCGCGTCTCTCGCTCATTGAAGATGACATTTGTGTGACCATAATGCTTGTGGACAATGTAGGCCTAATCTCCGACTTGTGTAGCGCTTTTAACGAATGTGGGTGGTATATGGATATTCATTACTTCATTCATTACTTGAATTTATATAGCGCCTCTTCAAGGGAACTACTCAGAGGCGCTCCCAACCCCAGCGCGGCCAAATAGGACCATTTTAAGTTGAGAGAGGAATGTCTGAGAAGGGGTTCTAGGAAGGGAGCGAAGGACCAGAGGGAGGCCATTCCAGGTCAAGGGGCCAACCACATATATGCTATATATGCTAAGTGTAGGTGGTATAGTGTTTTACTGTTAGACAGTATGACAGTATTGTTGTCAGTCAATACAAGTACTTTAAGGCATGTTTCGGCAGCAGCAGGTATACGTTCGAGGCGATGAAATTGCCTCTGCATATGCACACGAACGATGCCGTACAGATTATCAATTTACATATGTCGTTGCGATCGACGCGTTAGGGTGCGTTCCCAGTGGCAAATGCCATAAAAAAGCCAGGTTCAACGATCGCAGTTATTACAAATGCGTCGGGAAATGACCCCCGCGGGGCAACATAGAGACTGCATTGCAATCGTCACGAAGGTGATTGATAGTATACGATGACCCGAAGGGCGAACGTATATTCAAGGCAACCGAACAACTCCATTCCGTATCCACAAACAGTCTGTCTACAATCCCACGGACTTGACGGAACACTTCTGAACGAGTTTGTGCTCTTTTCGCCCATCGCAAGAGAGCGCTAGAAAAATTGCAGACTACCAGTAGGCCTATCACTACATAATTATAATATTAATAATATAATAGAAGAAGAAGACATCAAGGATATTATGAAGTGAACTTTCCCGTTACGCTAATTTGACTCAGTTCGTTTCGCATACGTTATGAAGGTCGTAATAAATTGGACTCATTTCGCAAGCGGCCTCGCGGGTTGATAGTTAGACGAGGAAGTAAAGTCATTCATGAAGTGAACGTTTCTTCTAACGCTGTCGACTAGACTCATTTCCTTTCGGTAGGTGCTGCTGCTATAATCTTACGCCATGAACTAGACTCATTTCGGTAGGTGGCGCTGCTAAGAGCAAGACCGCCCGTACATGCTGTTTACAAGAATATACAAAAACTAGATCGCTGATTGTCGCGTAGATTCAAAGTTGCGTGTAATGAAAGTTCGGGCGGGCATGCGGCTATAGCAGGTTGATTTTTTCAAATTTCAACTGTCTTAGGACGGGCAAGCATCTAGTCATTTATAATACGTCAAACCAAAGCGAAGTCTTAACATATGAAAATGGGCGACCATCGGGCATCAAATGTTCCTTCAATGTAATATGCTTTATAGTGAACTAATTCATTTATTCAAGTACTAGAAAAACAAGACAACATTGGCATTCACTGTCAATGTCTGTGCATTCTCTCAATTTTTTGACATCATTTAGTCATAACTTAAAATGTATATGTTCAACCTGCTTACCAACATGGGTAGGTGGATGGGCGGACGGACGGATGGATTGATGGATGCAATATTGAATGGATGGATCGATGGATCGATGGCTGGATAGATGAATGGATGGACAGATGGAAAAATATATGGATGTATTGATAGATGGATGAATGGACGGACAGGTGGATGTATGGATGGATTAGTCAATGGATGGATGGATGGACGGACGGACGGACGGACGAACGAACGGACGGACGGATGGATAGATAGATGGATGGATAGATGGATCTATCCATGGACCGGTGGGTGGATCGATAAAAGTCGATAGGCTGATCGAGTTGATCAATAGCACTTTGCCAGTTCGCATGTGATTCATTTCGGACAGAGCACAATGCTTGGCCTCACTTCTCGTTCACCAAAGACAACGAGTCACGTGCCAATTCCCTCTCCACCTACCCTCACCCCCTCCGCTCGCTCTTCCGCACCATCACTCCGCTATCCGCTCCTTCATGTACGTCTAGCTCCCTACCATCAAGCGATGAAAGTTGAAATTGAATTAAACTGATCGAACGTGTTGGCCTTCAAATCCCTGTTTGGTTTGTCCGAAATGAAAAATGAAGACAAGCGCGGGAAAGGAAGAAAAGAAGGAATAAAGGAAAGACGAAGCGACAGAAAAAAGGTACATGAATGGAGGAAAGAAAGAAGGAAGGAAATAAAGAAGAAAGGATGTAAGAAGGAAGGAAGAGGAATGAACCAAGATAGAACGAGAGAGAAGAGAGAATTCAGAAATAAGGAAGGAGGGAGGAGAGGTAGAAAGGAAGAATAGAAAGGAGAGAGAAGGGAGAAAGGAAAAGGAATGAAGAATAATAAAAGGAAATGAGCAGTTGTGTCTAATAAATTCTACAGTGTCATTATCACATATTTATACAAGATATTTCAAGATATTTATTAATGGCAGACTCAGGTGACCCCGTAGTAAAAGCTCGTAATAAAATATTTTGGATTAGCTGGGTCGATATCCTACGGGTTATGAAACCAAATGTCAGGCGTTAGTGGGCAATCAAGTCGAGGAAGACGATTTTGTCAGCTTAGACCTGAATGACACTCGAGAACAATAGAGAACTTAGATAAAAAAAATTAACCGATAACTAGAGAGAACTCAGAGAACTATAGAGAAATCAGAGAACTATAGAGAAATCAGAGAAATTAGCAAACTATGTAGAAATCAGAGAACTATAGTGAAATCAGAGAATTATAGAAAACTCAGAGAACTATAGAGAACTCAGAGAACTATAGAGAACTTGAATTCCAAGGCTTCTGACTAGCCCCAACAGCCCAACACTTAGTGCGACGTACAGTCAAAGTATCTGTTGATAAAGTCCAGTGCATGTGGGTGTTGGTATGAGTGTCAGCAGGAGATAAGAAACAAAAGCAATTCGGCTGATTTATCGTACTTACCGCTACCAGCCGTCTTGGACACTTACTGCCCCATCAACAACAATAGAATGGATACAAATGAAGGCACCCGATTGAGATGCACTTAATAAAAACAGCAAGTGACACACGAGTGCCTGGGTACAGTGACATGTTTAAGTGACATGTCTAAGGCTACCCGGAGACATAAAAAGTAGCTCGCTTAAGTGACAGGCGAAGGTAGCTCGCGATCATTTAGAACAGCATGAGAAATATTGAAGCCTGCAAATGACCGTCCTCTTGGGTCCCATAAACGAGTCGTCGTCGGGCAGTAGAGGCTGTTGCGCGTGCTCCCTGTCACTGCGAAGTCTATTTACTGTTGGGCTTATTCATTCTGTCGTACATCTGTCCATTACTTCGTGTAGGAGGCTTTCGTCTCTTCCTTGGTTGCCGTGTCCGTATCGACCCAAGAGGAATAGGATCCGGTCTCTGTTTCATGTCGGTCCAGTCAGAGGGACTGTGAATACCACCGTCTCAAACTGAGCTGCTTTTGAGGCTGGAGAAAAACCTAGTCAACATATTAATCATCTGTTGAGACATTAAGTCACACAGCTCAAGATCTGTCTTTTTAACTGTCATGTGACTGTAATTGATTTTTATTAATCTCGTGTACAGCGCTCTTTTCCGGCGACGATTCCTATACGGCGCTATATAAATCGTTTTATTATTACTTCTACTACGGGGCCGTCCATAAATGACGTCACGCTATTTTGGCCGATTTTTAACCCCCTCCCCTCGTCACACTTCGTCACAAAAAGTAAGACCCCCTCTGAAAATGACGTCACAAAGCTCTGAACCCCCCTAAAACTAATTTCCATGGCGAAGCAAAATGCTCCTTCATGGAACAAATAGCGAAAGCATGAATATTTTAAAATCTAACGGTGACCAAATATTGAAATAATTAGAAAATTATTAATAATGGTGCCCGTATACATTAAAATAATTAAAAAATAATGAAAATTTAATCCTCAAAATTAGTGCTGTTATTATTAAAATTAAATTGTTGTTAATTGTTAAATTTAATGACATAGACCTGGTGTGACGTCACACTACTCAGACCCCCCACCCCCATGTCACACATCGTCACAAATTTCCGACCCCCCCCCCCTAGGTGCGTGACGTCATTTATGGACGGCCCCAACTACTAATAATAATATTCTTTATTGAAACAATCCGGTTGACAAACCGCAACCGGTTACAGTGTACAGTTATGAAATTGAAACAATTCACAAGAACACAAATGACAGAAGACATAAATCTTAACTACTAACAGAACAGACAGCCTGCAATACACGGCGCATCATCGTCATCATCATCATTATATTCTGCTTGACGAAGAGACTTGAGAGGCAGCCATGTGTGTGAAATGTAACGACTTCCTATTTCTCAGCCTCGGCATATGAAGGCGGTGGTCAGTTCTTTCCCCCGCCGTCTGATCATCCCACTTACAGTGCACGGTCTGTGTACTCATTTTAGAGGGGCTCGTTCTGGGGCGCAGGCAGAAATCCTGACACAAATTCTGCCCTGGTCGGGATTTGAACCCCGACCTCTCGGTTGACTGCCCAGTACGCTGACCACTAGACTGTCGCGAATTCCTTGAGTCTTCGTATCAAAAGTATGCATAATACACGGCGTACTGGAAAATTCAACTCTCTTGCGTTTCCAACTCTGTCATATGTGTAGATGGTACTGCTACTCTGAACATTAGGGCCTTCCAGTAAACAAGTTTAAAAGGGTCTTAACAGGTCTCTGGGCGCTATATAAATGTCACTTACAAACCATTTCGACTCTGCTATTCATCACGTTGCGCTACATTTAAAAAAAACCCACTCTTGTGCATAAGCGAATTGTTCAGCAATGCATAGCCTACATAGGTGGACTCTACATGCTTGACGGTGACCGTTATTTTTTGTTGTTGGAGAACTTGAACATCATTATTTTAGACTAGACACTGATTTTAATCAGGTGTAAAGACGCTAAATGAATAACTAGTTACATCGCATAATTTCTACCTAATCCATCCGATCCTCCGCCTTCCAAGCCTTCTCGTCCTTAACGAAACCCGCCTTAGCGACTCCTCTGCTTCATCTCTCTTGACAACCCCTCTGACGAGACGCAGCGCTCGTGAAAAATGCTGGTGTCCTGCGTTTAGCTTTCTAAATATCACTGTATAAATGTAGAGTCACGTTTACATTACAGTATTCGGACCATGACGCCCATACAATGTACGTCCACCAGTCTGCATCAAACTCCAAAAGTCGTCCGTTTTGGGTGAGGGAGAGAAAAAGCAATTGACGAAATACCACTTTCTTGGCATCGGCATTTGGCTCGGGGCAAATGCCCCTGGGGAAGCGAATGGGCCAAAGAGGACAGCGTACAGACCGGCATGCCATTTATCTCCGCCAGCCGAGAACATACAGCTGTCACTACATTTGCCAGGTCCCAGGGAAGATACGCCTCTGAAATTGCCAATCATCGCAGTGTCGCTCGTAGGTGAGCCTGCTGCCGTGCGGACACACGGAAGGTCGGTTCCGTGCCGTATTTTCTGGCTATTGGAACTGTCAGATCCGGCTGTTGCGAACGAGTAACTGGTCGACGAATTGCATTAGCCGTGAACGGATATTTATGTTTTGTCAGGCTTATAAGAAAGGACCGAGTTCCTTTCGGAAAAAGACGACCGAGACACTTAATGGCTTCGGCTGCGAAACGAACAAGTGTAAAACTGCAGCCTTGCAAAGATAAGACGCACATATGAACGAAAAAGTCCTTTCGTGTAGATCGGAAACTTCCGACCAATATTCAACAGACAACGGGAAATAATCGTATGTATGGGAGATTATAAGTGTAAAACAATAAATGAATGGAATGGAATGAATGGAATGATTGAATAATAATAATAATAATAATAATAATAATAATAATAATAATAATAATAATAATAATAATAATAATAATAATAATAATAATAATAATAATAATAATAATAATAATAATAATAATAATAATAATAATAATAATCTTCGTTTAATGTTTCAAACTGACAAGTACGCAGAACAATTATAAATCATAGTATGAACGGATTATCACAAGTATAGAATTAATGGAGTTACTGGAATGAATAATTTGAGATTCACGTGTCAGACGCCATATCAGAGGAGATGAAAAATGATGATGAAGAAGCGGAAGAGGAGGAGGGAGGAGGAGAGAGGAGGAGGAGGAGAAGGGGAGGAGGGAGAGAGGAGGAGGAGGAGAAGGAGGAGGAGGAGAGAGGAGGAGAAGTAGGAGGAGGAGGAGGAGGAGAGAGGAGGAGATAGGAGGAGGAGGAGGAGGGAAGGAGGAGGAGGAGATTATCGTTGTACAGTGGAACTGATGATGACGAATACGATGACAATGATCATCATGACTATCACCATGGTGATGATTATACTGACTGCAACAAGTGCAACATGATGTAACTGTTTAACATGATGTCATTTGAATATCTATTACCGTTGACTTGCGCTACTGTACGTTCATTTTCTTTGCACACAAAAAACAAATTTGAACAGAGGGGCCTTTGAATTAAATGGCCTTTGAAAAAAACCTTTGACAGGCATTGACATCTATTGGTACAAAGTCGCTCACCATTTCTTATTATTTTCCATTTATTAAGCGCCTCTGTTTAGTAACCAAGCATCAATCGATGGCGCTGAACAATAGTGAGCGAAGGACTTGCTCAAGGTCCCTACACAGTAAAAGTCTCAGGGGAGAAGGATCGAACCCATGCTCTCCACCATACGAGGCGAGCACTCTAACCAATCGTCTACCCTGTTACATCCTGTTGACTGTTTTCGCGCGTTCTCTTCTCATCCATCACCTCCTAACAACCTCCTTCTCCCTGCCCTAAAAAAATTCCCAATGACCCCCATGACCCCTGCCCCACGTGAGCCCTGCAGATAGAGAGCCTCCACAGTCTGTCGACTTGTTCCGCATCCGATTCTGTGGTCACGTCCCAACAGTAAATAAGTATGAAATGTGTCTGATCGTGATCGTCCATGCGCGCAATTACTGTGTAACTATAATTTCCCTTGCCTGCTCCGTCCCATCGACCGCCAGCCGAGAGGGAGCGTGGGTCGTCGCCGACTCTCCCCGTCCAAAGCTCCCCTAACCCGGCCGAGCGCCACCGCCACCTTATCGCTGACGAGCCCGTCGGACATTCAATCATCAGAGCCCCGGCGCTGCTTGAAGTATTCCGAGCCCGTGACTGACTCTCTCTCGCAGGAAATGCGTTATATAACCTCCATCGCAATGATCATCGATGCGCAGACGACGCTTATAATAACTGCTAACGCTCGAACGAACACCGTTTGCATACATAGGCATACGCTGACGTTACTCATATTATCCTTCGTATATATATATGCTCAACTTTTTCTTAGTCATTTGTGCCTATATTATAATATGACTGTCTTTCATAGGCATAATATGTACGCATTTTGCCTAGTAGGATGGCCCTTGTGCACATGGCGAAAATTATATTGTATTGTATTGTATTGTATCTATCCATTTATATATAGCGCCTCTCGCAGTGCGCACCAATCAGAAGCGCTCGCAAAATGCAAAGCAGTGTTAAGTCTCACCCTTTCAAGATGTTCCCTTTTATGAAAAATAATACGTGCAGATTTTGAGCAAAAGCATTTTAATATTTATATTTTACAGATGGTTCAACGATCCTAAAGTGTAACCATATAGCGTAAATAACAAGCCAGAAATACATGCCACCAGTTTCACTAAAAGTCATGCAGGAAATCAAGCGGCAATGAAAAGTAATATTTATGTAATAGTCTCCAACCAATACAACCAGTTCTATAATCAAACTATACAGTACATCGTTATGGCCTTTAAATATTTTTTGGCTACAATTTCGTGCGGACCTGTTCACAGTCATCATACAGGGCTACATGAAAGGCCACTGGCCAGCGCTGGTTGTTATTCTATCTCTTACATTATGGTTGTTATCAAACCGTCAAACGAATCCACGTACTAACTCTCTGTCACTAAAATAGAGGAACAACTACAAATGTGTTTTAGTCGGATCACATCAAGTACCCGGTACCGTAGTTGGCCTACAAGCTTTCATCTTAATTGATTGGTAAGCTAATTTATGTGTTTCACAATAAACTAGTATAATTATTTGCATAATCTTTTTCGTTTTGTTGTTTGCATCTCTTACCTCCTCCTGTATTGGAATGTTAAAACCTGTTTCTCACTTTCTATGTTGTTTACGGGTCAGCTAGAACTATATGCTTATACATGGTAAATTTTAAGTAGTTGTTCGAAGTGTTTCTACATCGTTTATGTATGCATAGACCTACTTGTACGTCGTTTTCTAGTAGGCCTACTTCACCATTATAACATAACATAACATAACATAACATAGGTTTTTTATTGCTCCCAAAAAAGTACAGTAACACATCATGATAGTTCAAATAATACTAAGTTGTGATACAAAAGGAGGACCTAAAGGGACCAGAGTCCCGCTAAGCAGGGCCACCTATGTACCAGTGCTGTTAGGTGGAGGTTGGTTATACGTGTATGAATAAAAGTAAATGCATATATCATGAGTCCAGCCAGTTGAAGATAAACAATTTCGCTTGTAGCAAACGTAGCCAAGAAACCAGAGGAACAGTTAATTAAGTTATCTCTAAAAGACCGAACGTTGTGAACAGTTAATTTAATTACTGAAGGAGCAATTACTGTGTTCGCCGAAGACGTTTCGCCGCATGTGTATAATGGAGGCGAAATCACTTCTTTTTTAGCCGATGTTGACATCTACCGTTGAAAATAATTCTGTTCGATTGTGGTCAGGTCTGGGGCACCTCTGGTTAATAAAGTAGAGGCGCCATATGAATGCATGTATGTTAGTATAATTACAATCTATAGGCGGTGCTTTCTGTTTCCTGACTCACGGCTGTTCAACTCAGTTCAAGTTGTATGATTTATTGACGATAATTATAATTAAAACTGCATGCAACAGTATTTTCGACCATGTGAAGAATCCCTCGTCTCTGAAGACATTTAAATCACAGCTCAAGGTTGAACTTTTTAAACAATCAGATGACTGCCATTGACTTTTGAACTCATGTACAACGCCCTTTCCTTCGGCTTCGGCCGGGCTACGGCGCGATACAAATCGTCTTATTACTATTCTTACTTGTCTGTCTGTCTGTTTGTCTATATCTGTCTATGTATTTCTTCTCTATCTCTCTGTCTGTTTCTCTGCCTGTCTGTCTTTCTATCTCTGTCTGTCTGTCTCTGTCTCTGTCTCTGTCTGTCTGTCTGTCTGTCTGTCTGTCTCTCTTTCTCTCTTTCTCTCTCTCCCTCTCCCTCTCCCTCTCCCTCTCCCTGTTTCTTCTGTTTTCTGTATGTCCGTGTGTCTATATCTTTCTGAAAATTCTTGGTGTTGATAACTTACCAAAAGTGGACGACCGCAGAGTTCCAGATTAGAAGCGCCATCGCTTGCCACTCCGCTATTTCCCAAGACGAGTTGGAGACATGGTGACAGAAGATCGCAGTGTTTGATATAATATCTCGAGCCAGCAGAGACGAAGGTCTTTCGGTTAAAACTAATCCAGATTGCTGGATCTATAATTTGTGTAGCGCAGCAAATGAAACCACCCGCAGTCCACGTAATGCATCACCAGTCTGCACTCGATGCCTTGCGTATCACGGAGATGATTGGAAAAACCTAAGTAAGAAATACGTCGATCTGATAATTGACTCGACAATGGCTGTCGGTCGGTCGCGTGTGTGTGTGCTATCTCCGGAAGTCTGCTTGCATGCATCGTCCATGCAGTGAACACATCGTCGACTGTTTACTTGAAGCGCTTGGACCAGATGAGTCGTCTGTTGTTGGGTGGGGAATAGAAGGAGGAACAGAGGGACATCTGATCTGGAATGGAGCCTGGAGCGAAGATTCAGGGCAGGGAGGCGATGAAATCGGAGGAGAAAGAAAATAAAGAATATAAAACGAAAAAGAGGAAAATAGTGAATACAAACGAAGACGTTGTTGATGAAGAAGGGAACAGAACCACAAAGCGGAGGAGACATAGAAGGAAGAAATGATGGAGGAAGAGAGGACTGAAGGATGAGGATGATGAGTGATGACGATGAAGAGGAGGTAACCCTTAGGCCTTAGAGCTAGAGTCGTGTATATGACGTATTTACAACTGCATTTTCGTAGCCACTGCGTCTGGCCAGTCGGAAAATAGTTTTCGTCCCTGGCGTGAATATGAACCCCTCACCCGCAGATGAAGGCAACGAGCAAGGGAAATCTTGAGCGCGCGAAGTTGCTCAAACCGTGTTCATACATGTATTCTAGACTAAGCCAATGGCAATTTATAGCAAATTATGTAAGCTATAGCTCATCATCTACATTATCACCATCATCGTAATCATTGTCATCATCATCATTGCAATTCATGCACTTCGTCGATAAAATTATATGTTCCTTTGATACCTGAGACTTTTCGACCTGCGCGTAGTCATAGCTAGGTATTCTGCAAGAACTTTCTACTCTTTTCCGCCGAGGATGGGCTGGGAGCATCTCTAAGTGGCTATCTTGAAGAGGCGTTAAATTATTGCTCTGAATGAATGAATGAATTTGTTAGACCTTCGGTTTGTTGTCTGTTCGATAAATTTTCAAATGCTAAACGCCGTTGATTATTTCTTTTCGCTAGCAGCAACTCCCATCATTCACAGACTCTGTCGAAAAATATTCTGAGTATTTTTTATTGGAGAATGTCAACTTAAATACTATTATTACGCATTTATTAAGTGCCACTACCTAGTGACCAAACATCAATCGATGGCACTGAACGATTGTGAGTGAAGGCAGTGTGATTCTCCTTACAGATTTTATTTTAGTTATAGTTATAGTTATAGTTAGTGATTTTTTATTTTAGTTATAGTTATAGTTATAGTTAGTATTATTTTTTAGTTATAGTTATAGTTATAGTTAATGGATTTTTATTTTAGTTAATTTTAGTTACTACTTAGTTACAATAGTTAAGGCTATAAGCAAAATTGTGCGTATTAACACGCTGTTTCACAATTTGCTCAGAGCTTTGAAAGCCATTGAAGCATAGATGCATTCAGCTTCACGAATGCACGAGTTTCCAAAGTTACTGACAAATTGCATAATAAAAATATCGCATTTTTCGTTTTTATTTATGTCGAATCATCCATATTGCACTTCCTATTTTTATTTTTTGTATTAACGAAAATAAAGATGAATTTTCGTTATTGTTATTTTCGTTATAGTTATAGTTATAGTTAATGATATTTTTTAGTTATAGTTATCGTTAACGAACTCATTTTATTTTCGTTAACGAACATTTTTGTTATCGTTATCGTTAACGAGAATCACACTGAGTGAAGGACTTTGTGTAAGTTCCTACACATTCCCCGACTCGTATGCTCGGCGTTACAAGGCAAGCGCTCTAAACCTATCGGGTATACCGTGTGCCACCCCACAAATACTACATGAGTATAATTATATAAAGCACACTGTGGACCGACATACACTGCTGCCTAACTATTTCTAGATATACAGTTTCAGACTACTCACTACGTACATGAAGACTATGCCTACATTAACTACATAGTCACACGTTGTGACTACTTTACAGCAGATCGCAACGCTTTATGGACTTTGAGTCTCACTCAACTAATCAACGTAGGCCCTAAGCAACAAATAAATCACATTACCTACCAAAAGCAGCTCGCAGACTCAGAGCAAATATAATCAGGCCTAAGAGGCAAGAGCAGGTCATGCGACAATCATCATCGTCGTCGTCGTCATTCGTCAACATCATCATCATGATCATCATCATTTCCCTCTTATGCCAGCTGTTTGGCGGCGATGGGTGCGAATAAATTGAGAACTTATCTTCTAAATTTTTCTTTCGTTTGTCAAGTTTAAGACTTCTCTCATGTTTATTCTAAGTCGTGCTATGTTCTCGTTTATATATTCTCTCGCTTAGAGCAACCCTGTGAGAACGTAGGCTATGCGTTAAACCATTTTTATTAGCACACGGTTGTCGCGTTCACATCAGAATTTCAATGTTAGTTCTGGCGCCGTACAAGTTGAGCTTGTAGTCGCTTGAATATGGGGATGTTGGGATCCTTATTCCGCTCTTTACTGTCCATTCTAAATCCCTGATTCAAGCGTTTTGATATCCATTTCTCTTGAATATTTAAAAGTCAGAGATTCGTGTTAAATTCTCCCCTTTTGAATGCCCGTCTTTCCAGTAAGATTTGTCCCGAGCTGAAAAGGTTGGAGTTGACGACATCCAACATGTAATGTAATGTAAATCCTCGAAACTTTCTCAGCGCCCACAAAAGCCACGTCAGGGAGACCAGCTTATCACTGGCGCTATATCAAGTCAAGTCCGCAATAGCCAAAGTGCCTCCAACTTGACTGTGTTCCCTAATCAACAATTTGTTGTTAATAAATCAACGAGATTCGTCTTTCGGGATGCTTAAGCAATCCAAGACAGTGCTTGAGGAAATAGTATTATTTTGTTGGACGCTTCTATATAATACAGAAGCTATTATATTATAATATAGAAGACCTATACAGTGTAGGTGTGAGACCAAAATGACTGTCTTAAATCTACTGCGTGTCACCCTGTTTTCACTGCGAATAAGGCACATATAGCATTGCAACATCCTTTGGAACACGGTGATTTAATCCACGGGACAGATTATGGTGTCATGCGTATTCTTAGCATTCTGTGAAGTTTATGTGTTTCTGCATCCAGCTGTAAGTTGCAATCCTTGTTTACGTTTTCCGCATTTAATACCAAGGCATTTAACAACCTGTTCAGCTCTGTTGCACGAATTTAGTATATGTGTAGTAGACTTCTCAGGTAACATGGCTCAGTTGTGGAGCGGAAGGAAGGTGTTTGTATGTACGTGCGTGTACTATACATATATATACATACATACCGGTACACACATACATATTCATACACATACATACATGATGTATGCATAGGCCTTTTTCTTAGAAGACTCTGATTATATTATAGGTGTGAGACATAGAGTCTGAGTCTGAGATGCAAATATATATTATATATAATTATATATATATACAGACAGACAGACAAGACAGACAGACAGACAGGCAAACAAATTGATTGTTTATGTGTTCGACATAGAGCTAGCGTGGCCAAAAAGAGAAGTTTGGACTAGAGGAGCCGAGCCGAATGGAACTGAAGCCAGAGACATCGAGACGACATTTCGACTGTCGGGGTAGCACGGTTCCTAAACGGGGACTTCAAATGGCGAGGCACCCATTCAGAAGGGGAGCGGTGGTGAAGGATGTCACCCCATCAATTCACTGACAAAATATGAGCAGGGTCGATAGGTTCGATATAATTGTAATCGTAATCGGCCATTTATATAGCGCCGCTCAAGGAGCAAACCAAAGCAGAAGCTCTTATGGTCGAAGCAATAATTATAAGGTCCCTATAGTAGCCTACCTCTTACTGTCTGTCTACCTGTCTGCAGTTTGTATTGTATGTCTGTACTCTGTCTGTACTCATGTGCTTACGTATATGTGTATCAAACAGACAGACCTACACACATTAGTAGGCCTACAGAGAGACAGTTAATGCAAGCTGCACCGTAATTAATAATTATGCGCCTCCGATTAGGTTCCTTGAAGGAGCGCTATATAATGTCCCAATTTCCCAAATGAATGAATCATGACAAACGCTGGCACGCTGCCAAGTGCCAAAATGACGCAAATGATTGCGTCATCGTAGGCTATTGTTTTAATCCTGGGATTTATTAGTCGCGTCTCAGACAACGGAGAAGAAAGACGCTTTTCAACATTTCGCCAAATTTGACGAAAGTTGCCGCTATTCATCGACGTTCTTCCGATTTCTGCTGCGCCAACTGATGTTTCCTTCGAATTATCGTCGAAAGGTATGAGGTCATCCCAAATAATTACAAAACATCGAATTTTTATCGAAATTTGCAACTTACAGATCGCGTTAGCTATCCGTAAACTGCCTACAAAATAATCTTGAAGTGATTTGTCTTTCTCGATGAGACTCAGTTACTTCTATAGCGCGACGATATAATTATTGTTTTTGTATATTTTTAAGTTTTTAAATTTATCTTTTTATTTGTTTTGAGTAAGATACTGAGACTCGGTGACTTCTATAGCTTCACAATATATTATATATGTATTTGTATTTTTAAAATTTAAGCTTTTTATTTTAATTTTGTTTCTTAATGCATTTGAGTAAGCTAGTAAGCTGCTTATTTACTTTTTATTAAAACATCTTATTTTAAATTTATTATATTTTAATTATTTACTGGTTCTCCTGAATTGTAATTGTAATTTAAACATTCTATCTGTTGCTTTCACAGGAAGAAGACGATTGACTTCCTTCGACTCGAGAGGACGATTGAATGGGAAGCACGAAGAGGTGAATATTCGACTATTCTAATGTTTTTGGATATCAGCTGATGATATTCACTTGGGTCTAATTCAGCCCTCGAAATAGCTCGCAGTCCACTTAGACTTAATAATTTATATAGCACCACATTTCATTTAAGCTGTGTCACTCGAGACATTCTGCAGCAACACGGGCGACACTTTATAACACGCTTTTAATAGAATTCAATAGAATATTCTTTATTGTAGGACCAATTGCAAACCGCATTTTGACTAACATGAAAGTTTAAAGGATTGTTTTCTCTATTTCTGGATTAGACTATTTATGTATTTATAACAGCAATCCTGATCTAACGCTGTTGGAGACACGTGGACCCCAATTCAGTTCAGCTATTGTAACTGTAATCTCGAGTAGGCCTATTCTACACCGTCCAAAAAGTCGTGCAACGATCTCGCAATAAGACGGTTCCCATAGTATCGGTTCCAAAGGCAGAGTTTTACCAGTTTCAATGTAGTAGGTTATCTGAATCTTATCTGAATTGAGTAGGCCTAGGTTGATTCTATTGACTTGTTTCTTTAATCAGTGAAATTGTCATTTATTAACGCTCTGCATTATTACTGTAATAATGCAGAGCGTTAATGACAATTTCACTTTCAAACTATGTAACGTGTAGGTCTACTAGACTAATAGTCCTAGTACAGTTCTACAAGAAAATCGTGAAGAAAGTTGCTAATGCAAATGATGATGCATCATGCAATGCAATGCAGTTATTTGACTTGAGTAATAAAACCAGTTACTCATGACAATCATTGCGTAAGATAGTTACGTAGTTGCTGATTTTGTTCGTTAAACTTTCTAGTTAATAACTAAAAAATATTAGTTAAACTTTGGTTTTAACTGAACTATTTTTTTAGTTAAACTTTTGCCTTAACTAAATTTTTTAGTTTAACTGTAAGTTTGCAGCTTTTTAGTTAACTTTTGCACATCACTGTTAACTGATGGTGTTAGCCTAATAGCTGACACAAATTAAATACCTCCCAGTCCAGTCAAACTTGGTGACCTGTATTATACCACAGCTATTGTTTTTCGTTGTCGTTGGAACGTTTCCCTCAACTATAATCGTCAGGAGTCGCAAGGATCCTTCGAGAGCATCAACATCAATCGACAGATGGCGTATCTCGTGGCGGGGACAACGACCAACGACACCTGGCGAATCTGTGTTACTGGAACAGTGTCGTAAGAATATCTCGATAGTTGTTATGGAAATTTGCATAGCGCCTTTCTAAATTGAGTCCCCTCTTTCTGTTCCCGTAGACTCGTAGAGGCTTGAAGATCCGATAGTTTGTTCTCCGCTCAACATTTCACCGTTCCCTTTCCAAGACGGATAGGAAGGGTGAACTGTCGAGGGCAGAAGTCGCAATAGCTAGGAGACAGGTTCTCTCTTAAGTTGTAACAACTCCTTTTGCGCCATTATTAGACAGTGGTGCATGAGCAAAACTGAATTCCAAAACTCATGACCGCTAGAACAAAATCAGTCAAGGCGATGACGCTAAGAGACTGGAAGACAGGTCACCAAGAATAAGCAGTTCGATATAACTGAGACTTTATCAAGGTCATTAGGAAACTTGCAGAGTGGACAATGAAGACAGCGAATTCCAGAACCGCGGACAAGCAACCAAGAATGCCTTGGAAATGTCACTGTCTCTATGTGACTGTACATTTGTCCTATTATCTGTTCTTCTGACTGTCTCTCTCTGACCTTTATCTGTCTGTTTATCTGTTTCTTTCACTATCTCCGCCTGTAAGTCAGTATGCTTCTCTGTTTCTCTCCCTGTCTTCTCTCACTTTAGGTCTGTCTGCTTATCTGTTTCTCTCACTTTAAGTCTGTCTTCTTATCTATTTCTCTCACTATCTGTGTCTGACTTTAAGCCTGTCTTCTTATCTATTTCTATCACTGTCTGTGTCTGACTATAAGTCTGTCTTCTTATCTATTTCTCTCACTATCTGTGTCTGACTTTAAGCCTGTCTTCTTATCTATTTCTGTCACTGTCTGTGTCTGACTTTAAGCCTGTCTTCTTATCTATTTCTATCACTGTCTGTGTCTGACTTTAAGCCTGTCTTCTTATCTATCTCTATCACTGTCTGTGTCTGACTTTAAGCCTGTCTTCTTATCTGTTTCTCTCACTGTCTGTGTCTGACTTTAAGCCTGTCTTCTTATCTGTTTCTCACACTGTCTGTGTCTGACTTTAACTCTGTCTTCTTATCTTTTTCACTCTCACTTTAAGCCTGTCTTCTTATCTGTTTCTCTCACTTTAAGCCTGTCTTCTTATCTGTTTCTCTCACTTTAAGCCTGTCTTCTTATCTGTTTCTCTCACATTAAGCCTGTCTTCTTATCTGTTTCTCTCACTTTAAGCCTGTCTTCTTATCTGTTTCTCTCACTTTAAGTCTGTCTTCTTATCTGTTTCTCTCACTTTAAGCCTGTCTTCTTATCTGTTTCTCTCACTTTAAGCCTGTCTTCTTATCTGTTTCTCTCACTTTAAGCCTGTCTTCTTATCTGTTTCTCTCACTTTAAGTCTGTCTTCTTATCCGTTTCTGTCACTTTATGAGTTGCAACTGTGCGTATGATAAGGACAATAGAAGCATTGGAAGTAACATAGCCTAATTATGGCCTCTGTTGCCGTTATAGAACAAGTACTCTGAAGAGTTGAGATTGAGGACTCGGCAAAGAAAATCACAACCCAAATCTGTCGTCTGAAATGTAGTCGGAATAGAGTTCACGAACTGAGTTGCAACTGTGCGTATGATAAGGACAATAGAAGCATTGGAAGTAACATAGCCTAATTATGGCCTCTGTTGCCGTTATAGAACAAGTACTCTGAAGAGTTGAGATTGAGGACTCGGCAAAGAAAATCACAACCCAAATCTGTCGTCTGAAATGTAGTCGGAATAGAGTTCACGAACTGAGTTGCAACTGTGCGTATGATAAGGACAATAGAAGCATTGGAAGTAACATAGCCTAATTATGGCCTCTGTTGCCGTTATAGAACAAGTACTCTGAAGAGTTGAGATTGAGGACTCGGCAAAGAAAATCACAACCCAAATCTGTCGTCTGAAATGTAGTCGGAATAGAGTTCACGTACTGAGTTGCAACTGTGCGTATGATAAGGACAATAGAAGCATTGGAAGTAACATAGCCTAATTATGGCCTCTGTTGCCGTTATAGAACAAGTACTCTGAAGAGTTGAGATTGAGGACTCGGCAAAGAAAATCACAACCCAAATCTGTCGTCTGAAATGTAGTCGGAATAGAGTTCACGTACTGAGTTGCAACTGTGCGTATGATAAGGACAATAGAAGCATTGGAAGTAACATAGCCTAATTATGGCCTCTGTTGCCGTTATAGAACAAGTACTCTGAAGAGTTGAGATTGAGGACTCGGCAAAGAAAATCACAACCCAAATCTGTCGTCTGAAATGTAGTCGGAATAGAGTTCACGTACTGAGTTGCAACTGTGCGTATGATAAGGACAATAGAAGCATTGGAAGTAACATAGCCTAATTATGGCCTCTGTTGCCGTTATAGAACAAGTACTCTGAAGAGTTGAGATTGAGGACTCGGCAAAGAAAATCACAACCCAAATCTGTCGTCTGAAATGTAGTCGGAATAGAGTTCACGTACTGAGTTGCAACTGTGCGTATGATAAGGACAATAGAAGCATTGGAAGTAACATAGCCTAATTATGGCCTCTGTTGCCGTTATAGAACAAGTACTCTGAAGAGTTGAGATTGAGGACTCGGCAAAGAAAATCACAACCCAAATCTGTCGTCTGAAATGTAGTCGGAATAGAGTTCACGTACTGAGTTGCAACTGTGCGTATGATAAGGACAATAGAAGCATTGGAAGTAACATAGCCTAATCTTAACTATAGGCTACTAACAGAACAGACAGCCTGCAAACACAAAGCATGTCCGCCCAACGGGGGCTCGAACTCGGTGCATCTCGGTCTCTTTGCCAGATCTTATCCAATGCGCCACGGGCCCCCCCAGGTAGGTAGGTAGCGGCCGGGATCGCTTCCCGTACCCTTCCAAAGGTTCACTCAGCCTATCATTTGCGAGATGGCATCTTGGCACGTTGATAAAATGAGATGTAGGACGTGATGGGCGCCTTGCATGGTTGTCGTATAGCCTACAGTTAAAGTCTTGTCATCATCCTGCATTGTGCCAGTTTGAAACTTTAGAGCCACTGCCTTGTTAATTGAACCTGGGACTATTATTACAGTTATAATAATCCCAGATTGAACCTCATTACCATCTGCCAAATCAGGCTTAATAGTGTAGTTTACTAAACTCTGTACAAACTTTCTTATTAAGCAGAAAATATATCCAATTTAAATGATCAAGTTTTATTTTTACTGGTAAAAATGTACTTTCTGGAGTTCGAATTGCTAAACCAAACATTATTAATGTGTAGTCAGTCAATTGCTAGATGGCGCAGAGCAGCAAAATGACGTCATCTGGTTGACCCTATGAACGATATTCACTGGTTGCATTGATAATATCATCGAAGCACTGAAACAGCGAAGGATGCAAAGAAATAAAATACAACTGAACGCATTTAATTAAACATTTTTTTAAATGACACGGCGATCACTTGTCGGTCTCATGAAACCTGATACTTTTGTTGGATTATCGTCACTTTACTCCAGAAAGTTTGGCGTATTATGTTAAAACCGTATTATGTGAGATATTATGTAAGATATAGATCGTGTACGGTTAACTAGTGAGAGAGGTAGTACTCTCTCCCCTCTGCCTTGTTTTATTATGGATTGCCGATAATTATAAGCGGGACGTTGAATAAATTCCATATAAACAAGGTGAGAATATTTGTATATATATATTCGTTTATTGAGAAAAACAATCTGAAGAAAAGGCAGAAATGCTTACATGAGTGATAATGGATAATTAAAGTTAATTAGAAGATGTTAGAATAAACTAGTAAATATTTTTATATAAGGATCTGGGAATAAATTGAGAGTTGTCCTTGGGTGGGAGAGTATGGTTGTGTGCTCTAGGTCTTAATTGGTGAGAGGAGAGGGGTCGGAGGGGAGGGAGTTGTCACGAATTCTTATAGCGCCAATTTAAAATCGCCAGAGCGATTTGAAAAATTAAGTACTGCCATTGTATGAAATGCAGTTATTGAGAGAAGAAAGTACTGTTAATTTTGTTTATGCAATATTTGTAAGCATTCCTTGAGCCATTTGATGTTTACTGTGTTTTCCAAGAAAATTTAGATGTTTACACATAAGAAGATGGAGGGATTTTGGTTGAGTTTTTGATATAGAGGATGTGAGTAGCGAAATACATGCACGGATATAGCCCTGCTCAGTGAACGTGTAGTTTAGCTTCGTAAATTATTCGCCCGTTGTAGCATTATTATTTTTCATTTATCCAACTTCTACTTTGGCAAGAATTCTTTTAATCAATCCAGCTTCTATTTAGGTAAGAATTTGTTTCATCAGTCCAGCTTCTATTTAAGCAACAGTTATCATCAATACAGCTTGTATTTTATTAAGATTTATTTATTTTTCATCATTCCCACATTCTATATTAAAGTAGCTTAAAATAACATAACAATAAAAAGTAAAGGATCCATTATAGTAAAGTAGCTTAAGGTAACATAACAATAAAAAGTTAAGGATCCATTATAGTAAAGTAGCTTAAAGTAATATAACAATAAAAAGTAAAGGATCCACTATATTAAAGTAGCTTAAAGTAACTTGACATTGGAATGCTTGCTGTACTAATTAATTGGATTCCTGGCTAACTTGTTTTATGGGCTGGCTGTCATGATTGGATGATTACATTGAGTTATGTTTGATTTCTTCATGACATTTGTTTACTATAGGTGTTCCCCGATTTGAATTCTCACTATGCTTCATAGGAGCTTTGCTGGTGCTGCTTGGCCATGATAAGTCTTGGTCCAAAAGTGAAAGCTCAAAAGGTCTATAGACAAGAGCTGCCTGAATTCTGTCAACAGCTGAACACTTTTTGATGTTGTATGGAATTTGGTCAGTGAGGAGTGCTGTATAAAGATTTGATTACATTATATTACTCTACATGAAGTGCACAGTAATGTATAGTATGTGGCTTGTTGGCTATTAACTCAGAGGTTGGTGGGGTGGAAATAACGACAAGAATAGGCAGATACTCAAAGGTTTCTGTTCCATTTGCACTTCCCAATGAAACGTGTCACTTGTGTTTAAAATCAACATGCTGTTTCTTGGAGCTACATGTAGCTTATGGGAACTTCTTTTCTTTCATATGCCTTCATTTGCATATCACCCAGATTGTGAAGCGAGTGTTGAAAGCAGCATTGGTAAATTCAGAAACGATGGTGCACATATGAACCCAGCAATGACAAAGACAATCGCTTGACTCTGCTGTTTTAACTATGACCTAACAATAATGTGAAGATATACTATAGTAATATATATTTATCAAAAACACCGACAGAATTCTTAGTAACATAATGTTTAATAAACATATATGTTTATTAAAAACATCGATGGAATATAGAAAAACTGACAAAATGCATATGCATTATGCCACAACAGCACATTTTACTTGTCGTATCTAAACAATACAAGCACACACAAACAATTAAATGAGATTGTCTTGTTCAGAATTCATTTCTAAACAAGTTTCCTATTCACTGTATAAGTCTATCTTCAGTGCTTGATGAGATATAAAATTTTAACCCTTTAAAGGTGAATTGGACCCAAAAAACATCTGGCAGTAGCTAAAAGAAGGGCTATAAATTTCTGGTATGCAACAGCTTAATATTACCTAGGGCTGGTATAAATCAGCTTCATTATAGCATGTTACTTGATACGGCTGCAAAGGTAAATACATTTCCAGTGTACCGGTAATTAGCATTAACTGTCAATGTGGCCAACTGGTCATGTGACTGACAGTCCAATCAGCCCATTGATTTTGATTGATTGATTGATTGATTAATTCATTCATTGGTTTTTATCATAGATTCAGAAGTGTGTCTTTGATTATTATTTGTTTGGTTTAAGTACAGATTTGTTATGGGGATAAAGATAATCACTGTGGCAGTGACAGTATTGATGAGAAGTGCACGTCAAGTGATGATTGTAATCATAAACTCCACATTTCTAAAGTGCTCCTCAAAGCACCAGCTTATTCACAAGTGGTGATGTTTTGTTTTTTTAACCAAGAATGCAAATATAAAAACGTAGGCGAATCTGAATAGAATAAAAGTGATGAAAAAAGCATGAAAAGAATAACAGAAACAACAAAAAGTAACACAAATAGGAACATGAATAAACAGCAGTGCTCAGCTAACAACACCCACATGTGTGAATGTTATTCCAGCAATCATCTAGCTAGCTCTGATAGATAGCACCTGGATGTAAGATATGAGGCTAATCAAATTATATACTGGTTTTTCGTGAACTGCTGACATCCGGAAACATGTTTCTCAGTCATCAAGTTATTCGCATACAAAAATGATACTTAGTAAGACTGGATTGCATGGAGTTCAACTCGAGTACCTCGCAGATCAATTGCTAATTGAGAAAATATTCCATGCTGTTCAGTGGCCAACAGGCAACGCCTGCATTGCATGAATTTCTGTGTTATGCATTGCTATGCACCTGTTTATTCTGGATCCCGAGCGAAAGCCAGATTCCCAGAATTGAAATATATCAGTAGTCGGCTGTTTCTCCCCGGCCGATCAGCTTATCTGCGTGTATATTTATAACTGGCAGTCAATGCTCTCCTGTTTATGTATAACTGTTTTCGAGATAAAGAGAGGAAATAGTATCTGTTCGTTTGGATGTTTATTACACTGGAATGGAGATGGGCAGCATTTTTGAAGTCTTATCTTCAGCGAGGAGAGTAAAAGCTTTTCTGAACTCAGAATACGTCACAGAATTTTTGGGCTATATTCTGGCTGGTTTAGATAAAAAAAAATACAGAACAGCTTTAGAACAGCATGAAAGCTTAACTTCATGAAATTTCTGTGACTTCTAGTTAACTGTGTGTTACAGCTTTGATGTTGCGAGCTACAGTCGCATGTATTAAAATGTCTGACTATAAATAATGAGATAATGATGATTAGTCAAGAATTGTTTGCTAACAGCGGAAATTTAGCCGGAATGGTATTCGAACTTTATATAGCGCCACATGAAGAGCAAACTAATAATGGGTGGTCTCTGCTATAGCCCAACAAAAATTTGCACAAAGTCTACAATGGTCCCCAGTGGCTGGGGACCATTGTAGACATCAACATATATACTTAGGAACATTCATGCCTTCTATCAATTCTCAACGGGAATCCGTTGGTTGGTTCCACGTGTGTGCGTGGGCCCGCCACTGGTGACTCATTCAGCATATACTGTGCATTGTTTTGCTAACTGATGTAATATATTCATTCATAATGACATTTAACATCATAAAGGCTAGCGCAGAGGGCACCTCTGAGTAGATACCTTAAAGGGGTGCTATATAAATGTGCAATTACATTACAATTACATTACTTATGTTTACAAGAAACTGTCATTAGTAACTTCTACTGTGCCAGTGTCTAATGCACAAGGCATCAGCTGATGGCGCAGTTATGGCATCAGTGATCGTAACCATAAGTGCTTCTTTATATAGCTCCTTTTCAAGAGAACTTGACGTGCTTCCAACGAGACAGCACAAGAGCACACTCCAACAGAATGGTCTTCAGCCACTGTCAAGTATATGCTGAGAGAGTAGATTAAGCTCAGGTTGCATTGCTGCCTGCCCCAGACACCAACATGTTGCCGTCACCAGACATTACCATACCCCATGGGACTGACATTGGTTCTTGAACTGACATGCTCAATGCTATGTAGTATGCTGGATAATGCAGAATTCATTTCATACATCTGAATAAGTTTTTCTTTGCTTTCAGGTAAAGCGTGTACGGACGTTTTCCTCTAGGTTGGCAGTTGCCCCGAGCGGCTGGCTGTTGGCTCGCTTCTTGCGATGTTGACACCGTCTGTCTGGATTATAGTGACGGCTTTACTAGAGCTTGGGGCACAGTTTGGCTCCTGCACCCAGTCCTCACAGAATGCCAGAGGTAGGTGGGATTTATGCAAATTACCTCATTCTACACATGCACACACACACACACACACACACACACACACACACACACACAAATACACACACATGCACACGCCCACACAAACATACATTATATATATATCGAGGGCTTAGAAGCAAAGGTGCATAAGTACCATTTTTATCGAAATTGAGTATTTAGTATCATAATTTTCAGAATTTTTTGCTCTTCCTTCTGATAAAAGCGCTTAATAATCAAATCAAATCATTATAGCGTAAATCACGTTTAAATAATTCGTATCTTCTGGACTATCTTATTTTCGACAGGCAAAAGTGCATATATCGAGGGCTGACAAGCAAAGGTGCACATCTCGGGTTGTTAGTATTCAGAGATGTTCGAATTTGGAAGTTTGGACTTCTTGCTTAATTCAGCAATTGGTAGCAACAGAATTGTAAACCCATTTTAAATAACTGTGGACATTGCTCTTCAACCTCAAACCAAAATTGTAGGGCTGCCGTTATAAATTAATTTGCAAAAAATGTTTTTATAACAGACTATCGAAAAGTTGCAAGATGTGCACCTTTGCCTGTAAAGGCAAGGAGATGTGCACCTTTGCCTGTAAAGGCAAGGAGATGTGTACTTTTGCCTGTAAGGATATCGAGGGATAACAAGCAAAGGTGCAAATCTCGGGTTTTTAGTATTCAGAGATGTTCGAATTTGAAAGTTTGGACTTCTTGCATAATTCAACAATTGGTAGCAACAGAATTGTAAACCCATTTTAAATAACTGCGGACTTTGCTCTTCAACCGCAAACAAAAATTGTAGGGTTGCCGTTATAAATTAATTTGCAAAAAAAATTTATAACAGACTATCGAAAAGTTGTTAAGATGTGAACCTTTGCCTGTAAAGGCAAGGAGATGTGTACTTTTGCCTGTAAGGATGTGTACCATTGTCTGCAAGCGCAAGGAGTTACGAACTTTTGCGTGTCAAGGCAATGGATCTTTGCCTGCATAATCAAGGATCAAGTTGTGGACTGTTGCCTGTCAAGATAATTCTGTAGGCCCTACTTTTGACAGAAAAAGCAAGGAATAGAGGACTTTGACCTTATAGTCAGTGTTGTATTAAATGGCAAATAGTCCTGTCCATTATTATTATTCTAGTTATGGTGTGCATTTATCGTAATCATAATCTCCAAACTTCTAAGGCGCCACTCGAAAGCCAAGCGTGGGGCACCAGCTTATTCACGAGCGCTGTGTTGAGTCAAAAGGGTTATTTTGTTTCAGTAAGAGTAGTCCAAAGATTGAACGGGTCGAGTTGCCATAAGTATGATGACGGGACCGAACAGCTACTAAGGCAGGTGTCGTCTTGGTCTGGAATAGGAAGGTAGAGGATCAGATGAGACAGGGTAAGAGTTCTTGAAAAGGTGTGATATAGTTTGAATGAAACGTTATGCATTTTATGTTCTTACTATGACACCTTAATTATTAAGCTTATAGAAACAGGAAGTTTATTTTGATCGTTGCTGGCCATAACTTTTTATTCTCAGCTTAGTTTAGACATTCATTTTGTTTTTATGACTTTGATACTTTCTTTGAAATGCAGATTATATTAAAACTATTCAAGTTGCCTAATGCTTCCTTTTTCTATAAGCTTAATAATTAAGGTGTCATAGTAAGAACATAAAATGCATAACGTTTCATTCAAACTGATATCACACCTTTTCAAGAACTCTTACCCTGTCTCATCTGATCCTCCACCTTCCTATTCCAGACCAAGACGACACCTGCCTTAGTAGCTGTTCGGTCCCGTCATCATAATTATGGCAACTCGACCCGTTCCATCTTTGGACTACTCTTACTGAAACAAAATAACCCTTTTGACTCAACACAGCGCTCGTGAATAAGCTGGTGCCCCACGCTTGGCTTTCGAGTGGCGCCTTAGAAGTTTGGAGATTATGATTACGATAAATGCACACCATAACTAGAATAATAATAATGGACAGGACTATTTGCCATTTAATACAACACTGACTGTAAGGTCAAAGTCCTCTATTCCTTGCTTTTTCTGTCAAAAGTAGGGCCTACAGAATTATCTTGACAGGCAACAGTCCACAACTTGATCCTTGATTATGCAGGCAAAGATCCATTGCCTTGACACGCAAAAGTTCGTAACTCCTTGCGCTTGCAGACAATGGTACATATCCTTACAGGCAAAAGTACACATCTCCTTGCCTTTACAGGCAAAGGTGCACATCTCCTTGCCTTTACAGGCAAAGGTGCACATCTGGCAACTTTTCGATATAGTCTCTGTTATAAAAACATTGTTTGCACATTAATTTATAACGGCAGCCCTACAATTTTGGTTTGAGGTTGAAGAGCAATGTCCACAGTTATTTAAAATGGGTTTACAATTCTGTTGCTACCAATTGTTGAATTATGCAAGAAGTCCAAACTTTCAAATTCGAATATCTCTGAATACTAAAAACCCGAGATGTGCACCTTTGCTTGTCAGCCCTCGATATATATGTTGCATAGATATATGTGTAAGCTTGCACACCCATGTGCTGCTATAAGCGCACACCCTAAGCAATGGGAGTTTCCATTGTGGTATAGAGGAGTAAGGTTTTGGTTAAACACACATGTTAATGATCTCATAAAGACCACTATTAGGATGACTGAATAAGTTTATGAAAGCCATACAGGCCATAACGATAGGTTGTCCTGTTGCTGAATTTCTGTTGTTGTCAAGCCACTGGTTGCATTGGAATGTTGTCCAGTTGTTGCTTTGCTGTTGTCAAGCCACTGGTTGCATTGGAATGTTGTCCAGTTGTTGCTTTGCTGTTGTCAAGCCACTGGTTGTATTGGAATGTTGTCCAGTTGTTGCTTTGCTGTTGTCAGGCCATTGTTTGCATTGGTAGGTTGCCCAGCTGTTGGAATGCTAAATAGTTGTTGAGTTTACACTGCAGCAAAATTATCGTTTTGCACTAGAACCGCATGCTGAGTACTGTGACCGACTCTGGGGAGTGGTCTGATCTCTATGCTTTTCACTTCTTTGTTTGCTGCTGACACCTAATGTCAGTTTTGAAACTGCCCAGAGGACGACAGAGAATGTTAAAGGGGTCAGCCATCTCGTTAAGTTGATCTGGACGTTAAGTTGATCAGGACGTGATGGACATACAGCTACAGCTGATAATGGGGGACTCTGTGAGTGGTTGGAAAAAATGTCTGACACTAGATGTCAAAAGCATAAAAATGTTAAAACAACATAAAATGTTTGTAGTGATGATGATTGTGATGGTGATGATGATCATAATAAATAATTAATAATAATAATTATAATAATATTGTTATTATTATTATTATTATTATTATTATTATTCGATGATGTTGCCTTCCATGGCACTTTTGATCTGCTAGAGCCGTGCTGTCCAACACGTGGATTGCATGCGGCCTGTGGGCTGATTCTAAGTGGCCCAGCCGAGTTCGCTAAATTTTTGCAATTTGTGTAAAAATGTAGTTAAAGACAAAGTTACCGGCTTACTTGCATAGCTATTCGTTCGTAACTTGACTTATCAATTGACAATGTGAACACAAAATGCAGTTGCCATGATCATTCATTATAATTATTCCATAATAAATATTATTACGGTTAATAATTTTGAATAATTTTAGTCGTTGCTTTGGAGTATTCTGCATGGTGCGGCCCTTGCCTTCAAGAATAATTTTTGATGGCCCGCGGTGGTAAAAGGTTTGACAGCACTGAGCTAGAGCTTGACGAGCTATAGGCAATTCCACAATTCATTTTGTGATAGGGATCATAGCTACCTCAGGGCAATAATAATAATAATTAATAATAGAATAGAAGAGAAAGGCCAAAAAAAAATAATGGTGTGTTTCCGGTAACAGAGCTAAAAAAAACTGGGTAGGTAGGTAGGAAAATAATTTTATTTTGGTAAAATAATTTTATGCAGTGATTTCCAAAAATTACGCCACTGCCCATTTATGCACAGCGGTACATGCTGTACCAAAGTATGTATTTTCTATGCGAGTATTAAAAATGCCTTTTTGCAGAATGTACCTACAAACTGCTGTAGAAAACAATCTTATTTATTTCATTTTTGCTGACATCGTTTTTCTTGCAAGGTGAAATGGAAGGGGCAGGGGTGGGGAAGGAATTATGGATTATGTTCATTAAACAATAAACGTGTAGCAGACAACGGCTCTTTAGGAAATATGCATGGGTGGTAACGTGAGAAAATCGCTGACTTTACGGTGTCTGTTATCTCCTCAACATCATACATGTGTGTAAATTGTCCATGGGAAACATTGAGCCCATTTATTGTTATAATATTATTAACACTGCATAGAAAGAAATATGGTTTCCTAACGTCGTCTGCTAAGGAGACTGCTTGCTACGAAGACTGGTTGCTATAAAGACTGGTTGTTAAGGAGACTAGTTGCTAATGAAGGCAGTTGCTAAGCAGGACAGTTTCTAAGGATAACTGTTGCTAAGGAAGGCGGTTGCTAAAGGGGCCAAGTCTGACTTTGAAACTGGTTGCTAATGAGGCTGACATAGAGGCTGCTTGCTACAAAGCTTGGTTGCTAAGAAGGCTGGTTGCTACGAAAGTAGAATGATACGAAGTTTTTTATATTAAGCTGATTGCTATTAGGAGGCTTTACTTTTATAATGGCACGTACGATAATAGGTATTTCTGATACAATGAATATGGGGTCAGATTTGTGAAATAACCCTGTCAAATTACCCTGAGAAAATCCACCACTTTCGAGTCTATTACCTCCCTCTCCCAAACTCCACACTTTAGCCCTTTTATTGCTGTAATTTACGGCACCATTCTTTCCATTGAAAGACCGCTAGTTTCCGAACGTCTCTGCTTCAGTGAATGCACCTATAATGTCGCGATTCTGTATCACCAGCATGCAAAAGCTTAATGTATGTGAAGTAGGAAAAAAAAATTTTTGCAAAATTTTCCGGAAAAAAAATTTTTTACAAAATTTTCCGTAAAAAAAATTTTTTTACAAAATTTTCTGAGTCGCGGCAAAAAAGTGAGTCGGTCGGGTTACCGGAAACACACCATTATTTTGTTTTGGCCTAATGTCTGTCTGTCATGAAGGCAACATTCCTGTTATGCTAATTCCAGCATTTGTCCAGCCACTTCGTTTGGGGGCCACACACAAAATGTACACAATGCACGCATGTAAGTTTTCGTTTTACATTTTTTTATGTTTGAAGCTACCAAAAACATTTATCTAACATTCTTACTGTAGCTGAGGGGTATGGGAGGGGGAACGGTGGGGTAGGTTAGAGGAAGGGGATGGAGAGAATGAGATTGGGGAGTTGAGTGGCAGGGTTGGGAGGGAGTGGGAGGTGGAGGGAATGAGGAGGGAGGGAAGGGAGATTGTTATTGAATTTACAGGCTTTCAATCACCATCTGTGCTCTTTCTTTTGTTTGTCAGTTTATGAAATCCTCATTGAAGGAATTTTACCGTCTTAGGACCGGTGTCACGAAATAGAGTATCCCCATACATGAGTATCTCCCTTGGCGAAATGGAGTATTCGGTTTAGTTTGCAATTTTGCCGGTTTCTGTGTGTATTCAGTCATACTATTTGGATTTATTGTACACATAAAATATTTTAAGCTGCATATCTTTAGTTTGTACATCGACCTGAAATCAATATACTTTGTTTTTGGTTATTTTGACTGGATTTTCGTCGAGGCTATCGTGACGCGTATGACGATGGGGGATAGAATGGTTTATCCCCGGATACTCTAAACCGGTTTATTCCATCCGGGGGGATAAATTCATACATCCCCCGGATAGTCTTAGGACGGATACTCTATTTTCGTGATACCGGCATACATCTGGTAATAGTAATAATACATGTAATAGGTCTTATAACCTTTGTCATCTACACAGAGTCCAAATTGTTGAAATAGGGTATGATAAGTGAGGACTTATGTTACCTTAGCTTTACAATAAAGACCTTAGCATATCTATACCTTAGGCCAAAAAAAAATAATGGTGTGTTTCCGGTAACAGAGTTAAAAAAACTGGGTAGGTAGGTAGGAAAATAATTTTATTTTGGTAAAATAATTTTATGCAGTGATTTCCCAAAATTATGCCACTGCCCATTTATGCACAGCGGAACATGCTGTACCAAAGTATGTATTTTCTCTGCGAGTATTAAAAATGCCTATTTGCAGAATGAACCTACAAACTGCTGTAGAAAACAATCTTATTTATTTCATTTTTGGTGACATTGTTTTTCTTGCAAGGTGAAATGGAAGGGGCAGGGGTGGGGAAGGAATTATGGATTATGTACATTAAACAATAAACGTGTAGCAGACAACGGCTCTTTAGGAAATATGCATGGGTGGTAACGTGAGAAAATCGCTGACTTTTCGTGAGAAAATCGCTGACTTTTCGGTGTCTGTTATCTCCTCAACATCATACATGTGTGTAAATTGTCCATGGGAAACATTGAGCCCATTTATTGTTATAATATTATTAATGCTGCATAGAAAGAAATATGGTTCCTAACGTCGTCTGCTAAGGAGACTGCTTGCTACGAAGATTGGATGCTATGAAGACTGGTTGTTAAGGAGACTAGTTGCTAATGAAGGCAGTTGCTAAGCAGGACAGTTTCTAAGGATAACTGTTGCTAAGGAAGGCGGTTGCTAAAGGGGCCAAGTCTGACTTTGAAACTGGTTGCTAATGAGGCTGACATAGAGGCTGCTTGCTACAAAGCTTGGTTGCTAAGAAGGCTGGTTGCTACGAAAGTAGAATGCTACAGAGGTTGTTAAGTAGGCTGATTGCTATTAGGAGGCTTTACTTTTGTAATGGCACGTACGATAATAGGTATTTCTGATACAATGAATATGGGGGTCAGATTTGTGAAATAACCCTGTCAAATTACCCTGAGAAAATCCACCACTTTCGAGTCTATTACCTCCCTCTCCCAAACTCCACACTTTAGCCCTTTTATTGCTGTAATTTACGGCACCATTATTTCCATTGAAAGACCGCTAGTTTCCGAACGTCTCTGCTTCAGTGAATGCACCTATAATGTCGCGATTCTGCATCACCGCATCACCGGCATGCAAAGGCTTAATGTATGTGAAGTAGGAAAAAAAATTTCCGGAAATTTTTTTTTTTTGAAATTTTCCGTAAAAAAAAATTTTTTTACAAAATTTTCCGAGTCGCGGCAAAAAAGTGAGTCGGTCGGGTTACCGGAAACACTATTTTGTTTTGGCCCTAGCTTTACCTTATTATAATCTCATGTACTTGCCATCTGTCTGTTTATGCTGTCCTACAACACATTGTTTGTGTGACATTTAATGACACTGCTGTGAACCAAGTAACCTAGTTATAAACTATCTCAAGTGGCCGCGTGCTCAAGTGTGGGAGAAATACAGGACTGTGTCAAGAATTCAGTCCAGTTGGGGGAGGAGGGGCTTCAGGTTAAAAGGGCAAATAGTTTGACTGTAGTAGCTCATATTCAGGATAAGTTTTTGTACTCATTGACCACAACTAAGCCTGATTGATTGTGAGGATATCATAGGCATCTTGTTTTATTTAGTACTTTCTCAAGTGGACTTGTGTGAAGTAATTAGCGTCAGTCTAATTTTGATAGGTTTGAGTTTATTAAGCCATTATTATCTCGTGGGTCTTACGTGGTTTCAAGTTTCTGGCATGGTCCCAAGTATCTGCCATGGTCCTGAGTTTCTCCAATTATCCAGCAGGGTTTCTCTCAAAATATGAACGTATAACCCTTGTGCTTAAAGCGTTGCATTGGCTTCCTGTTCAGGATAGGGTTGGTTTCCGATTTGGGCTCATAGTTTGTAGAACTCTGGCCAACTACAATGCTTAAAATCAGTCCTCATTCCTGAGGCTAGTGATGTAGCTTTTCCGGAAAAGTATTTTGCGGGAAATTTTCCGGAAATTTTCCAGAAATTTTCCGCAGAACCGGAAAAATACATTTAACTCATAATGTCAGATTTTCAGTATGAGATGACACTAGAAAAATTGTCCTGCTTTTTTTAAAGTTCCTTTTATTTACAGTATTTTTGTCAATGTGGACAACGTTCACCTTAAAAGAATTAAAATAAACATTAACACTGTTCAGTATTCATTAGCGGTTCAGACTAGAGTAGCCTAGTTCAAACGAGTTGTAGCCTGTATGTCTGCAGTCTATTCCGCTGCAGTAAAGTTTTAAAAATTGAAATAAACATTAAACAATCTACCAAAAGTTGAAACAATGCTGTTTGAAACTATTTTCTCATCAATAGTTTACTGTTCATTAATGGTTAAGACTAAAGTAGCCTACTAGTACAACCTAGTTGTAGCTTGTAAGTCTGCTCTGCTTCAGTGTCACTGTCAATCTCTACTGCATCATCCATGTCCAGATCATCAATTTCGTCAGCTATTAGTCAGCTTTGCCTTAGTCCAGGAGTTCCAAATCTTTTGCCCCTCACCCCTGGGAAATGTTTGACCAATGTTCACACCCCCTACAAAGGTATTATCACATTTGAAGACGCATACACGAAATTTGTACTACTGGAACTTGTGCTTACAAGCCTTACATGCTTACAATGCTACATGGAAATAAACTTCTAACCTTACGGTTTTACCCATACTTATCCTATGACAGCTCAACAATTTATAATGTATTATCAATGCATTGTTATAATTCATACAAGTTTTCCCTCTTTGTCGCACCCCCTGAAATGACAGGGAGCATGCACCCCAGTTTGGGAACCCCTGCCTTAGCCATACACCGCTCACTCAAGGCTCACAGCTCATAGACAAACTAAAACGCATTCTTTTGCTACTTACCAAGAAAAGCAGATTTGAAAATAGATTAGTCTCAGATTGCAATGGCAAAATGCCAATAACATATTTCAAAACATAAAAAAGTAGAATAAAAAGCCTCATAAGAATTAACCTGTTACAGAATTAAAATAGTGTCTATAGTTCTACGGCATCAGTTGCTGTTTTTGTCTCATATTTTCATTACTAAAATATATTAAGGACACTAAACCATAGAAAATATTTTCTCTAAATTAACAGTGAAGTATAATTGTAATTAGACTAATTCTTAGATGTATTGTCGTTGTTACGCCTTGTGAACACACTGAACAGTAAGCACTAACAGTGCCATCTGTTTTGAATAAACATATCAATTATAACTGCATAAGATAGCTTAGAGTGAGTGATGTTTAAACATTATTATGCATTTATATTGTTATTTAGTAATATTATATTGATGGAAAAATATCGGAAATTTTCCGGGAAAAAACATCAAAAATTTTCCGAAATTTTCCGGAAAAATATGAAATTTTCAGGACAATTTTTCCGCCTCACAACACTACCTGAGGCTTATCGTCATTCAACAGGGTCATCTGATTATCTTTCTCTGGTCATACTGGAAACAATAACTGTGCTTGGTGAACGAGCTTTTGCAGTTACTGGACTTAGTTTTTGGAACTCTGTCCCAGTGTCTGTCCATCCTGTTTTGTTTGGTGGCTTGTGTTATTTCTTTCTCAACTTCAGACTTGCCTCTTTCAACTTGCGTCTACATTACATCCACCATAGGCTGCCTATCTGTCTAAAGGACTGACTTTCTTTGTTGACCCGATTATGGCTTGGTTATATTAACTGCCACTATGTGATGACCATTGTGCATTGTACCGGTTTGTTTGTTTGACATTTAGTGACATTGCTGTGAACCCAGTGACCTAGTTATAAACTATTAGAAGTTACTAATTAATAATTAATAATAATTGGCCTCTAGTACCGGCCATGATCCTCGGGTATAGTGAGTACACTAACCGTACACTGTTGGTGGAATGATGTCAGGCATTGAGGGAGAAGACTGGCCATCCGACCTCGTATGCCCAGACTTTGAGAAATGAAATCGCTTACATTTCATATCCATGGCTGCCTTTTTTGGATAGCTTAAAGAAATATCCTTCTTCCTATTATTATTTTCTTCTAGCTTTTTTCTTCTTTTTCTTTCTGTGCCTTCTTTTCCTTTTCTTTTTTTCTTCTTCTTCCTCTTCCTCCTATTCCTCTTGTTTTTTTTTCTTCCTCCTCTTCCTGCTCCATTCATTTATAGATAACTCTTCTTTGTTTGCTTTTTTCCTCCTCCTCCTATTCCTCTTCTTTTGTCTTCCTCTTACTCCTCTTCATCTTCCTCCTCTTTTTCTTCCTCCTCCTTCTCCTCCTCCTCGTTCCTCTCCCTTTTCTTATTCTTTTTCCTCCTCCTTCAAATTCCTGTGATTCGCAGCTGATAGATTCCCATTACATGTAGACATGCTTTTACAACTGGAGTGCTGCAATTGCTTTCTTATTGCTGTCTAGGAGATTTGGATTATGAGGCTGAGCTGTGTACGATCCGTTCACCCTTCCAGTCGCCTTTTGTGAAGGCGTTTAGCACAGAACCTGCCTCTGCTCTCATCTGCAACTACAGTGCTGCACTTCTGGCCTCCTCATCCTCGTCTTCATCTTCTTCTTCGTCTAGGAGAGAGGTTCACGTAGTGTATCTACACGTCCCAAGCAATAACCAGTCAGGGGAAAAGAATCACCGTCTGCCACAGGTTCTCGTCAACATCATAACCAGCAAAGAAAATGGCAAGTATCATCTATTGGAAAGCACTAGTCAGCTTCATCATCATCATTATTATTATTATTATTATTGTTGTTGTTGTAGTTGTTCTTGTTATCACTATTATTATCATTATTATTTTTATTATTTACCTGAGGTACATGTAAACCTCAGGATTAAAAAAATTATGGATAGCATTGCTCTGGGATGACCAGCGTATCCCAGAGAAGTAGGCTTGAACCTGTACTCTGTATACTCTTCATCTTACAAGGTGAGTGCTCAACCAATTGGCTTCCGTGTCCCATGAGAATGAAATTTGGGGTGCATTCCATTTCTTTCCAAGGACTGTGTTGACTTGGCAATGGCAGAATTACCTCAAGGGATGGAGAAGATGGGGTCATTTGCAAAGCCATTCAGAGCATGAACAGAGCATGCTCGGATGCCTTATTGTACAGACTTGGAATGCACAGTTGATTGGGCAGCAGCTTGGAGGTGCATGAAATGTTAATGGATGTAGATAAGCAGATGGATTAGAGGACTTATTCTTGTGTCCACTTTTTGGGAGTCTGTAACGTCAGTGTTATCGTGAATAGATCGCTTGTGGTAGCGTATTAAACAGGTATTTATGTGGCTGCATTTGTAACACTTCCTTTGTTGTGTGTCCTTTGTTGTTCCTGCTTTTGCATTCGGTTCATTTCTGCTTCAAACGCTTTCTGTTAACTTACACAAAGCACTGGCAAGAAGACTAATACAAGTCTAAACAAATCTCTTTCATGTGGTAGTTTCAGTTTAACAACACTGTGTGATAACAAAGATCATTAGTGTTGCCGTCCTCCTTTATCCAGGCTTGGGACTGGCACTGCCAGAATGCGAGCAGTGGCAGAGTTTCCTTCATGAATGTGGTTCAAGGGCACTGAGGTATATGGACCTCGATTTTGGAACTCTCTCCCTGTATCTGTTCGTTCTGCTCAGTTGCTTAGTGTCATTTCATTCTCAGCTTTAGACTTATCCTTTTCAAATTGCTTATCCGCAATAGGCTGCCCTCTGTTTCTTAACAGAATGATCTTCGGGATGATTGACCTGATTATATGACTTGGTTTTGGTGCACCATCGGTTGATGCCTTGTGCTTTATTCTCCAGTGCTATAGAAGTGATAAATTACAATTACAAGTACACTCTGACTTCCTCTGCATCATGCGCAGATTAATATGCACTGCTATGTGACCTTTAATGTTTATTTATAGTTGGAATTTCAGTCATTTATGTAGCATCAATCTGATGGAATGCTTGAGTGGTGCTCTTGTCCTGCATTTCGATAACCAAGTTCATGCTAGAGATCCTGAGTCCTTAAAAGATTGTAGCAATAAAGGAGGCAATGTAAACAATGTTAGATTATCTTGTTTTGTAAACGAAGTGATCTATTTTTTATATGTCGACCTGTTTTTCTATGTGTCGTAGTTTGCTTACAGTGCAAAACAGCATTTATCATGTTTTTTGGTTCGTGGGATTTAATTAGACCCCTCTTGTGCTCTGCCGAGTCGAATACCTTGGAGTTGGATAAATTCCGCATTGGACCCGAACACATACAGAGCGTACTTGAAGAACTTTAGGACCGCATGGTGAGCTTATTTAAGTGGCCTGGAGGATACTAGGTGCGAACTTTGGACGGACTTGGAATGTGTAGTAACGAATGCTAATTTAGAAAAGTCCCATCTGTCCACTCAACTAAGGAAGCCAATTTAGAGGCTTGTCTGCCATTGTGGAGCTCTGACTTGCCGCCATATAGGATGCCGACAGCTGAAACAAGCCACAAACACAATATGACTAATTTATTGTGCCTGATGCTTCATCTATTTTGAATAATGACTAACTATGTGTCATGTTTGACGTCTTGCCTTTTCTTTTTGGGTAAATACAGCAGCAGAAATGCATATTTCAGCTGGTGATGTCATTTAGTCTAATGGGAACGCAGTCAGATGCCTTTACAATACAGTACAGTACGCAGGGTTGCCACGTAACGTCGTATACCCTGGAAAACCTGGAAAGTCATGGAATTAGACTTTGACAAATTTAAGGCCTGGAAAAACAGGTGTTTTTCATGGAAAGTCATGGAATTTGAAAATAGCTAGGTCATGGAAAGTAATGGAAAATGGAAAAATATCAGTAGACATATATTTCTAGTCATATGTTTAAATTTCAATAAATATTACGTCGATAAAACAATTAGAAAGTTGGTCCTTTTTCATCTAAAATAAGTCTCAAAAGTCATGGAAAATGGCCATGGAAGTCATGGATTTTTGTTTTATTAATCTTGTGGCAACCATGAGTACGATACAGCTGTACTTGATATTGCCCTCCTTCCGAAGTTCAAAAGTACACACACGACCATACGACAGAACATCAATGGCGCTGAGCGAAGTGAGTGAGTGAAGGACTTGCTCGAGTCCTTACACAGTGATCATCAGTTGATGCCTTGTGCATTGGACACCGGACAATAAAAAGTTTTGGAGGCTTGAACCCATACTTTCTTCATTACAGGCCGAGCATTCTGACTGATTGGCTACCATTCATCATTCCTTATTCCTCATCAGTTCTTAAGATGAACGTCTGGCTGGTGATTTCTAAAAATCACCAACTCAGATCTAAACTCTGTCCCTATTCCCCCCAGTCACTTTTGTCACCTAGTTATCAACTTAAGACCTATAACTTTTTCAAATTATTGCATATTCACCATTGGCTAGCTCTGTGTCTTAGTGAACAGAAATTCTGGATAGTTACCTGATTATTTTGGTTCGCCATCAGTTGATGCCTTGTGCATTGGACACAGGACAATAAAAGTTTCTATTTACAATTTGTTTAGATATTTCGATGCTGGTGTTTGTTATCGTTTTATGCCTATGTGAACTGTTTCTATTTCAAGTGATGTGTTTTAAATATTTGGCTAATACCCTTGACTTGTGATGTTGTGTGAGTACGTAAATTGTTTCGGCCTTGAGTGATTTTCAGATATTGGGCTATTGTTAGCGTGCTGTTGTTTGCGTTATGTAATTGCCTGTTCATTATGTGCTTTATTATATTGTGATTCCTGATGTAGAGCAGTTCAGTATATGGAGTCCAGCTTTAGAAAGTAGCCTCATTAGAATGCATGCATGCAGCATGCATAGACTTTAAATGCGTACATAGTTGACATAAATATATACACATAGTGGGAGGGTAATCAAGATGGAGGGGGAAGGTCTGGTCACCAATTGTGACATGTTGATATGTTAAAAGTAAAAAAGGAAGTGGCTAATATATCCATCAACTTGCAGCACTTCGGTGTTATATTGTGTGTCTTGATCCATAAATACATACGTATGTACATTCATTCATAAATATGTACTTACTGTAACATACGTAGTGTAAGTTACATATGTATACATTAGGTACATAATACATGCATACATTCATACTTACTTAGATACATACATGTGTATACATGCATGCATACACACATTCTTGATTGTCTCTAGGGTTTGTCTAAGCCTAAAGGATTGATCTTTGATTTGTCTCACTGTATGGTTGGCAACTGTATATGTCATTGTATATATCCATATATGCTTTTATGTATGTATGTAAGTATCTGGACATTTGTATATAGTCCTAGCATTTTATAGATTTCTTAAGAGCACTGAGAAATGGGAAACGTCTTTGTGTCAGATCGAAAGAGTCACGGCTTACGTTAGGCTGGAAATAGACCAGTTCCGATGGAAGATTATTACCGAACTGCAAGCAGTTTGTTTCATTTAACATAAGAGGAGCTCTGTACACTAATGGCTCCAATACATCCTGTGGAAATACGCTCTTCAACTGGAACTTGTTTAACATCACAGCCATTTGTCTCAAATGGCTGTAGATATACTACAGGCACTGCAACTGTAGGCCACAGTCAGACACTCATCTTGGTTACCATTAAGGGCCACACTGTTTGGCTGAAGAGCGCATTTGACGTCACTGGCCATACTCTGTTATGATGACGATGATGATGATGATGATGATGATGAGTTCTCAGCCCGAAAGCAGGTCCATTGGCTTTTATGCCACCCGGGGATGAGATGAGTGAGGTGGTTTCCCATTGCCTTTCTCACAGACAATTGTGGGTGAGCAACTTGTCCAGGGTTGCTACGCAGTGGCTTGAGGTAGATCTATTCGAACCTGTGACCCTCTGGTTACAAGGCACAGAACATACTGCTACACCTCCATGTCACTCTGTTATGTATGAGTTAAATGTATCAGTTGTATATTATGTGATATACACATTATATGTCAATTAACATTATGAACATATTGTCCATATTATCAGGGGCTCAGTATATAGCCAAATGAATAGAGTGCTCTGCATGTAGCACACAAGAGTACAGGTTCGAGCCTCCACTCAGGCAATCACCATACAATACGATAAAATACAACAATACAAAGAACCTTGAGCAAGTCCTTCACTAACAATTGTTCAGTGCCATCGATGTTCTGTCATCTAGTCATGTGTACACTTCTGAACTTTGGAAGGATGGCTATATCAGATACAGTTGTATTGTATATCCCATGTTTCCAGATATATGAATTATTAGCATATTGGCAATGTTGTCATGTGCTTCTTGTTAAGCAAAACATGAACCCGGTAACAATACTAATGCAAGGCAATTTAACAATAAACGCATGACAACTTTTCCAATATGCTAATAAAATATTATTATACGTATGTTATTATATTTATTATTATTTGTCGATTTGTAAATTAAGTGCAAATTAAATAAATAGTATGTAAGAAAATGCAGAAGAAGCATGAAAGTGTGTGGTCTTATTTTCAGCATGACTAATGGTGATTTTTTGGCTTTTAACAGCAATCAGGAAAAAGGATTTGGTTTTTGTGCTGGCTTCAAATCAAACTATCAGCTGGAAGATTGACTCCGACTGCATCTCCAAAGCCCGACATGTCGACTTCTGGGTAAGCCTGCTGCTCGTCAACAAGGTCATAAGTTATTAACCTCCTTTGCATTCTTCTTTGTACTTGAATGAATAGGGGTTAGCTTGACCTGCCAAGCGTTAGTGTTGTTCAGATGTTGTTGCTGATGTTTTAAATAAATGACTGACTAACCAGACATTTGGGGTGTGCAATGGTCTAGTGTTTAGCCTGCTGGCTGTCAACCAAAGGTCTAGGATTCAATTCCCTGAGAGGGCAGAAATTTGTTTTGAGATTGCAGCCAGTGTTTCCGTTAGAGTCCAAAAAGAGGACGTATTTAAGTCCTGACCTAGAATGTTTTGGACGTAGATCATGTATTTCGGCTATCACACCCAAAAATGTGGACGTTTTTTACGGATGTAAACACGGCCATTTGGGCATTAGCGGAAGGGACTGATTTCAGCTCACCTGTGCCTCTAGCAACTTAGTACAATAAGTACACTGACTATACGCTGTAACTGGAAAAATGGACTTACACTGAAGGACTGGACATCCACCTTCATATAATAATAATCTTTTCTTTAATGAAGCACCTGACAAACGCACTGCGCTGTACATTTACATGTTATGCAACAGGAAACAATTCACTTATGCAAATGACAGAAGACATAAATCTTAACTACTAACAGAACAGTTACGGCGCTAATAGCAGCCTACAAAACATTCCGCCCTACGGGGCTTGAACGGTACCTCTGGCTCTCTATGCCAGTGTGTTATCCAATGCACTATCGGGCTAAGAAAATGAAGTCGCATTCGCTTTGTACCCATGCTTGCCTTTCAGGCTATAGGAACTGCTTTTCTCAGTCTTCACCGGTATCTGGCTAACCAACTGAGCAATGGACTTACACTGAAAATGTTACATCTTGTATAATTGCTGCCAGGTTCTTTTCTTTAAAGCCCCATGTCGTAGGTTTATCTTATAAGAGATGCTTCTGACTTATGTGGTGCTAGAACAATTTAATTTAATGTCTAGTTGGCTCAGGGACTAATAAATGACTGAATAAATTTGGTGAATTTCAACACATGGCTTAATGGGTGAGTGAACAAAGCGAGTGGAGTGGAGAGAGGCAACGGTTTATACTAATAAAATACTGAAAATTGATATTTACCAGTAATTTTTTATTACATCCTATGAATTAAACAAACTTTTAGCTTGTGATCTCTTACTCTGAGAGAGTCAGACAGTTTAAACTAATAAAATACTAAAAAATTAATATTCACCAGCAATTTTTATTGCATCCTATGAATTAAACAAACTTTTAGCTCGTGATCTGTTACTCTGAGTTATTGTTGCTTCCTCGACACCGAGCGTCGTCTGCCGCGATAGTCGTCGTTCTGTTTACGTATGGCACCAACGGTGATGATGAAACATCATTGCGGCGTTGTTCTGTATGCCTGGCATTTGAGAGGAGGAGGCGCGTCCTGGAAGGGCTCTTGAGCAAGTCATCGGCGGCGTCGCGGCTTCGTAGGATATTGCGATGTTTGATATTGCCCAACCATATTTCATAGGTCGGCGGCGTTGTGTAGAGTAATATGCCCACTGGACGTATGGCAAGTTGTGATTGATGGATCCGCTTCCAGCCGTTTGCGTCTCTTTTAATTTGTTTCTCTTCCGCTGTTGGTGGCCGTTCCGTCTGGTCATCGGCCTAGGTCGTGTTTGCCTCTTTCAACTGAATACAGATGAAGTTAACGGCGCACTTTGTCCGGACTGCTACCAATCGCACCGGTGTGGTGCCCAATCGCTTCCCCGGGTGAAGACGGGTTCTGACTGTCCTTCCAGCTGTGTTGCCAAGGCCAGATTTAGCACAGAGTAAGCCTACGTGAGGCAAATTTTAAAGTATCCAGGTTGTCTTGATCGTAAAATTTTCTACACAAACTGTGCAGTATAAGGAGAGAAATAGAAGCCAGAGCAGTCCATCAAGAAGAGGTCGTATAATAAGGGCAAAACACGATTTCACAAACATGAACCAGTCAATGTTTGGGCAGGGCGGGGAGTTGGTTGAATGGTAACACGCTGGCACAAAGATCAGAAGGACATGGGTTGAGGCTCGCTATCCCCATAAGGTTGACTCAGCCTTTAACTCCCTAGGGCGACTTAAAATGAACAGGACAGATTGGCGCCTTTCAGGCAGCCATACAGTTTAATTCGTCTCCTGTTAAACTTGTTATTATCTATACAGTATACAGTGGCGGTCTTTGACAGTTTTGTGCTTATAGGCAAGGACAAAAGTGCGCCCCTTGCTCATAAATGACATCTCTTTGATGGAAGTGACCATCATGTATTTTGCCAGAATTTGCCACTCCTTCAGAAATGCCTGTATTGCGCATACCTAAAGCCCGCACTGCTACTATAATCATGTAATCTTACTGCGTACTTGTCAGTTTGAACTAATGGCGAATATTATTATTATTATTGTTGGAACTATTTTTGCTGCAGTCCTGAATTGTCGTTACACTGGTTTTGACGGTTCGATCGTCCGATTTGGTCGTTGTTGTTTTGCATGATAGGCGGTCGTTTGGTGTATGCTCCGCCGCTTGTGTTCATGCCGTTGTTGCGTTTATGTATCTGTTCGCTTGTCTCCGGTTGGCCGTGCGTTTCTAATGAACGTTTGTCGTGGGCGCGGCGTCGGCGGCGTTTTTCATTCGTCTGGCCTAGAGTCCTCCAGCAGCAATCGTGTCTTTCCTGGAATCGGAAATGATTCAATCTTGTTATGTGTTGCTTCAGCAGCGTTCAGAGGCTTTTGCTAAGTGGCTCGGTGGTTCGTCCTATGCGCTGCTTAGGCGCTTAGAGGAGCATCAGTGATCCGGTGGGTGGAGGGGGCTTGTGTGGCAGCTGGTGGGTGGGTGGACGTTGAAGGACCCTTGTGGTCAGCTGTTGGGTGGACTGTGAATGGCAGGTCCAGTGTCATTGGTGGGTGAAGGCAGAATAGCCAGTGTTGTCAACTGGTGGGTGGACAGTGGACACTGTGTAGCCAGTCTGGTGCTCAGCTCGGTGGTTGACATGTGAATGATATATGGTCCATGTGAATGACTCTCTGTAAGAGTGTCCCGTTCACTGGAAACATGGAGATCTGAATGCTAGGTATTTAGATCTATACAGTATACAATACAACAGTGCAATGCAACTTCTGAGGGATTCCTACAATGCACTTATATAAAAGTCCATACATGGATATATACAACTGTACTTGATATTGCCTTCCTTCTGAAGTTCAGAAGTGCACTTACGATCACCATACACCATACAGAACTTTGATGGCACTGAGCAACTGTGCAACAGTGTGCATAAAGGACTTGCACCGTCCTTATAATACATGAAGACTGCTTGAGTGGAGGCTCGAACCCATACTCTACGCATTACAGGCTCAATTATCCATCCATTGGCTGCCGTGCCCCAAACATGAATAACTGAAGAGATTTCCCATCTTTAGGGATCTTTTGTGTGTATGTTGCTAATAACTTCGCTGTGATAAAGTACTTGTGATAATATTAAAAGCAGAATTAAGACTTGAACCACTTCAAAAGTCTATCATCTACAGCCACCGACTGTACAAGTTTCTTCCTGCACACCGTCGCCATAATTCAATCGATGGAAACAGCGGAATGATTATCAATTATTCAATTTCTGCCCTATGATATGATATCATTAAAATATACAGAACAGTTGCTATCTGGTACTTGTATCTTTGAATGATACCCGTTCAGTACTGTTCATCTGATATATACTTGATGAATAATACTTTATCAAAGCTGTATGCATCTGATATATACTTGATACTGAATAATACTTCATCAAAGTTGTACATCTCATGTGTACTGTATATTGAATAATACTTTATCAAAACTGTGCCACAGGTATATACTTCTATGTATCTAAATGATACTCTATGAATGTTGTATATGATTTGAAAAAATAATTGGCTTGCATTTCTATTCAAAAATCATTTGTTACAATGTTGTATGTATATGTACAAAGCCACTTACTGGTTTGTGTTAAGATATACTACTTGATTCTTTTCTCTCTGCAGAATGACTGATTCCGTCATTAGCTGGAATATAAAACTAACAATAATAACAAAATATTGATGGTGATGGTTATTGTTGTTATAAGAGGGAAAGACTATCAAATAAGGCAGTAAAAAGATAAAAGCAACATTATTTATAAAACTACAATGATAACAGCAACGTCATTCATGACAAAACAAAACATTAATAGTGACAAAGTCATGACAGTAAATCTAACGAATGCAAGGTCTCTCTTCTTTGCTGCAATTATTCTCTCTTGTTGTGCCACGCTCCACTTAGGTGTAGTTTAATTTTATACTGTTGTGCTAGTGGCCACCAAATACAGTCTCCCCAAAACAGAGTCTCCCACTACTGAAATAATGTCACCCCTTTCTTTTCAGTTCTGCTCACAAATTTATTGTAACATATGGTTTACAAATTCTAAATAGTTTTTGAATGAAAATCCTCCATTTAAATTATGATTGACTTTAAAACAAATGTGATTGTATTTGTCAAAGAATTAATAAGGTCTTCCTGAGGGAAAGATTATTTCAGCGGAGGATGAAATATTTTCTCTTTCACCCGCCCCCCCCTTTGAGACGTTTTTGAATATAGTCTCTGGGGGAGTTATTCTCCCTCTGGGGTGGGGTTCTGCTTTTATGGGAGACTCTGTTGTGGATACCCTCTGTGCTGTGAGACATGGCTAAGATTGGCTTTGCAGGAATTTCCCTAATTGAGAACAAACAATAGGCATAAGTTTATTTTTATATATATAAATGTTATATATATATTATATATATATATATATATATATATATATATATATATATATATATATATATATATATGGAGAGAAGTGGAGAGAAGTGATTTAGACATAGACTTCACTTGATAAAGTTCAAGAATTTTTTAGAGCTATGTACCAGTATGGAGGATACTTAATTATGACATTCCATTTCAGACCATGTCAATTTCATGCAGCAATTGGCTTTACACCTTTCTGTTGCATATTCTGTTGCCTCAATTATCTATTTAGCAAAATATCCAAAAGCAGATGTAGAATACGAAAACACAGTTGCATGGTACTAAAATCTTGAAAGACAGTCTTGATCTGTCATCTTAACTACTGTTTCTGTTGCGACTACAAAGCGTGGCCGGCAGATGCATGGCAGGGTTTTCTACGTACACATAGGTTAACAACATATGCATCCGCTAACCACAAATGTGGCTCAGTATTTTAAACCAGATGGCTAGTTTAAACCACTATCCGAAAGGACATCTGTTTGGTATAGTATACTCTGTCAGCGTAATTATAATTGTTTCTATAATTTTTTTTCTGGCAACTGTCTATTAAATTTCTCTAATTGGGCTAATTGGCATCAGAAGGTTACGAAAATATTTGTACAAATGGTGATTGGATAGGGCTCAGCTTCCTAGTACACAGAGACAGTGACAAAGAGACAGGGGTAGGGAGAAAGAGAGAGGGAAGGAAGAGAAAGAGAGATAAACCGAGAGAGAGAAAGAGAGACACAGCGAGAGACAAAGACTGATATGCATAGAGAAATAGCAATAGACAGGCAGGGAAAGAGATAGAGGGAAGGAAGGAAGATAGAGAGAAATAAACAGACAGATAGAGAGACTGACATGCATGAGGAAATGGTAATGGAGAGAGGGACAGGGAGAAAGAGAGAGAGGGAAGGAGGGACAGAGAGAGAGAGGCTGACATGCTTAGAGAAATAGTACTAGAGGGATAGAGGGAAGAGATAATACTTTAATACTTTATCAAAGCTGTATGCATCTGATATATACTTGATACTGAATAATACTTCATCAAAGTTGTACATCTCATGTGTACTGTATATTGAATAATACTTTATCAAAACTGTGCCACAGGTATATACTTCTATGTATAAGGAAGAGGGAAGGAGACAGATAATCAGACATAGAAACAGCAGAATACAGGGAGAGAGCCATACATATATGTACCAGTATTTGTTTGATCTGATCTGCAGGTTTCAAATAATTCTCGAATTATCCATGCTTCTGTTCCAAAAGTGAAAGTGAAGAGATTTGAAACGGGGATGAATCTTCAGTCATTCAGTCAATGGGTTACAGAAAAATTCAGCCAAATTACAAGAATAAAAGAGCACGAGTTAACACGGAAAATTACAATATCAGTAGGAATGGGTATGTCTACTTGCTTTTAGTGACGAAAATTCATTTGTTTAATATTAATGTTAATTATTGACATATTGATGTGTTTTAACTTAACAAAGCTGTTCCCTTAGTGCATTTGCTTCAACTCCTTACCATATTATATGATAGCACTATCATATTGCTTAAAGCTACAAATATGGCACTCAAAGGTTCTCACTTTGGTATTTTGAGGGTGCTTGTTTTGTTTGTGATAATGTTATAGTACACTTTTTCTCTCCAGCCTGATATGCAAAACATTTATTGTTAGGATGCTGTATACTTTTTAACAGTGTATATTTATCAATACACCAAACTGTAATTGGTTAATAAAGAATACTTACTTACTTACTTCCAACCACCTGCACTTTTAAAGAGAATTCATAATTTATTTTGATATGCATATCTGATTAACAGTGATTGGTTTAGGATCTTATAGGTGAGACAAGGTAAAATAATTGGTTATTTTGAGTTGGCTTATGTGGTTGATCGAAATTTTTGCTCGAGTTTTCTAATCCACCTGCACCCCAGCCAACTCAGCTATAATGAGTACACTGACCGTACACTGTCGGTGGGAAGATGAGATGGCAAGGGAGAGGACTGGCCACTCGCCCTCATATGCTGAGGCTAAGAAAATGAAGTCGCTAACACTTCATTCCCATGGATGCCTCAGGGCTAGCTTAAGGGACTGCTCTTCTTCTTCTATGTGGTTGAAGGAGGTTTACTGTGGATTATACAAGATGTCAGTTTACAAAGCACATGAGGATTTGAACCTCTGACACAGAGGAGAATGACTAAGAAGTGACCATCAACAGATGCCTTCTCCATTGCAGTCATGGCTTTGTGGAAGTATCTAGAATTAATTTACAGAAAATAGTGTTGGCAGAACTGAATTTGTTAGCAATAAGATTGATTTTGTTTAATGTTTTTGAGTTGGTTATTAGTGTGTTGTTTGTTGCAGGCAAGGGCAAGGCGTGCAGTGAACTGTACAGAAACGAGACTCCGGAAGAAACATCAGGGTGCATCGTTCCAGCCAACCAGGGACTCGACAGCAAGTCAGTATAGACGGAAACAGTTTCAACTTGTTGTTTCGCTTAAAACAGTGCTAATTGTTTCGGCCATCATTAATGATCCCGACATGTTTTGCATGGGCTGCTTCCCAGGGACTCAATAACAATTCAGTATAGAGAGAAACGGTTTCAAATTGTTGTTTCATTTCAAACAGTGCTAATTATTTCTGCCATCATTAATGATCCCACACACGTTTTGCATGGGCTGCTCCCAGGGACTCCCCAATCTAGCTGCAACCCTATCTATATGCACTACATCCTCAGACCCACAACAGAATAATACCCACTGCTGACAGTTTGGCTCATAAGACATTTGTCGTAAGGATGATTTATTCTTAACTAATGATATTGTATTATGTGCGCCAAAATGCGGTTAGCGATTGGTTAAATAAAGGATACTTACTTACTTCCTTAATTTATTAGTAAATTTACTGCCGTCAGTGGATTGTATTACTAGAGTAAGCTGGAAGTAGGTAAGAAATTGAGGCTGGTAAGGTATCAAAGACTAAGCAGAGTGAGCAGTTTGAGGCAGGTCATTAATGCTTGATTTTGTTACAGCCCTCTGATTATTATCAAGTGTGTAAATTAATATTATTGATAATAAATAATAATAATAAATAATAATCTTTTCTTTATTAAGCGCCTGACAAACGCATTGCGCTGTACATTTACATGTTATGCAATTTAAATCTTAACTACTAACAGAACAGACAGCCTGCAATACAACGGCGCTAATAGCAGCCTACAAAGCATATCCGCCCTACGGGACTCGAACTTCGGTACCTCTCGCTCTCGCCTCGCCAGATGTTATCCAATGCGCTATCGGGCCCCCCCAATAGTAACGTCTAGGGTGCTGGTGTCTAATAGCACAAGGCATCAACCAATTGCGCACCACAACACAATACAACTGGGGCGCGGTGGTATAGGGGCATGTTCGGTGCCTTGCAGCTGGAGGTTGCGGGGTTCGAATCCACCTCAAAGCACGCCATATTTAGTAGGGACCCTGGGCAAAGTCCTTCACTCGCAATTGCTCATGCGCTGGGCGTGAAACTCGATTCAGCGTCTGCGCAGCATTCGGAGGCGCCTCTGAATGGGCATCTGGTAGGAGCGCTATAACAAGTGTTCAAATACAATATACAATACAATATCCGTGCCTTAATCAGATCACATCTAGTATCCAGAAGACAAAGAGGACTTAGAGATAAGATAAGATAAGAATATTCTTTAATGACCAATTGCTATCCGTATTTTGGTGTACAGACATGGGTAATAAGCTACATCATTCATTGAGCTGATCAAGACAGTCAAAGCCGATGTTGTCTGTAAAGTCTGATTGAAGAGTCATTTCTGAATATCAGACCATAACTTTTCTTATAGTTCCAAGATATCAAACATCTACGCTATATACGTCGCTATATCTACTCTCCTGCCTCGTTTTTGCTGCTTTCTGCTTTTCCATGTAAACTATCATATGTCTCTCCAATACCATTCCTGATTCGTGCTGATTCTAAGGAATGAAACCAGGCATGTTAATGCATAGTTATTGGAACTGAGCTAAGTACACGAAAGTGTGAATGTTTCTTTGAAAAAGGAGGATTGGTTCAACAGAATTTTTGAGCTCATATGTCTAAGAAAAAGAGCTTAGCTCTACACTATCGACGTAACTTGGCTCAGAGACTCTGAACATCCATGCCATCTTCAGCTGTCGACGGGAATTCATTCATTGGTTGGTTCCACGTGTGTGCGTTGGCCCGCCAGTGGTGACTCTGCTAGCTTACTGTGCATTGTTTTGCTAACTGATGTAAAATTTTCGTTCGTAATGACATTTATCCTCATTATAGGCTAGCGCAGAGAGCGCCTCTGAGTAAGATATCTTGAAGAGGCGCTATATAAATTCTCAGAATGAAATTAAATGAAAAATATGAGAGTGGATGGCCAGTCCTCTTTTTGACGTCTGAGCTTCCCACTGAAAGTCAGTGTACTGTACTCATAGATGGCTAGAGGCACAGGTGGAGCAGATTTCTCAATGCAAATTTTGGCCCTGGCAGGGATTTGAACCCCCGACCTCTCGGTCGACGGTCTAGCATGCTTACCATTAGACTGTCACGCATTTGCATAGACCACTGACCAATGGCCTTTTCAAGTTGGCAAAGTAAACAATCACGTCAATTTACTGCCTGCCAGTCAGTCAAGTAGACCGAGGCACTGACTAATGTCGTTTTCGAGTGGTCTCTAAGACACCGAGAACTGTTACTAATTTCCAGACAAGTTGAGCTATGAAGAATTGATTTTAAATTGTTTTATGCAGCTGTGCTGACCTCATTTATCAAGACAGGGGTCATTTGCATAAGCTTGCATAAATTGCAGTCGTGATCTTATCCTCAGTTCCCTGCTTTCAAGTTTCTATGGCCTCATGCTGAGTCTCAACTGAAAAGATTCTGATTACATAATGCAACTTTGCTGAGATACAACTAATGACTAAGGCCTTGTATATTATTATAATTATGGTGCTCTGTGTATGTATGCATGTGTATTTATGTAAGTATGTTCGTATGTATGTACGGATATATGTATCTACATTTGTATAGTGCTGAGAAGTAACCATTGACCAAGACTGTTGTGTGTTATTATAACATCAGTGACACAGTGTTGTATATGTATGTAAGTATGTTTGTATGAATGTATGTATGTATCTATGTTTGTATAGTGCATATGAAGAACCGGTCAGATGCAGTACAAACGTTTTCAGCTTAGTACAGCTGATGTTAATTTTTTATAGGGTAGTTTAAAAAATAATTTTAGAAGGAGGATTTATGATGGTAATACATGTACTAACATTCATTCTAATCTGTAAGTTTCATTATCATAATTATATGCACTTATGCAAAGCCTCAATTCATTATCATAATGTATGCAGGCCTGAATTGGTGGTTGTTTTAAAATGAATCTGCAGTCTGCAGAAGTATTCTGTTTGGTTGAGCCAAGAAAGATAGATAGATAGATAGATAGATAGGTTGATATATAGATCGATAGATAGATAGATGGAGAGATAGAGAGATAGAGACAGATAGCAATGAGCAAAATCCTTCACTCACAATTATGCTCAGTGCCATTGATTGATGCTTGGTCATTAGACAGTGGCGCTTAATAAATGCATAATAATAATCATGATAAAATAATTATAGTAACGTTTCTTTGTTTAGGGATATTCACATTTTTGAGCTGGAGATGCACAATCGGAGTTCGTCTAGGATCGTCCTGGACATTCACCCGGCGCAGTCGGGAGTATCCCTGAGGCGGCACCTTCAGCTGGTGTTGAAGGCACACAGGCCGACGCTGTGGACGTTGCAAACATCAAGGTTACGTGGCACCTTGGACATCATAGTAAGTGGCCTTTCGGGGCTGATCCATATAATTTGTTGTCGTTGACAGGCAAAGACAGAGTTTACAGACACTAAAATGGATTATGCATGATGCCTGGAGACAGGCAGTTAGGTACTGAAGATGGCTTAAATAGGCTCAAGAGATGAGAGAGGCAACGGTGAGACACCATCTGCTGAGCCTTTTGGACGTTTACAAGCTGCTGATATGTGTTGTGTGGGTGAACAGTACATGATGTATTGTGTTCCTGTTGCGAGACTGCATTGGAATTCTGCCAAAATTGTTGCTTGTTTTTGAAGTTTTTGAGAGGAGTGTTGATAAAAATTCAGTGGGTGGTCTATGTGTGTGTGTGTGACTGCCAGCGGAGGCCTTGTCCAAGTATGAGAGTGCCATTATTTTTTTATGCAGATAAACTTATTGTTCTTTATGTTCTCTAACATCGGTTAGGTTAGCAGTAAGTGGTTTTTAACATGATCTTTAAAGGTGGTATGGAAATGCCAAGACATGACATGGCATACATATAAGCATGCATACATTAAAATATACGTGCATGCATACATACGTTAAAATATACATGCATTCCTGCACCCATGCATGCATATATGCATTAAAATATATATACATATATACACACATTAAAATATACATGCTTACATACATACATACATACATACATACATACTGGTACATGCCTACTTGCATACTTATACACCTACTTTAATATATATAAATGCATACATACTAGGATCTGTCGCATTATTTTATATGAGCTGTAATCTGTAATAAGACCTTTATGCTAGATCTGATTACTGGTATATGTGGATGAGATTTCATGAGATTAACTGGATGATTAGATGGATTAGGTTGTATGGCATTAGAATAGATGGATCATCTCGTTGGAATCTTGAGACGTGTCATCAGGTACTTGTTGATATAGGATTACATATAGATTAGATTAGATTGCTTTTGTTTCACTGGTCGAGGGTGTTGGAATCTCAAGAATTACAGATAACAAAGTCAGGTATATGTAGACAATCAAGTTCTGCACACCTGATCAGTTTCACTTGGCTCCAGAGCGGCAGTTTCGCCTTCTGCATCCACATACCTGTCTGACGTATTTACTGAAAGCCATCTAAATAACGAGTCGGTCTGATGATAACCTTGTCTGATGATAACCTTGTCTCTTGACACATGCCAGGCCTGGATCTTGTGCATGCTTTATGTTCCAACCGTTTAGCTTTTGTTGTATGTCGGCGGCTTAGGGTGTTTACATTGGAGATGAAGACCAGCGATTATTTAGTGGACAGTTGAGTTCGATCAGAAGTTCATATACCTGGACCATCTGTGGCGTTGCTTGTGTGGGGCTAATGGTTTAGCTGTATGTGCCCTGTAGATAAAGAGGGTGTAAATTACTGCTCACATATTTATCTATCTATCTATCTATCTATCTATCTATGGAATTTATATAGCGCCCCTTCAAGATAACTACTCAGAGGCGCTCCCGATCCAGGCCCGGTCAAAGAGGAAAGTCTTAAGTAGTGTATAAGAAAGATTCAGAGAGGTCACGCGGGAGAGAACGAAGGTCTGAGGGGAGGCTATTCCATAGGTACTGGTAAATGTGAAGTTATTTACTTGCCACCGTGGATGTGGTGTATGTACTCTACATGTCTGTGGGAGGCCGTCGGTGGAGACCTATTCCACCTACATTGCATTGTTAGTGTACAGACACTTCCTTCTGTTTGAACTTTGACATCAGATGGGCTAATGAGAAGCCCGTTTGTGAGGTACTTTTGTAGTACTTTGTGAGGCCCGTTTGTGAGGTATTCTTGTGAAATACTTTGTGAGGTGACTATAGAAAGTCTTAGGTACATAACTCCCGTCAGTTTTGGAGGTGTTTACCTTGCTGAATGATTCACACTGTAATCAAAATTGCGCATTTATGAATCACTTTTCTTGAGAAACTTGTGAGAGGAGCTCCCGACCTGACAGTACAGAACCATAACCAGAGAGACTGCTGCATCAGCTGACAGAGTGGAGACCAGGAAAAGCAAGGAAGTGTTTATTATTCCAGTGCTCCTGGTTAATTTGTTGTTCCTTTTGCCCACACCTTGATGTAGCGTCGCGCTCATTTGGTGGTACATAACTCCCATCAGTTTTTGAGGCGTTTACCTTGCTCAATGATTCATGATGTACTTCATAATAAAAATGGTGCATTTATTTATCACTTTTCTTGGGAAACTTCACGTTGTGCTCATTTGGTGGTTGGGCCATCTACTTGGAACAGACTTCCCCTGGATCTGCATCTTTTCTTAGCTTCTGATTCTCTCTCCATTCTCTGCATATACTTGAAAGGTGTTATTTTCCGGCGAGGTTGGGCTTTTAGCATCTCTGAATAGTTATTTTGCAGAGGTGCTATATAAATGCTCTGAATGAAGGAAAAGGAATGAGTGAATTCATGTTAGGAAACTTATTCGTGAATGATGAGTTGAATGTTTGTTTTTGTGTTGATTTGAGTTCAACATTGTAGATGATGACCTTTAGTTCCCAGCTTCAAGCCATTGATTATATTATTGGTTACCCTCATCTACACTCACTCATCCGTCATCTAATATTATGACTTCTATAGCTAATCGAATCTAATCGTTTGACTTCTATAGTGCCACTTTTTTAAAATTCAAACTGACAAGTATGCAGTAAGATTACATGATATAGTAATAACAGATGATAACAAGTTTAACAGGAGTCAGATTTAACTGTATGGCAGCCTGCAAGGCACCCATCTGTCCTGCTCATTTTGCAGTCACCCTCTAGGGAGTGGAAGGCTGAGTCAACCTTATGTAGCACAAGGCATCAGTTAATGGTTGCTTCAGGTGCAGTAAAAAATCTTAATCTGTTGAAAAGGGATTGGAAACCCATTGTTTCTTCTCTTTTCTTCATTTTTGTATCATTTGGTTGTTGTTCTGCCTCCTTGGCATAATTTAAAGTGTTCATTGGAAATCCAGTAGGTATGGAAACCCAGAGATCAGGCTATGGTGGGTTAAGAAGCGTAAAACAGTTTAGGCCTAAATGGCATGATGTACTAGTAGCAGATGATAACAAGTTTAACAGGAGTCGAATTTGTGTAGTGGAAAATATTAATCTGTTGGAAAATGATTGGAAAAGCCCATTGGAAATCCAGTAGGTATGGACACCCAGAGATCAGGCTATGGTGAGGTAAGAAACTCAAAATAGTTTAGGCCTAACATAACAGGAGTTTTAAGTGGTTCAGAAGACAAGCAATCTCTTTTAGATCCACTGCATGTTAACCTGGTTTGCTTAAAAGACAGTAAAGAACATCAAAACTGATTGAAGTGCACAGAAAAAAAGAGCAGTCACTGAAGTTAGCCCCAAACCCAGTCATGGGTATGAAGTGTTAGCGACTTCAATTTCTTAACCTCGGCATACGAGGGCGGGTGCCCAGTCCTCTTCCACTCGGTGTACTCATTTAGCTGAGATGGCAAGGGTCACATACCTGTGGAGTAGAAATCTCAAAATAGATTTTGACCCTGGTGGGAATGTGAACCCAAACTTTCATTTGACTGTCCAGCATGCATGCTAACCACTAAGCTATCATGCATACCAACTGGGCAGTAAATTCAGAGCTTAGGTCTCTCCTCCAACAACAACATCACCTAGTTTTCAGTCTCAGGTTTTTGCTGTCTGTCATCTGGTTTCAATGTTTTTCTGATTCTTCGAGTGTTTATTGTCCGCGTTCTGTGCCTTTCGTAAACCCACTTGCACTTGCTTCAACATCTTGCACTCGCGTTGGCTTTTGAGTTCGCTGATGGATTGATGTGTTCTATTTAACTTTTCTTATTTGTTGTTGTTCCTGTTTTGTGTTAGTTTTGCTCACTGCATAATTCGTACAGGTGTTGAAATGAATAACCTCAGAACATATGTAGAATGATTTTCTGGTTCACAAATAATTGAATAAGATGTTTCTCAGCCGCTAATCTTCTGCTCGTTTGACACCTGTCAGATCCCGTGGAACAGGACTTTCAGGCCACGGCATATATTTGCTTGCTTTCACAATTTGTAGCATTTTTCAAGCTGTCAAGCGCTTCTCTCGGCTTTTTTCTTCTTCAGCCCACTATCTGGCTTTCGACTTTTGTCAGTTTTGACATCGACAAATTGTTTCAATTTGCAGTAGTCTTGTCTCGTCCTCTTGGTATGGCTATTTTGTTAGCTGAGTGACAATCTGTCACTTCTGATGGGCTGGGTGATCTATAATGCGCATGTTTAAGTTGTTATAAAACCTGTGGGAGGGTCATATATATACCGAGTGGTTGAAAGAAAATACTTGAGAGTTTGAAGGTATGAAAATGCCAAGTCACTGACAGCTAAACATGCTAGATGTGTGTAAATGGAGACTTTGTAGCCCTGCACTAAATACCTTTGGAGGCGGACATGAGCACAATGGGAACACTCAAATAAGTGGCAGGGATAAGAATTGCATTGAGGTCAATGGTTCACGCTCGTCACCGTAAATTGAAGATTGCTTAGAACTGAAGTGATGATGGTCTGTCATGAGGGAACACGTGTGTGACGAAAGGAGCAAAATATATACCAGTAAATTTTTAGCTAAGTATGCTGTGCTGACAAGGATTAGTTAGAGCGCTCACCTTTTAACGTGGAGAGTAAGGGTTTGAGCCTCTGTGAGACAGTTAGGTTACAGTATACCACTCTGCCACATATAAATCTGAAATAGCTTAAATAGAAATCTGAAATAATAATTATAATAATATTCTTTTATTCAAATATAGACAAGTTGTCACAGACGCTGTTTGTTTACTTACTTAAGCTTTTTACTTAGCTAGATTTTTGTCTTTGGTTCTCTACGATTTAACAGATGTGTATATGTATGCATAAATTTATATTTGTATGATATGTCTGTCTAACTAAGCCCATAGGACGTGGTTGCTAGAGGTGAATGACAACATACATTCCTGTATAGAGCCCATGATATGTAGTGCCAGTTGTCTTTGCTGGTTATGGTGAAACCGTGAGATCGGGGACAGAGATTGTGCGTGCTTTTCCAGGTGGCAGGAAAGAGAATTCAGAGCACACGGCATTCATAATCGTAATCATAAATTTATGTAGTGTCACTTCAAGAGATACTCCTCAGAGGCACCCCGACCTGACAACACCAAACCACGATTGAAAAGAATTGTTTTCAAACTCGCTGCGGAAAAGGGGCAAGGAAGGACCAAGAGGCTCATTACGGAGATTACTAGGCAGCCTATTCCAGAAAGGTTGATCAGAACACATAGCTTTGAACAAAACTTTTGAACAATGGCAATTCTTCTTTTGAATAAAACGTTCTTTTGTTGGATGTCTTCAGACTGACCAGACAGTGGACACGAACGGCATAGACATGCAGTCCGTGCGGGTCGTCAACGAACGTCTGGCCAATCTGTCCGGTTCAGACCTGATCGCGTGGACGGCCGCCATTTACCGCCCACCAGTGTCCTACACGAGGGCAAGGGATGCAACCAGATTCGATCTTACTGTCGACGGAGGTAGGCGTTGAATCTCTTCTCTATGGATTGTTTAGATGCTCTGAATGAGAAATGCAATGGTTTCTAAGCATTGTATCAGGTACATGCATAAAAAGCCAGAACCAGCTGTTTAGGGTGACCCAGTTACATACAGTGTTTCCGTTAGAGTTCAAAAAGAGTACGTATTTACGTCCTGACCTAGAATTTTTTGGACTTAGCTCATTTCTTTCAACTATCACATCGAAAAATTTGGACAATTCGGACTTTTTTACGAATGTAAAAACGGCCATTTGGGCGTTAACGGAAACACTGGTTACATGTATAGAGATTTCATTTAGATTGTGAAGCATCCCTGTAACATGCTTTATTATTACACAGACTTTCTTTTAGGGATATATATTATTGTGACACAGTAACCATTTTGCATGCTCATTTTCTAACGTAGTGTGCTGGTTCAAGCTCACCAACTTGTAGTTGTGTAAGGGCCTTGAGTTATTTCATAACGCACAACTGCTCAGTGCCATTGATTGATGCTCTATCATTAGACACAATAGAAACATAGAAATAATAGAAGAGCAAAACAGGGCTGGTGGGTTGCCAGTCCTCTCCTTTGCCATCTAATCTTCCCACTTACTGTAATCGTAACTGGACACTTACTTACGGCCGCTTGAAGAGACACTAAGCAAAGACACTCTGTCGACGGTAGTTGGAATGATGTCATTTTAAAAAGTTCATCAGTTTAATCATGTGTGTATGTATAAATATATGTATGTATAATTTTATGTATGTATAAATTTATGTATGTATAAATTTATGTATATATGCATGTATGTATATGTATTTATATGTGTATCAAAACACTCGATATAGCATTCTTTCAGGGGATTTATATAGCACCTCTTCAAGGGCACTACTCAGAGGTAGTGAGTCGGTTTTAACATGCCGAAGCGCCACCTATTAAGTCATGTTTTAAGTACCTCTCTGCAGTTAGCAACCAGTATTTGGATAACTAGAAATGTTATCCGTTGCAGACTTGAGCTCGCATGCTGAGCCCAGTCAGCTGATTTTACGATACTGATTTTATAGCTGAGTTGAGTAGAGGTTTGGATGAAGCTGAAATAGACAGAAATTTCTACTGTGGTAGGGATTTGAACCACTAATCTCTCAATTGACACTAGACTGTTGTGCACGTTGAATAGTGAGAACGATACCTTTTTCATATTGTTTATTCTCGATAGGCTGCCCCTGTCTTACGGACTGGTCATCTTCTGGATATTAATGTGATTACGGCTTGGTTTTGGTGTGCCATCGGTTGATGCCTTTTGCTTTGGACACCGGAGCGATAGAGGTTTTAAGTTGCATTTTCAATACCTATCGATATTCTGAATTTAATTCAACAGCAGAACAGAACCACATTGTAACTGATGCAGCCTCTTAACCAAGAACTTTTTAGAGCTGTTAAAGACAGTGCTGAATGAGGTTCCACTGCACATTGCAGACAGATTGTCTACTTTTTGCATGTAGCTGCTTTAGTCTTTCTAATGATTTTCTCAGTTTCTTTGTTCAGTTGATGCCTTTTGGTTGTCGGTTGTTTCCACTGGAGGTAGATATTAGTTTTCCGTTGGCAAGATTTGTTTAATGCTCCTCTTTGAGACAGTCTGCATTTGGCACTGCAGTGGGTGGTATGTATGTGTTTATGTATGTATGTGTGTATCTATATATGTATGTATCTATATAAATGTATGTATGAATGTATGGTATGTATAATAATAATAATGACGTCAATTTATATGATGCCGTAACACAGCCATGCCGCGTTACAAGTACACCTCACAGTCAGCTATCAGCTGGCAGGGTAGACCTTAGCAAAAAAGCGAGTCTTGAGTTTAGATTTGAAAGAGTATGTATTTATGTATGTATGTATGTTTGTGAATGTTTGTATTTATGTGTATATGTATGCATGTATGTGTATGTATGTATGTATATATGTATGCATGTTGTATATTTATGTATGTATTCTTGTATATATGTATGTATATGTGTATGTATGTATAATTGTATGTATAATTGTATGTATATATGTATGTATGTATCAAGACACTTAATATAAAGCATTTTAAGTACCTCGCAGCAATAGTGCTGCAGTTTGCAAATAGTGTTCAGATAAGTAGTCTATTAATACTCTTTCCAACAATTCTTCTCAGTTTCTGTGTTCCATTGGTTCCCTATGGTCGTCGTCGTCGGCTGTTTCCATTTAGTGTTCATATTATTTTCAGTTGGTCTGATTTGTTTCACACTCATCTGGGAGACAGTCTGCAGTGGTCGGTTTTCAGTCTGCGGTGTCTGCTGTCTGTTGTCTAGTTTAAATGTTTTTCTGATTCTTTACGCATTTATTGTCCGCATTCTGTGCCTTTCGTAAACCCACTTGCACTTTCTGTGACATCTTGCGACTTGCATTGGCTTTTGATAGATTGATGATTGATTTATTGCCTGTGGAGTTGCTGCTGTTTGGATTAAGCGTTCAAAAAATAATTAGATTGACAGAGAATTTCGAGTGTTGGAAAATGCTTGAGGGACTCAGAAGATGCTCGACTCTGCAAAGCAGATGCTTAGATGAAAAGTTGATTAATCCATAAATGTCAAAGGATGTGTGATCAAATAGTTTACAAGCAAGAAAATAATTAAGTGAATGTATTATGTCTGTTATTGAAAGAGGAATGCCTCAACTAGTGTGATTGCAATTTTAAAAAATGCTGCGTTGTGTTTTCTGTGACCAGAAGTCTTTGAATGGAAGAGAACACAAAACTGGTAGATGTGTCATGAGGAGATGATGATGTGTGACGATGATGATGATGTATATACCTCCCAACCTGCGTTGGTACTCGTTTACCGAGCACTTGGGGTGGGGGTGGATGGTTGAATGATAATACACAGGCACGAAGAACAGAAGGGTGCGGGTTGGATACCCGCTGGCCCCATAAGGTTGACTCAGCCTTCCGCTCCCTATTGGGCGATGGTAAAATGAGCAGCAGTAGGATGGATTGGCGCCTATAGCAGGCTGCCATACAGTTTTAAAATCGACTCTTGTTTAACTTGTTATCAGGTGTTCCTACTATTTCATGTAATCGTACTGCAGTTTGTCAGTGTGAATTGAATAAACGAATATTATTATCATTATTATTATCATTATTATTTTGGGATGGAGGGGTTGGTTGGAACCAGTTGCTGTTGTATTCCATTGGAGGTCACCCATCGGAGTACAAACCTGGCTCAGTTTTGCTTAACTTTGTTGCCCCTGCGAGCGAGCGTTGTAGTATCAACAGAACCATGCGACTACAAAGAGTAATCAGCCAAGCATTGACCGACGCCACTTTTGTTTATCTATGATCTACATAAATAACAATCTGCGGGACCAATGTTTGTGCAGATTCTGCTGCATGATATGGCCAGTCAATCACATGAGAATGGTATCCAGGTTGAGCAGCGGGCCAGGGTTTTAGTATTTGTGCCAGGTATTTTTGTTTAACCGGATGGGAATCTGCACCTGTGCGTTGTTATGGAAACCGTTCATCTCAGAACGTCAGATAATTCAAAACAAGACAAAGTCAGCCGTCCGTTTTGCTTTGCTTTCACTGTTTGACCTCATGCTTGTTTTCTTGCTGCGGTGTCACTTGCGCAGCAGTAACAGCAGCTGCTCCTCCTACAAGCAGGAGAATGATGATTGCAACTGTCCTATGCTCTCCGTCTTGTTTTCCTCACATCTAAGTTGTTCCAGGGCGGAACCAACATGCTTCATCTTTCAGCACGCCATAATTAAGCCTTTTTCCAGGATTTTTCCAAAGCATTTTGTCTATATGCTTGTAACAAAAACTTTTGCAAGCACGTCGTGAGGGACTGTGGCATGTAATTATATTGCACTTGAAAATATTTTAGTTCTTAGTTCATCTGGTAGCATGATTATTTACTTGCACACAGCTCTTTTATTGGCTTGCTTGCTTGCTTCTTTACTGCATACCTACCTAGTTTTTACCTACCTAAATAATATAAATTTACCCTCTGAGAGCTTTGTGATCTTGCATATTTTCGGACTTTAAGTGTTCAGCTGGAAATGTTCAACTGGAATGTTGTGAGCAAAGATTAAGGGTATGTTGTCGTATAAAGCAAACGATAACAAGAGAGAGACAGAGAGCGAGACAGAGGGACACAGAGACAGAGAGAGAGATCACAATATAATATTGGATGTGGGTGGAGTGCTGTAGGTTTTTCTGAGGGAAGATTTAGTGAATTTGTGGCTGGTAACTGTTGTGCCTCTGTCAACACTGGATTTTAACTGCTAAATCAAACAGTCTAATTTTCCTCATAAATACTGCTCTGCGTAAATACGGAATACCGTCGGGCAAACATTGCAGGCCAGCGCTTTCGTCAGGCCACTCCTCGCATGTCGCTCTGTGTTGCTTACCCCGTCTCTGCAAAGGTTCGTAAATCCACTTGTGATTGCATCGCCGGGTCGGTGATTGTGTTATCCAGTATATTCCACTCCCCCCCCCGAGGGTTTAAGAGGTTATGGGAACTAGCCTCAAGGGAGGTCTTGAACGCATGGGAACCGGAAAAACCGGTTAAGGCGTGGCGCGATTTCGGCCGTGTAAAGAAGGAGTTGGCTAAGACTGCCAGAGGGAAATGAATTCTTGTGGCCAACTTATCTGCTAGCAGAAAGACTCCTTCGATTATATAAGAGCCCATGACTGGACCATGTAACTGGTCATGACCTGTAAGTCGATTTTTCTGAATTACTGGATTATTTTTTGTAGTAGCCAGTGGCGTTTACTGGGTAAATACAACCATTTTGGACACTGAAATTGGATGGACACTTGGACGTAATGTAATGTAATGTAATTGAACATGTATTGTATTGCAGGCTGTTTGTTCTGTCAGTAGTTAAGATTTATGTTCTTCTGTCATTTGTGTTCTTGTGAATTGTTTCAGTTGCATAACAGTGTACACTGTAACCGGTTGCGGTTTGTCAACTGAATTGTTTCAATAAACGAAAATATTATTATTATTATTATTATTTACGGATTTCTAAAGCGCCTCTCACAGTACAACCTATTCAGAGGCGCTCCTAATGCGAAAAGCCCACGAGAAAAGAAAAGTCTTAAGAGTGTGGGCAGAGACAGAAGTACCCCCAGTTAAGATCATAGAGCGAGTCATAGAGGGAAGATCGTTGCAGAGCAAGGGCCCAACAGACGCATAAGCGCGGTAATGGGCAGTACCAGTGCATTTATATAGTGCTCCTTAAAGATATCTACTCAAAGGCGCTCTCTGCGCTAGCCTATATGATGTTAAATGTGATTACGAACGAATAATAAATTACATCAGTTGTCAAAACAGTGCACAGTAAGCTGAAAGAGTCATCAGTAGTGGGCCCACGCACACATGTGGAACCAACCAACGGATTCCCGTCGACAGCTGACAGATAATGTATATTATTATTTGCCGCATTTATCCTGTTCATTGTCTGTGTTCTTGTCTGTGTCAGTATGTGTTTATATGTCTGTTTATATCTTTGTGACTGTGCTCGACAGTTTTAATGTGCTGGACTGTCAATCAAGAGGTTGGGGGTTAAAATGCCCGAGGCAGAAATTTGATTTGAGATTTCTGCTCCGCCTGCACCTCCTATCCAGCTCATCTATAATGAGTACACTAACCGTACATCAGTGGGAAGATGAGACAGCAAGGGAGAGGACTGGCCACTCACCCTCATGTGCTGAGGCTAACTTCATACCCATGGCTGTCTCAGGGTTAGCTTAAGGGGCTGTTCTTCTGCTTTCTGTGTGTGTAACTTAGTCTGTTTGCCAGTACCTGCAGGGTGTGACCGTACGTTGAGTCCCATAATAAAATACGCGTATCATACGTATTTTTATCCCCGAATGTAAAATACGCGTATTATACGTAAAAATACGTTGACTTAGAAACAATTTAATGTTCAATGGTGTGCCATACGAGCACTTCGAGTCGTCAGAGTCGGACGCAAACTGAATTTGTTGATGTTTCAGAAGAATACGCGCAGTAGATACCTTACAGTAAACTTTGTTAAGTTTGTTTTTGGCAGCTATGCCTTTTAGTAACTTAGTTAACTATGTTGCAACGTTTCGTGTTCAATTTTACAATTATAGGGTACAACGTATTGTAACGTACGGCACGCAAAGTTTTACCGTACGCGTATTATACGTATTTTATCGTCCAAAATAAAATACGTATAATACGTACGGTCGCATCCTGAGTACCTGCATGTGAACCTGTGGTTGTATTATTGTTAATCATGATCAGATTAACATTAAGGATTATGATTTTTGCTACAGTTTTGCTTGAAGGGTCCATTTATTGAAGCTTTGTGCATTATGATAATGGTCTTTAGATATGATTAGATTAGATTGGAACTTGTATCTGAGCAGTTAGTGATTAGAGGATCATGGTAACTTACGGACAGATAGTTGAATGGTAACACACTGGCATGAAGATCAGAATGACGTGGGTTCGATACTCACTAACCCCATAAGTTCGACTCAGCCTTCCACTTCCTAGGGGACAACTGTAAAACGAGCAGTAGGACAGATGGGTGCGTTGCAGGCTGCCATACAGTTAAATTCGACTCCTGTTTTCATCTGTTACTACTATATCATGCAATCTCACTGTGTGCTTGTCAGTTTGAATTAATAAACGAATATGATTATTATTATTTTTTTATTATTATTATTATTATTATTATTCCACAGCAGCCTAAAGTCTGTCCTATTGAGTTGGGAGAGTGTCTGTGTACAAATCTTGAAGGGGCGCTATATAAATTTTCTGAATGAATGAATAGCTGCCCATTATCTTCCATTTGTTCTAAGAATCCCTTTGTGGCTTGTTTGTCGAATCCATTGATATGCATGCATTAGATAGGAATTATTGATTTTCATTCGTGCAATCACTCATAAAATATTGAGTTTCAAAACCGGAGAAAGATCATTATCATGTTTAAAAGTCGGTTGTTGGCTTTTGAGTCGGCCTGTAAAAGACAGTAGGCCATAAATCTCTCAGAAGTATTGGCTAAATGAAGACCTCTCTGGATGATCGCTTGATCAGTTCTGTTTCTCGCATTGCCATTTCCTTCTGGAATTAACAAAGCATTTCATGTGTAATTATTTAATTATGGAGATAACGAGCGGGTCATTTGTTCGAGTGGCTTGGGATCAGAAAAGAACTAACTCTTAAAAATGTTTGAATGTATTAAGTTTTCCATGTACAGTGCTGTGCATTTGCTAGTGCTTCTCTTTAAAGAATATACTTACTACTTACAATTTATGAAAACCCACTTTCAGCTTTTGAATGCAGCTACATACAATACATACCGGTATATACTTACATGCGTTTGTACATAATACACACATGCAGGTATGCACGCACATGCATATATACAAAATCAGTGATTTTTGTATGTTCTTTGTATGGGTACACATATGTTTCATTGCACTTATATATTGCCCCTTAAAAACTTGTCAGTGGAAAGATATTCTATAATGCTTTATGTAGTAAGGTTGTACTCTGGAACCTTGCTGTAAAAACCCTTCATTATAGAAGTGATGCTGATATAAAAAAAATTATGGACATGGTCCCTATATTTAATTAAGCTTTGTAACATGACCTCCCCATATATATTGAGGTGTAAACTATGGATATTGAGACAGATTGTCGGAAAGGCAGATATTGTCAGCATGGAGGCATGTGAACAAAACAGACTAAAATCAGCTGGAAAGATCATGATACAAAATGAAGAGATCCTGCATTTGGTGAATAGAATGGAGACAAAAGCGCAACAACAGGATCAATAACACAGCACTTTGTGGGACGTTGCTTGAAGGAAGAATTGAACGGAAGAAAGGCGAACAGCAAGGCCAAAAACGAGGCTGTTGGACTGGATGATGGATAACAGAAAAGATGGGGCTATAAAAAAGTTAAGGAAATGGCACAGAACGGAGAAGAATGGCATCTTTGGATTCCCGAACCTGCCTGAGGCCAGAACAATGTAAGGACACGACCTGATTATAATGCGAACCTGTTCTTGAACCTATATGTGGCGTCCAACCATAGCATTTTAAAAAGGCACCACTTTGCATATATATATATTATAAGGCCTTGTGTGTGCTTGTATATATATATATAAAGTGTGTGTATATATATACACATGTATATATATATATATTTATATATATCTATATATAAAGTATTTGGCAAGTATTCGCCTAATTTCATGCAAGTATTCATATCTGTGTAGGCTTAAATATGCTGCATATATGTACAGGAATGTTGTTTGTTAGTGGCATCTCAGTTGCTACTACAATATATGTGGTACATACATGTACCTAGTGATGTTGCTCTAAGATTCATTGGTCTTTTAACCTGGTTTCTCCAGAGTTGTTCTGGCATTATAATAATTTATGATTGTTTAGACATAATGCAGCTACCCTGTTGGTGTGTTTATAACGATCTTCAGTGCCCAGGTGGCTTCGGATGGTCCAGAACTAGCTCTTGGCGGTGTTACCACCTGTGAGCAGGTAAAGAAATGGTGTAGCTGTTGGCTTGGCTATCTGTCTCTTTGGGGATCTGCCCCAGATTTTATCTCAAATGGTACAAACGTGTGTTTGTGATTGGAAGTCCGTAACCAAACATCACTGTTTGTAAATTTCGAGTGAAAGCTTATACGATAATAATAATAATAATAACAATAATAATAATAATAATAATAATAACGCCGCGGCCTTTAGGGGCTCCTTTATGCAACACGATGGAGACGAGAACCCGTAAAACATAATTATGCTTAGTTTCGTATACGCTTTCACTCGAAATTTACAAACAGTGATGTTTGGTTATGGACTTCCAATCACAAACACATGTTTGTACCGTTTGAGCTCAATCTGGGGCTGAGGGATTCTTTCTACCTCGGGGGAAAAAATAAAATAATAATAATAATAAGAAAGAACCTTGTTAATATCTTTTCCAATTGCTTTTCCATTATAGGCTGTCTCTTAGTCTTGCAGACTGATCTTCTGGATATTGACCTGATTACAGCTTGGCATTGGTGTGCCATCGGTTGATACCTTGTGCATTGGACACCAGTGCAATAGAAGTTTTAATGGCATTTAATAGATTGCTTTTGATGTTAGTACTTAGAGAACTTATTGGAGTATTTTGAAACTTTAGGGAGTCCTGTTGTATTCTAAGCATACTTATCATGTGTGTGTACATATATATTTCTTGTGCTGTGAAATTTAACCTATCCTGTAATTTAGAGCAATTACTGTTGACATACTAATTATTTGTGGCTATACTAAGCATGGGTTGTAAATGTGAAAGTAGGTCGTACAGAAACTGCAATCTCTTCAGCCAACCCTGAAAGACAGCCATAGGAAGAGGCACATAGTGAGACTTAAATTCAAGAGGAGGCAACTTCACAGACCATTGGCAAAATCCTGGTCATTGGGGTCAATAGTCAATGGAAGTTCCAGTATATAAAAAAGGCAAGGGGAGGCAACTGCCTCCTCGTGCCTCAATGTAGCTACCCTATGCATAGGAATCAGGTGTTATGCAAGGAATCCTCAACAAATCCAGAACAGTACAGTGGAATGTCTTCCCAATGCCAACTCAGATACATGTGCATGGCTGAAACGGAAGAATGATTGTTTTGGAAACTGTGGATGCTGTACTGAAACAAAGTTTCCAGAATGTTTTGTAAAATATGGCTTGTTGATGATAACCATCACCACGGTGCTTGTATGTAGCAAGACCGTTGTTTGGCCTGTGGCCAGACTCTGTGGCTGGTAGACTTTGGCATGGACGAACAAAGAAGGCCACCCCAGGATATGAAAAAGTAGGCAGGTGTGATTCTCTGAAGACTACCTACTCGTAATGCTTGAAATGGGCACTTAGCATCAAGTTATGAAGTAGCGTCACTTTGCATGATCAGATTGGCTTTTGAAACATCATCACAAGTACCACTGGCCCTTATCACAGATAATTATTAATTCTCTTCCTTGAACAAGAACATTCCTCAAGAGTAAATGCCTCATTGGGCAAGGATAGGCAACCTTTATCTAATCAAAAGTCTTATCTAATACAACTGGACCGTGTTGTAAGAGCTCTCTTCCTCCTACACTTCCTCATACACCTGTACCAGGGAAATCCATAGTGTTTTATGACAAGCTGTCCTTCCTACAGGATTTGACCACAACCTCTGTTAGGGTGAAGGCTGCCCAATGAACTTTATCAAATAATGAGGTCATCATAAAATTGGACAACTAAAATAATTGGTCATCAACTAGAAGGCATCATCAGATATCTGCTAACTACAAAAAGGTCGTTGAATTGTAAGTGTTATTTACAGTGACAAATAAATGTCACGAAAATAGACAACACTTTCCTATTTTTAATGCGTCGTCCTTCTTCTTCTTCTGAGGGGGTGGTCATGGCTGAATGGTAATACACATGCACAAAGAACAGAAGAATGCGGGCTTGATGCCCGCCTGCCCCATAAGGTTGACTCAGCCTTCCACTCCCTAGGGGCGATGGTAAAACGAGCAGCAGTAGGACGGATCGGCGCCTAACAAGCTGCCATACAGTTTTAAAATCGACTTTTGTTTAACTTGTTATCATGTGTTTCTACAATTTCATATTGTGGTTTGTCAGTTTGAATTGAATAGATGAATATTATTCATAGCTCCTGGACCTACCACTGATCCTTTCTGTTTGTCCGAATGTTTAGAACTGCATCTGTTTCGATTTCAGTTGATGACGAACGACTGTTTGGACGAGGCAAGGATGATGACGGCGCCAGTCACTCGGACGGACTGATCCGGAAACTTCTGGATCACATCGGAACAGTTGCTGAACACTCACGCTCAGTTTCCTGTCTGCCTGGAACCATAGAAGTCAGCCTGCGTAAAAATCCACTCTCGGTAGGCACAGAATCCTGCTGTATATATTTGACCCTATTGCACTTTTATTTGTGTATATAGGTATGTATGTATGTATGTTGGTATGTATGTACATGTATGTATGTATGTACATGTATGTAGTAGAACAGAACAAGATGCAGCTGGAGTGTTTAGATTCGTGGAAAAATCTGTATGCATGGAGTGCATTGGTTGATCGGCTGAGTGCCTGGCTTGTAACACGCTGGTATGTGTTCAGGCCTCCCCTGAGATGGTCACTGTATGCATGTATGTGGGTAGGTATGTGTATATGTATGTATATTTGTATGTATGAAGACAATATATAGACTTGCATTCATACATACATGCATGCACGCAAGCAATTCACACTTACATGCATGCATACAGACAATTCATACATGTATGCATACATACATATGCAGACAGATGAAAGACCCAGAACTAATGCGCCATGTACACATGACTATCAGACTGATCTAAATACAGCATTGTAAGACTGCTTGAAAATGTATGCTGCACAGTGTCAAATGCAACAATACATATACATGCAATGGGAGACTGTTCCAGGAGGATATATTGGTGTGTATGTGTGACAGTCTGACAGACAGACAGACAGAGAGAGAGAGACAGACAGACCGACAGAGAGATGGAGATGGAGAGAGAGAGAGGATGTGCGTGTGTGTGTGCATTAAATAAGTCACTTCATATAGTACTTTTTATTGTTTTTAAGTACAGCACAGCTCTAGTAACTGAGTAATTCCTAAACACAAAACTTCTTATCACGATCAACTGATACTTAATACTAACAACTTGTGATATATAAATATAAGAAAGTAAGATTGCTAGCGAGCGATTCCTTCGATAGTTTGAGAGGCACTGGAAATGGAAAAGTATTCTAGAAAAATATTCTAGAAAAGTATTCTAGCAAAATATTCTAGAAAATTATTCTAGATATGTATTCTAGGAAAGTATTGTAACTAGTAAAGTTTTGTAGAAAAATATTATAGAAAAGTATTCGGTTGCATTTCATTCGAAAGGCAATGGAATGAACATTGAACGTGATGTACCGGTATTCTATTTGAAAGTGTTTTTCCCATTGCCTTGTCTCAGGAAGAGGAATAGGGTCTTGTAGCAGACAGTAGATTCCTACATGTTTAGTGTTGAACATTTCCAATGCACTTTTATGTTTATCATTACTTGCTTGAATGAATATGTGCTTTTCATTTCTATTGTGGTCTATTTATGGAGACTTAAATAAGTTTATGTACTCCAGAAATAATTACAGAGGATAAAAAATAACTATATGGAACAGTAAAAGGTAGAAAAATTATATTACAATGAAAACTGAAACTTGACTAATGCTGTTATTGACGAACGAAAAAATTGTCATCTATTTTTGACAAAAATAACCTTCTGTGGCCATTTTTAGACCTCATCTTTTCTATAATATAAGCAGCTTTTATACAGGCAGTTCATAGCATTCTCAGTGATTCTAGGTAAGTATAGAAAACGATCCGTTGAAGCTTCTTATGACACACGTCATGAAGGACCCAATTATGGCCGTGAAAGCGTGGGCATTCCTTCCTCATCAAATTGCGTCGTTTCATGTTCATTTGAGCAAAGTCCTTATTGACGACCGAAAAAAGTCAGTGTTATGGTTTAATCAAAAGAGGTTTTCTTTGCATCGAAGTTGCACTTATTGCATATCGTATTTCATACATTGGTTGAAACGTGTGATGTTTCTGTGTTGCATTGAGATACCCATTCTATTTATGACCAACCATGTACATCTGAGTCTTCATTATAAGACAGATTCGGATATAACAAGGTCAGAGACATGGATTCCAAAATTAGTTGAAGAAGAAGAAAAAGAAGAGCAGTCCCTTGAGCTAACCTGTGAAGCAGCCATGGGTATGAAGTCGCAGTGACTTCATTTTCTTAGCCTCGGCATATGAGGTTGGGTGGCCAGTCGTCTCCCTCACCATCTCATCTTCCCACTGACAGTGTACATTCAGTGTACTCATTATAAATGAGTTGACTAGGGGGCACAGGTGGAACAGAAATCTCAAACCAGATTTCTGTCCTGGTTGGATTTGAACCCCGACCTCTCCTTTGAAAGTCCAGCATGCTAACCACTACACTATCAAGCGCACCAAAATTAGTTGAGCAAAGGAAAATGAGCTGTATAAAATGAGCTGATTGTAACATGACCTCAAAGTAAGGAGATTTGTGATATCTCTCCCAAAGAGAACATCATCATAAGGAGTTGTTGTATTCAGGCAATGTTGCAAAAGAATAGGATTACATTCATACGTTTCATTTTTGTCTTCTGTAATTTGTGTTCTTGTGAAAAGAATAAAATGAAAATTGTTATTCTATTTAACTTGCTTATTTATATTTAGCTTGAAAATTGTTTCCTATTTTTTATAGGTCTTTCGTCTGTCGACTGACCAGCTGTCCTTGAATGACCCGGACTGCGTGGCGCAGCAGAACGACACGCACTATTTCTGGACGACAGACCTGGACGCTTGCGGAGGCGTACAGCGCCATCACTCGAATACGATCGTCGTCGAAAACGCGGTCAGTGCAATTAAAGCAGGCCGAGTCCAGTTGTGGTCGATAAACAGAGCTTTGCAATTAAGGTGTTTACAAGATGTTTGACGTGGGAATGAGTGGGCTGCTGGTGGCTTCACGTCAAACATACTTAAAATGGTATAGTTAGGGTAGTTCACAAACACTTGCGACTTTTTGCAGCTGCAAACTGCGTAACAATGTTCATCAAATGAAATCAATTTGAGCATAGGCCTATCACTTTCAATACAGGGGCAGTGGAAATCAATCTTTATGGGTACTCACAGGTAGACATTGGAAACAGTAAACAGTTTATTATTGAACTGGCGATTTTGCCCCTTGCACAAAGTTGACACTGCTTTTATAATGTCGCTTTGACGGTGGGTAAATCATTGGACTCGGACAAGGTTCTGTAGGTTTCTGGTCCCTTTCCGAGCCAATACTGTGCACGACCGAATTATCCCTATGGCGTAGAAGGATTTGTCCATACACGGATTTGTGTTGTTGATTGTTCTATGCGTGTGTCACAGCTGTCTATAGTTTCGACAAGGTAGTTTATCTGTCGAGGCATATTTCTTGTATAAACGATTTGGCTGGCTGGTTGAGTTGATGTTTTGAAGTGCTTGGCTGCTTTTTTACTATCAGATTGATTGATTGATTGATTGATTGATTGATTGATTGATTGATTGATTGATTGATTGATTGATTGATTGATTGATTGATTGATTGATTGATTGATTGATTGATTGATTGATTGATTGATTGATTGATTGATTGATTGATTGATGGGTTTGTTGGTTGATTGATTGATTGATGGGTTTGTTGGTTGATTGACAGATCATAATCAGACCAATGAAGCCATCAGTTGGCCAGTCTTTGGATGATTCCTCTGGCTCAGGGATGAAGCAGATGGAAGAAGGCGATGGGGTTGATGACACGTTTTCAGACGATGAAGACGTAACTAGTTCCATGATGACAGTCATCCGACTGAACTTTGCCTGTACCTATCCACTCGATTCAGACTTTCCTACGGTAAACACTGTCTGTTATTCGTATTATTATTTTTAGAAGCACAGCATTATCTGGAATCGGCCCTATTCCTCAAGGTCTAAGTTGCTTAAAGTACCCCTAAGGCTACAGTGTTAAAACCCGTATTATTATTATGATCACTACAAAAATGTTTAATTATTATTAAATTTTTAAGTAAATTTTTATTATTACTAAATTATTGTAATTAAATTATTCTCTTTATGGCCCTACTGTTCATGTGCAATAGCAAAGCTGTTCCAGCTTCACTGATTAATGCTCGTTTGTATAGTGATTTGCGATCTCGTGGGTTCGTGATGATATGCAAGCATTCCTTGTGCCTTCTGTATTCTCCCATTCTTCAGGAATTGCCCAGTGATTTTGCTGTCTTAAGACTTGGTCTTGAATTTTGAGTTTTTTAATGAGATTTTTGCCAACTGCATTTAGTCATGCCTTGTTACTTGCAAAGAACTATACAGTGTGTACTTGTTTATGTAAAGACGTTGGGAGGTATGCATACATTATTTTTCAATATACAGCGCGTGAACCAGGGTGTGTTACAGGGAAGTCAATATTTTATGTAGCATTACTGTGCAGTTCTTGTATGGTGCATTAACCAGTACAATGTGTTAAGTTAATAATTTTGGGAGACATAGCACCATTTCTTGTTAAAAAACGAGTCTAAACTGTAGTTCTATTCCAGCCGGAATCTTCCGGGCTTGGCCCTCGGCTTGCTGGCACCCGTGTCCAGCCAACACGAGGTTAGCCCCAAAACATTTATACCTATATCACAAATGTCCACTTAACCCCAAACCACTGGAGCTAGCCTGAAACTACTTGTGCCACCCCCATACCCCATGTCACTAGTTGGAAACATCACAACTTCGGCAGTGCTACTCTTCCATTGTTTTGTGTGTGTCTGTTACTGCTTGCTTCTGTGGGCTTCTGTAGTGTCTTCGTTTCTGCACAGCAGATGATCTGAGGCACGGTGGTGTAGGGGTATGTTCGGTGCCTTGCAGCCGGAAGGTTGCGGGTTCGAATCCACCTCAAGCCGCCGCGTAGGGACCCTGGGCAAGTCCTTCACTCGCAATTGCTCATGCGCTTCGGCGTGAAACTCCGATTCAGTGTCCATGCTGTAGTCGGGAGCGCCTCTGAGTAGAAATCTTGAAGGGGCGCTATATAAATATCTGAAATGAATGAAAAAAATGAATGAATGTTAACCATTTTATTCTGCTTTTGATTTATTGAGTCTGTTTGTTAATCCGTTTACAGGACGTCGACTATTATCTGCGACTGTACAAAGATCCTCTTTTCCAGCACAAGATGTTTTCCTTTCCAGTCGTAGTCGGGGAAAACCAGTCTCTATACGTCATGGCAGGAATCCAAACAGGTGAGTCTTACTTTCAATTGACAGGTGAGAAGAAGAAGAACGGTCCCTTAAGCTAACTCCGACAGGTAGCCACAGGTATGAGGCGTCAGCAACTTCATTTTCTGTAGTGTTGACAAATGTGGGTGGCCAGTCCTCTGCTTTGCCTTCCGATCGTTCCACCAACAGTGCTAAGTGTTACTCGTTGTATAGCTCAGTGTGCTGAACTTTAAGTAGAAATAACTGACGTGAGGTAAAGATGATTAAGAACGCATTTGTTATGCTTAGCTGTGTCAATCTTAGTCTGAGAAAGTGTCGTCCTGACTTGGAGGATCTTGTACTTGATGTCATCAATGATGAGCAGGCTTGGACTGGGCCGCCGGGACACCGGGAGATTCCCGGTGGGCCGGATGGTCGGCCGGAACATGGGCCGACGCCCAGAATAGAAAAAATATGATTAAAAATATTACTTTTTAATTATTATTTAATTATAATGTCCGGTACAGAGCGAAAACTGCTGGATTCTTTGACAAGCTTGAATACATTTTGACAGCGCAATTTTGTTTGAAAGTGATGAATGATGAACACACAACTCCGTTATTTCAATATTTGCGCACAAATGGCATGAACATCATACGAGCCTATAGGCCTAATGGTTACCACGTTAAATCAGCATGTATACGTAGGCCTACTGGCTTATTCAAACTTTTTTTTTTACAAATTCGTGTTGATAGGCCTATTATCCTAATCACAAGTTGCTTGCGAGAGGTCGTTTTCGAAATTGTAATATATCTTGAACAGATTAAGAAATTTGCTAAGTCAGTCAAGTTTTGAGTCTGTCATGCTCATGGTTCGTGAAAGGACCTTCTCAGAATTAATAATGATGACATCATTGACGTTTTCACATCAACTGGTGATACGATGAAAAACTGCTATAGCCTAATAGTGCTTTGTGAAAAGTTGTGTCTACTAATTCTATCGTGATGTTAAGTTTCTGAAATAAACTAAACTGCAGTGCACAGTGCACTACATAGGCTAATGCAGGGGTGGGCAAACTTTTGGCACATTGGGCCATATTACACGACAAAAAAATTCGGGGGGCCACAGACAAAATTTCTAACTTTTACTAACAACTAAAATTTAAAAAGTTTATCGAATTAAAATTAATTTTACTTTGGCTGTAACTTGTGAGATGTATGCAACTGTGAACATGCATAACAATTTCCCTTAATCCAGAGTGATTGCACTGGTTGCATTCATTAATTCTGGGCACTTATTATAGCTCACCTTCAACAAACCTACTCAGGGTGTTCCTAGCCCAGACACGGCTATTGAAAAAAGACTTAAGTGATTTATAAAACCGCAGTTAGATTGGTCAGAGGTAGCAAACGCAGCTCCGATGGTAGGTCATTCCAGATGGAGGGCCTGCTACAACGTCGGCCACTGGGCGGCAGAGATCACCTCTGGAGGTAAGATAGAGCACAGCCGAGGGTGCAGCGTGAAACCAAAGCAGGAATCCGGTATGAGATCCGTTGGGCCACAGGCAGTAAGACAGTGCAACACATGGCGCATGTAGGCAAAGACAGAGTCGAATTTGGGAATTCGCACAATGAGCCAAGCAGCCGAGCACAGAACCCGATCTAGTCGCCCCAGAACTTAGGCCAAGGAGAGTCGATGAACAGTAACGACTAGTAACGAAAGCAAGAGCCACTATAGGGCATCATGAGAAAGAGCGAGAAACCACTCGGAGCTGGAGAAGCCGATAATAACGGCTTCGAGAGACCAAGTTCACATTCGTATTATGAAGTTGAAAATTAGATCAGCTAACTGAGATTTTTACTTGGATTTGTTTATCTTCATAGTTGAAAATGTTTGTTCACAGATGTAGGTGAATGCGAATAATACAAACTGGAATAGCAAATAAGAAAGCAGCACGAGGAATTCTTCTTGCGGTCTGAAATTTATGACTTTTTACTTTTCTGAAGAATTGTTTGGACCAGATAAAATGCGTTGGCGGGCGGAAAAAAAGCGTTGGCGGGCCGCATCTGGCCCGCTGGCCGTAGTTTGCCCACCCCTGGGCTAATGTAACAGTTGGTTCCATATATAATTACGAATTTACGACAAATAAGAAATTATGTTTATTTGTTAATCTTTAATATTCATTTAACAATATTTATGCCAAATGTTATTCTAGGTGTCCCTATAGTTAGCGAGATCTTGATCCCTTTTGGGACTGATCTTGCGGCCAATCTTGTTATTTCACGTTAGAATGTTCTGTAATTTGATACAGCTTCAATAAAAAAAGTTTTGATTTGACTTGATTTGGCTTATTAATAATTAAAAATGTCCTCATTTTATGCCAAATGTTACAAAAAGCACCACTCAGACCCCTCTGCCGGATTATCCTGAAAAATTTCGCGCCTTCAGCGTTCGATAATGTGGGCCGTCTATGACCAAATTTCCCGGGCCGCTTGTGCAAGCCAGTCCAACCCTGATGATGAGATAACATTCAGTGATGGTGAACTCTAGATCTGATGGATAGCCCTGTGTGCCAGCGCTTTGAGAGGTTATTGAAAGTTTAGAAGAGAGAGAAGAACCGTCCCTTAAGCTAGCCAAGAGGCAGTCATGTTTATGAAGTGTTAGCGACTTCATTTTCTATCTCTCAGCATGTGATGGCGGGTGGCTAGTCCTCTCCCTCGCCGTCTCATCTTCCCACCGACAGTGTACAATCAGTGTACTTATTACAGCTGAGTCGTCTAGGGCGTGCAGGTGGTGCAGAAATCTCGAACCAAATATTTGCCTCTTGCGGAGATTTGAACCCCGACCTCTCGGTTGACAGTGCAGCATGTTAACCATTACACTATCGAGCACCCCATACTTATGTTAATTAATTCATAAATACAGATAATATGTATCTCTATTGGTTGTGGTAGGTTGCTTGGTGTAGGTTTTGTTACTTGATGGTGTGACCGTGTGTCATATAAATTTGGCAACATACCAAGACTTGGATCCCAGAGGCGATGATGAAAACATGATGAGAATTGTGGTTTTATACAGAGTTACAAGCCTGTTGTTTTGTGACTAGTTTTTGGGCAATGATTGGGGCCAGGAAAATGTTGCATATTGTTTGCCTAACAAACGCATTCGATTAATTATATTTATCAAGGAAACTCGACAAATAATTAAGTTTGCATAGTAAAAATTGCCTGTGGAGATTTAAAACACCATGTTTAATATCAGAAACAAAATTTGCAGTGGAGTGATATCTATTTGTAAGTGTGAAACGAATATAAAATTATTTTTATGAGTCTCCATTCATCTAAATATAGATTCCTTGGCCTTATGTTAACGACACAATAGGAGTCATTAGATGAGATTAGAATGTTAGCAGCTTAATAGTGGAATGGAAGGGGTTTTGGTGTATGCGTGTGCGGTTAAAATAAAACCATGACATTATATCGAGAAATCGAGATTTATATCTGGAGAAAACTTACCTTTTTGCCCGGACTGGAGTTGGGAGCACTTCTGCGTAGTTACCTTGAAGGGGTGCTATATACATTTTTGAATGAAAGGATGGAAAGTAAACTGATGCTGAAAACTGAGCAGAAACAGCTTTTGAGTTCAGTCTTGTGTTATGCTTCCACTTCTTTGGCAATGTATTTTTTGTTTCGTGTGAGTATTTGTGAACCAGTGAAACCAGTTGTTTAGGATTTATGCTGTGCTGTCACCCGAGATGTTGGGGTTCACACCCCATACAATAAAAGAATTTCCTGTTCCACTAGCACACTCGGAGAACTTAAGTATAAATTAAATACATCTGATTCTGCCAACACTGTAATTGGCAGAATGAGATGGAAAGGGAGCGTTATATAATATTATTACCGGTATTAATATTATTATTTTTTGCCCCGAGGTAAACATGATCCCTCAGGGACTTCAGTATTAATTAAAATGATAAAAGTCTGGAGCGGTTAGAACTCCTCGGGCTCGAGGAGTTCTAACATTATTATTATTATTAATTATTAGTTCTAATATTATTATTATTATTAATTAAATTTTTAACATGCGCACCGTCACACTGAAGTGTGAATCTGAGGCGTGGATACTGGATAGTCAGCCGCCAGGTGAAGATTAGGGATGTTAAACGATAATCGGAAATCCGATTATCGGTTTCAAAAACGATAATCGGTTTTCGTTATTGACAAAACGATTATCGAATTCTGCCTCTTATATATAAAACAGAGTTCTCCAGAGCCAACGAAGTAATAGTAGAACCCCACAGAGACGTATTATTGCCTCTTATATATAAAACGGAGGCTTCCACAGCCAACGAGGTAATAGTAGAACCCCACAGCGACGTATTATTGACTCGTATATAAAGCGTGGCTTCCACAGCCAACGAGGTAATAGTAGAACCCCGTGCGTGTATGTACATTACGGTACGTAGCGATTATCGGTTTTCAGTAACTTTTATTATATATAATTAAATTTCCTATGAAGGCCAATAAAAAACGATAATCGGTTTAAAATCGGATTTCTAAAACCGATAATCGGTTTGCAAAAAAAAACGATATTAACAACCCTAGTGAAGATGCAATTAGATATCCAAGTGCTTGAAAGCCAAGGAGAAATAGTGAGTTATGAGCCACTTTTTTGAAGGAAGGAAGTGAATTTGAGCTATAAAGAGAGAGTGGAGGTTGTTTTCATTCCCTGGGAGCAGAGGCATGGAATGCATGCAAGCCCAATACTGTTCTACATCGGGTCTCTCAGCTAAAAGACCCTTCCGTACTTGATGATCATAGTCAGCAAGAAGGAACGTTAGGAGTTAGTAGTGACTGCAGGTAGGGAGGTGTGCTGGTGCTGAGGGATTTGTAGGTGAAACAGGCCATTGTAAATTTTATTCTGAACTCAACAGGAAGCCAATGCAGCTGATGGAGTAGGACTAAGGAACTTGTTCATAATTGGACACACAGCACTACACGAACTAAAAAGTTTTGGATGCGTTGCAGCCTAATGAGCTCAAGGTCTAAGAGACCCACAAAAACAAAACATCAAGGCAAGAGGAGACAAGGGAACAAGCTATGGTTTGCGCTATATTTAGGCGACTCAATGTGACTTATTGCCCTGATGTGATAGAAATAAGATTTACAAAGGTTTGTTATATGCAGTTTGAATGTGAGCTTACTGTCCAGGGTTTCCCCGAGTGTCTTGACAGCATAGTTATATATGTGCCTTCTTCTGTTAACCGTGAATGAGGAACTCGTTTTGCCTTTGGCTTTCTTGTTCAATGGGGTTAACTCGGTTATTTTAATGCCTTTTAATATTTGACAGTACAGTTAAATTCTACTCCTGTAATAATTTGGGATCATCTGTTCAAACTATGAATTGTAATCATACTGTGGTGTGTCAGTTTGAAATAATAAAACGAAGATTATTATATATTAATTAGAAATCGTTTGGCATTCTGAAGCACTTCTAATGGTTAGGGGACTGCTCTGCACCTAGATGGCTGGATAACCCTTTATGGTTGTCCTTTTGACAACAGCAGTAGCAGCATTAAACTTTTGTGCTTTGTATTATTATTGTAATTGTAATCGAACATTTATATAGCACCACCTCAAGAGCAAACTTATCAGCAGTGCTCTATTATTATGATGTTAACTTTCATTAAGAGCTGGATTTTATCATTTAGCTTAACAATGCACAGTGCTAGAAGAGTTACCAGTGGTAGGCCCACGTACCACCATATCGACGGATTCCCACCCACGGTTAATAGCATCAACGTTATTGCATTATGGTTGTCAATCAATCAATCAATATTAACTTCATTTAGTGCCCCTTCAAATACCTACTTAGAGAAGCTCCCAGCCCAGCTGTGGCTGAAGATAACAGCTTTGAGATTAGGAAAAGGCCGAGTAGAGGAATTTGTCCTCGGGAGCAAACGTAGTTGCAATGGAAGGCCGTTCCAAATGGTTGGACCCACAATAGAGAAGGCCCAGAGGAAGTGCATCAAAGGGGACATGCCAAAAATATTGTAATTTCTTTTGTTCATGAATATATATGACTGTCTGGAAATGAAGTTACTATTAATATTGTTGGATTGTTGTTGACAGTGTTGATGAAAATATTTATTTACCATGTTTGCTTTGTAGATCAAGGCCTGCAGGCAAACATTGAGAACTGTAGCGTGTTTCCTGCGGATGTTGCGGGCGTCATTCAGCATCCCCTCATCATCAACAGGTGCATCGTCGATCAGACAGTGGCATGGAAAGACTCTGGATCTACCGTGGAGGCAGTCCTAGGAGAGAGGTTCGAATTTCTCTTCCGAAACTGGTGGGGAGGACATGCCGGAATCGCCCTACGTTGTGACCTGACCGTCTGCAACAGGCTTGCCAACCACAAGGCCGGCATACCACAGGTATACGTCCATGGTGTACATGTTTACTTTTATAAGGTGGTGTGAAAAAAGGAAAACATGCATTGATTGCATCCCTGAGATAGCAGCAATGTTAGGCACATTGAGCAAGTCTTTCAGGCACATGTGCTTAACGCGATTGTTTGACACTTCATCGTTAGACAGAGGTGCTATATAAATTTATTATTATAATACTAGTAATGACTGCCATAGTGTTAACAGTAATAACGATTGTTCTGTTTAACGTATTTTCTTTTGTTATTGCTATATAAATATGATCATAATAATAGCTATTGTAGTTAGTTAAGCTTTTTGGTTCTGGTTCTGTTTGTTTTGTTGTGGTAAAGTATTGTGTTAATCACTCGTCATTTCAAACCAATTCTTGTCGAATCGGTGACCCTAATAATCAGGACTTTGGTCCCTTTGTATTTGTACACTGCATTTTGTAGTGTTTGTTTTTAGGAACAATAAAATGAAATGATAATAGTATTGGTTATTCTGCTATTGTAGTGTTGATAGTAATAATGATTGTAGTGTTTAGCCTATCTTTTGAAGATACTTTTGTGTAGCACCTTTATGCAATAAATGCACCTTATGCTGTCTTACTGTCCTGACCTGGACTTTCTTATTGGATTATTGACAATCTTTTTCTGCCTTTGACTGATCCATTATGCATTATGGTAATAACAGCACTGCACAGGTTTTAAGGTGAGATTAATTACTTTCATTTTTTCCAGTGTCAGTCAGGTGGCGCTACGCGTTGTTTACCTTCAAGTGGCCAGCGCTCATCTCAGCCGAAACTAAATGCAGCAGCCAAAACACTGACGGTCGGGCCTTTGATCCTGCACTCTTTAGTCGACAATTCTTTCTCCTCAGGTACGCTGTGATCACATTCATAACAGATCCTGTAGGGTGGGTCATTCTGTACTTTTGTTAAATAAGTGTAATCGTGAGTTTGTACTGTGCCTCTTCCAAAGAAGCTCCTGTAACAATAGATTTTATTATTAGAACCTGCTAAAGTTTTCATTGTTGCTGTTTTCATGTAAACTTACTGTTGCGAATTAGAAACAGGTGTTGAGTCTCATAAACTTTGTTTCTTCCTGTTGCACTCTTCTTTGAACTTGTTTTTCCTGCTGTGCAGTTGTGAATAAAATGCTATGTACCAGTATGTGCAGTGGCATAACGAAGGGGGCAGAGAGGGGTAACCGCCCCGGGCGCAGCACAAGAAGGGCGCAAAATTAGCTTTCAGTGGTACACAGTACTATGACAAGAACAATTAAAAGTCGACAAGAAAATTCAAAAGGGGCGCAGTCATCAATTCCTAACCCCTGGGTGCTGAAACCCTTTGTTACGCCACTGGGTATGTGTTCTGTAGTTCTGTACATAACTACATATGTAATAATAATGATAATAATTGGGTGATTTATATAGCACCACTGCACGGCCAAGGCCAAAGAAAAAGTTGCTGTACATGTAATGCCTAAGTACTGACAAGGTAATCGCATGTAATATTGCGATGATAAAAAGGAGTGTTAAATGCTGGTGGTGGTCAGTGTTGTGGTAGCCATGATTCTAGTGGCAGTCACAGGATGATCGTGATCACACGACGATTGTGATAGTGTTCATAGTGATTTTCTTTTATGTTTTCTGCCCTTACATTTACATTACATTTCGGTTTTGTTTTCTGTGTAAAGGCCGTGTTTCTCAGGTCGTAAATATGCCAGAATCGCGGATGCATCATCCTTCAGGTGCAGAGGATGAGGAGGCGTTGTGCAACCAGATCGTTCGAATTGAGGGTCTCGATTCACCAACAGTCGTTGGAATTGCATTTGCAGCATTCTTAATCGGAACGATGTTGTCTGGCACCCTCTGGTACATTCACAGTCGCACAGGTAATGTCTGGCTCTTCTGTTTTCTCTGTTTACGTAGGCTTGATTTGTTTGGCCTGTGCTGTTCTCAGCCATCCTCGCTTCGAGGGTCGGCCGCATCATGAACAATATTCCTCCAACGTCTCCTGTCTTCCGTCAGTCTTATCATTTCCTCCATTGTCAATCCCGTCCATTCCTTTATGTTGCCCAACCAGTTTGTTCTCGGTCTTCCTCTTTTCCGTTCTCCCGGCATTGTGCCCTGCATGATGTCTTTCTCCATGCATAATGCATATTTCCTCTCTTCTCATGATGTGTCCGAAATAAATCATTTTTTGTTTGGCCTGCCATGAACTAATTTAATTAAGTTCTTCTTAATGATCTTTAACATCATTTAGGCTAGTATTAGTACATGTAATAGTAATAAGTGATTTTTGGAGTAATACGCAATACAGTAATGCAGCAGCAAATAAACAGTGCAGAGGTTAACTTTGAGAACACCTCTGACTATTTTCTCTTGAAGAGGCTCTATGCAAATTTATGATTACACCTACAGTTAGTGTGTGATACCTACCTACATGGTGTTTAAAAGACAAGTGTTTCATTTTTTCAGTGTGTGTGAAATGTGAGTTTTCATAGCTGAGCAGGTTGTGAAATAATCCAAAATACATCTGACGCATTTGAAAAATGGAAACCCATGTTCACTTACAATTTTAAATTGTTTATTGATTAAGTTCTATGCAGTTGAAACGTTTGCTTTCTGAGTTCATCAGACTTTCCTCCTCTCTGTTCTGTCAGTTGCTTGCTTATGCCTGGCCTGGGTCGGGAGTGCATCTAAGTGGAGATCTTGAAGGGGCACTATACATAAATTCCGATTGATTGATTGATTGATTGATTGATTGATTGATTGATTGATTGATTGATTGATTGATTGATTGATTGATTGATTGATTGATTGATTGATTGATTGATTGATTGATTGATTGATTGATTGATTGATTGATTGATTGTGGCTTCAAACATTCTGCATTGGAATTGTTTGCTTTGCTTGACTTAGTACCTGCAAAGAAGCGTCAGCTGAGACGGCGGTCGGCAGAGACAAGCGGAGAATCAACTCCAAGCTCGACAGCTCCAATCACTATTTGCCAAACAGTCAACCAGGTCTAACCAGTATCTCTTGCCCCAGTTTGGACTCGTTGCAGAGGCCAAGGCCCAAAGCAAATCGTCAGGCTGAGGCCCAGAGAGAAGCATCAGGCTGATGCCCGGAGCAAAACATCGGGCTGATGCCCAGAGCAAAACATCAGGCCTCACCTTTCTACCCGTTTGATCAACTAGCGGACGTCGTTGAAGCGTATCTCACTGTTACTGTTGTCTTCTGTTTGACACGGCGTCTGAGTCTGTACGAATTGTGTGCGATCTGTCGTCATACGGCAGATACTTAATTCTGAAAAAGCTGAACGGATGTGGTCAGTGACAGTTCTCTGTCAGAGCCTTTGACGAGTGCGTCGTATTGCGTGCGTTCTCTGACTGAGCTTTGTTTTTGACGAAGCGGATTGTTTGACTGCGGGTATGCTTGCGCTTGCGTGGCAGACTGCGAACAGTGGCGGCAGACGGTATCTGTCCACCATTGTTTCTACTGCTGTTGTTTGCTAATTTATGTAACAGACAAAGGTCGAGGTCGCATTCTCTGAGGTCGGCGAGTGCAGTCGTCGTCGTGTAAATAAGGTTGATTTTATTCGTTTCTGTTTGTGTAAGAATAATGGCAGCCCACCTATATTTGTTGAAATCTATCTGGGGCTCAATTCTCAGCTTTTGTGCGGTGAAGGGTATATGCAGCGTACAAGCAAATCACCAGCTTTATTACGTGTCCAATTTCTTTGTAAAAAGACTTGAAACAGAAATTGTGAATTATATACATATACATTTTATATATATACATGTATATATTATGGAACTTAGTTGTCCATAACCGGTATTATATATATATTAGTATATATATGTATATAATATATATGTTTATATGTAGGTATGTATATATACACACAGTGGAACTTTGTTACCATAATCTCTATTATATATATATGTTTGTATATAGTTATAAACATATTATATATGACATATGTATATATAAATTATGCTAAAATTTTGTTTTGCAAAGGTTTAAAGGGTACAGGTGTAGGTAGTCAGTAAGTCTGTAACAATTTGTTGTTACTTTTCGTTTCCTTTTAGCTTTTTTATAGTCTTTGTTGAAAGATTTGCATTAAGTTTACCCGTTGAGAGCTTTACAGTTGTAACATTTACGTGTTTGTATGTTACTTGTGTACATGGGCATTTACAGTTCTCGGATGGTTTTGTTAAGCGCTAGGATGACGTCCTACGAGAGACAAAGGTCATGACCTTAATTTTCTCCACCCTCAAACTTAAAAGTACTTAAAAGGTGCTTATAGAAAGTTTCCAGGTACATACAGACGTACGTACTTCCATCGTAACATGGAGGGCGTGGATTTTAATCCTGTTCCTTTAGTTGGTTAGAGTTAAAGGCATGTCTTGGAGATGACTCAATTGCGTGGAACCATCAGTTGGTGCCTTTGCAAAAGACAACATCATTACATCTTATTTGAGCGCCTCTGATTTTTGTTCTTTTAGAGGTGCTATCTGAATAGAATGCAATACATATATGAATACTGTAATATTTATATTATGAAGCATATTTTTCCTCGATTTTCAATCCAGTATATGTCTCCTACGAGAAGGGTAAGGTCATCGAAATGCAAATTTCCAGATGTCATAGCCGTCCTGTAGAGTTGGTTCTCCTCAGCAGGAATTTCTTGTGTCTGAGATCGCCATACCAAATCATTTGAGTGAATTTGCTTCTCTTTTCTTGTATGTAATTTTTTTCTCTTTTTTGTGCACGCAAGGTTGTTACTCTCTGCTGTTCGTATGAGTCCATTGTTTGGAGCAGAAGTCTAACTTAACAGGCCAGTGATCAATCATTGGATGGCAGGGAGGGCATTTGGTTTGGCAGGGAGGGCATTTGGTATCATATGATAGAAGTTAAGCAACCATATCTTTGTTTGGCAGCAAGTTCCAGCAACCAGAGAAGTATTACTGCAGATTAGTCTGTTCAGTGATGGGTAAAATAAAGCTGTCTTCTTCTACTGCAATGCAGAAATGACTTGGTACAAAAGAACTTCAGTACCCGTGAGATTGTCATACCTTTCTTGTTCTGTTTCGTTGTTTTTTCTTGGTATATCCGATAAATGGCATTGGTTATTGTGCCGTTAGTTATTATGCTATGGTCTTGCAAGATAGTAAGAATCTTTTCAGAATATCCTTGTTTTCTCTAAATTTTTGACTTTCTTGAAGTGATTTTGTCTTTTAAATGGTGTGTAAAAAAATTCAAAAATGCTGAGTTTTTATGTATTAATTACATTTGGTACTTATTATGGAAAACTATGTTGTCTCATTATTTTAAAGAAGCATGTTTAGATATTCGTTTTAGCAGTTACTGGTATTCAGTTATAAAAATCTGTCTGAATTATTTAGGTAGGAGTTGGATGTGTAGAAAGAAGGTTTTTATGAGCGATGGTAACTTTCCATCCACTTTTCTATTTTCTTGTGTAGGTTTTGTTGATGTTTTTAGTATACCTGTTGTTGAAAACACTTTGCAAAACAAATTAAGCTTGTTGAATTTTGCAGTAAAGCTGAGGTGTTGAGTTTTCTTTTAAAGATTTTTTACCTCCCTGACATTTGTCTTTGTGTTTGCATCATTATTTATTTATAAATGTCATTTGTTGACAGTTGCTTTGAGGCATGGGGGTCATTTGACCAGAAGGTTCTTATTCTTGTTATTGTTTGCCTTTAATTTCTTTTTTGTGGTGTGATGTATTCCAGGGCCTGCGTTTAACCGTAGCTGTAACTTCCTTACGACGCTGAGTTTGGGAGCAGAATACTGAGAACTGTCTTCCAGCGGGTCATGTTACAATGTTAAAATGACAGTTTCTAAGGGCTACAAAAGTGTGATTTGTAGCATCAGTCGAGTTATACCAGTGTGTATCATAACAGTGTATGTTATGAGGAAGTTCTGGTCAACACTGTTCTGTTGATCTATTCTGTGTAATGATTTTGTGTTTAGTAATTTTTATGGTGGCGCTGTTATCGTAGCTTCATACTCTTCGCATTTGTTGCTGATTTGAAACGGTTCAGAATTTTAAATCTGAGTTGTTGCTGCCACCTTCACAAAGCTGTTACATCTCTTCTTTTCTTTATTGTCAGAGCAACTTTACTCAGCCAGTGAGGCATGATATTTGTCAAGTGGGAACCAATATATATACTTTATTTCACACAAAGCAGAACAGAGAAACTAAGTAAACTTAGCAAAGACTAGAACAGAAATACAAAAATACAAAAACCAATGTTGTTGTACACAATGTACTTAATTAAAATTAGAAATAATTTTATTATCTCAAGGTTGCTAGTAGAAACTGGTATTCACGTCCAGTTGTGTTAAATATGGTGTGGACTTGTTTACGTGCTCCCATTTTGTGCACCATTGTGTAACATAAAATTGGGTTATGTTCCCAACACTATTGACATGCCGTGCTGATTACTGCGCCATACAGGAACAGCAGTGTAGCTTAAACTTTATAACATTATACCAGTGTATTATAACATTATCACCATCTATGTATGGCCTGGTCTACACGTTGTGTCATAAGTCTTGTTCCTCTGATGATTTCGGGTTAATGATTAAACTGTACCGGTAACGTAATAAGGCCACTCTATTAAGTGCCACTTTATTACCGCAGTTGATATTACATGTAAGTGGGCTACGCTGATTATTATATTTGGTGTGAATGATTATGATATTGCTGACCGTAGCGGAAACATTGAAAAATTTGCTTATTTATGCATGATGCAAATACTTTATTTTCTGTCTAGTCAGGCTTTATTTACAAACTTTGAAAACAGGAAAAACACGTTGCCTGGAAGGTGTTTACTTTGGAGTTGTGCAATTTTGCTGCTATAATTCCAGTGTTAGTTTTGTATCTTCTGACTTGAATTAATAATGTAATTTAAGGTCTGTTACTCCTTGAGTATTGTAACCAAGAGCAGTTGACCATTATACATTAAGAGCATATTGAATTGTGTGCTTACTGGATTAGCTTATAGTAGCCAAATCATAATTAATGGATTTTCTCTTCAGCTACAAATTATGTAAGTGTCTTTCAAGATTACCGAGATGTTTCACTAATTGCAAAGGTCGTTTGGCTTCTGTCTGGGTTTTGAGGGAAATACTTGATCATGTTTGGTCTAAAAAAATGAGTCATTTGAACAAGGCATGTTACTGCTAGGCCAGGGTCAGGTGCATCAGGTGACCTTAGGGCCCGACGAAACATCAGGTGACCTTCTTATGGCCCCAGCTGCTTTCGCTCATGGCTTCACGGGTTGAATCATGTTCGTCAATATTATTGCTGCTGTACGAGTCTGTGTCTTTTTGTTAACTTAAATTTTTTATATGTTTCGAGTGCAGCTGTGCATTTGATTTTCACTTTGAAGGCTTTGTATGAAATTTTGTAAGCTGAAGACTTCTTGAAATCTGACTTATTTTGTAAATAGACCGATAGATTTCGATTGGTGTCGTCTTTGATGTGATTCTGTGTACTTTGCCAAAATTATTTAGCTGGTGATGACAGGGTTTTGGATTGCCTTACATCTCATTGGCACCTCACAGAAATTCTGTTTCTTGCCATCTGTTTTGTAAGTTAATGAAACAATAAGATGCTTAGTGCCATCAATTAGTTATTAATTGAAGCTTAAATAAATATGATTACAGTTGCTGTATTAATATTATTTTACTGAATTTTTACTGAAAACAGTTTTTAGTAATACTTTATGAAATTCAAGTAGTATAACGTAGCATATACTGTAGTACAGGGTTTGTGCTATGTTTTTCTGAGAGATTTTGTGGAAATTGTTTAAAAACTTAACTGTTTCGGATGTTATTCATAATTCTTGGGTTTTTTAATCCTGCAGGATTATTACTTTTAATCCTGCACCTTTTTAAACTGACAACAACTATTTCCAGGTTTCATTCATAACCTCCAGATATGTTTTTAATCCTGCTAGATCATTTTTTTTATCACAGGGCTCAATAATAATAATGATAATAACAACAATAGCCTATCTAATAACTTCTGTAATGTTTGACTAAACAATATCTCTATAGCTTGTCAGTTTTTCGTGATAAAAAATTTGTGTACCAGTAAGTTTAATGTGTTTGCATAGCCTGAAGCCCTAAATGTAGATTGAAATATTGCCTATAACTCCTGGGCATAGTATTGTTGAAACAGACTTCATAAGGTTCATTGGTTGCATGTTCATCTTGTCATGTAGAGTTTGTGGGTTCAAGCCTCCCTTAGACAGTCATTATGCATAAAGCGAACCTTGAGGAGAGCCTTCATGCAACAATTACTCAGCACCATGATGCTTTTCATGAGATATATTGGCTCTTAATAAAGGTAGAAATAATATGTACCAGGTATGATGACCAAACAGTTTTTCATCAGATTTTCTTTTGTCATCCTCAGACTGATCTCTCGTTTTTTAATTTGACAGACTTGAAAAAATTCGCAATTAAAGGCTGTTGTAAAACTGTTTCCTAATGTCAGACTTTGTGTGCATTGTTCTGTGTTTTGTGTTTCCAGTTTTGAAAGACTAATCTGCTGAGATATTAAATAAACTTTTTATTACATACAATTACCTTAGCCCTAATTGACATGTATTTGGGCATTTATATATCATCATTTAGGAGCATAATGCAATATTAGTCAAGTACCAGAATGTCCAGATGTTACTTCTCTACCTCCTAAGCGTATTCGGTTACAGAAGCTGGGTTTTATTGCCTACAGTTTATTTAGAAATTGATTTTTCTGCTCAGACACTTTTCCTTCTATTTGTTTGATTGTAACAATGACTTGAATGTTGATTGTCTTTGCTAACTCAGCGGTTCTCAGCCTTTGTTACAGTTTCTACATCCCATGCAAAATAAGTTTTAATTTCTTGGATGATGTGTAAATTTTTGAAGTTATCATTATTGCACAAAGATGCCTGTGTTTGGAACTGTTCTAAATTTGAAAACTAGATGGTGAGAACTGGTGCACTGACTGTTGTGGTTTTACTTAAAATGTTGCTTCGTGTTCAAACTTGATGCTGGCACAAATTGGATAGAAAATTTGATAAATTTTAGTTGAAGAAATTATCATTTTAAGTCTATTGCAATTTACAATCTTTAAGTACTGTACCCAAATCATCAGACGACCGCAGTGGAACGAGGGTTATCCGTCAGAGGTTGAGAACCGCTGGTTGGCTGAACTGCTGTCTGAGTTTTATTTGAATGTGATTATTACGATTAATGTCGCTTGTAAGCCAAAGTTGACAACTGCAGCTCTTAGGTGACTAGAAGTATCTAGTACTAAGTTGGTTGATTATTTTGTACATGTATAATTAGTTTTTGATGGTGTCTAATGGTTTTGGCTCAGGGTTAGCCTGTTTTTCAATTAAATTGTCAGTGATTAAAGTTGACTTGTTTCTGATAGCCAACATTATGCATGTTTATTGCATCATTTTGTCTTATCATTATAATTCTAAGCGCTTTGTGAGTTACTTAAAAATGCGCTATTTGAAGGGTCCTCAATACATATATACCTAAGCAAATGTCACTCAGTCCTAGGACAATTGAATAATTATGAGCTTTAAGTCTTTAAATTATAATTGTACTTGTAGTTTACTAATAATATCTGCTAACTCAGTGGACAGTTTTCGTGTTTTTGGCAAATGACGCATTACGGGTGTTGATGATTTGTATAACGGTGCATGTAAAAAAGCAAGACTACACGTACGTATTCAGTACTCGACTGTTGTAATAAGGTAGCTTTGAATCTGTACGTCATTACCTCTATGAACAACTGTTTCCTGATCCAACTGTAATTTAAGAACTTGAGTTAAATTTTGTTTCTGTTGTTCTGTAGAAATCTGAATTTGTAACCACTTCACGCGAGATCAACAGTTCCATATGTATGTATGTATGAGCACTATAGCGACCCTTCAAGATTTCTACTCAGAGGCGCTCCCGACTACAGCGCGGACACTGAATCGGAGTTTCACGCCCAAAGCGCATCAGCAATTGCGAGTGAAGGACTTGCCCAGGTTCCCTACGCGGCGGCTTGAGGTGGATTCGAACCCGCAACCCTCTGGCTCCAAGGCACCGAACATACCCCTACACTACCCGAGATCTTCACCAGTGCCACACAATGGCACAATGCGCGTCAGCTGTGGGTGCAGCAGAACTTGGCTGCCTTACTGTGTGCATTAATCCCTAGTTATTTATTAAGGTCACTTGTTATAGCGCCCCCCAAGATTTCTACTCAGAGCAACCCGATTCTGGTGGACACTGAATCGGTTTCATGAGCGCATGAGCATTTGGCTGAAGGACTTGCCCAGGTTCCCTACGCGGCGGCTTGAGGTGGATTCGAACCCGCAACCTTCTGGCTGCAAGGCACTGAACATACCCCTACACAACTGCGCCCCACGCATACGACTAATCTTGTGAATATTGACCTGATTATGGCTTGGTGTTGGTTTTGGTATCGGTTGATGCCTTGCATAGTAGACACTGGTGCAACAAAAGTTCCCAATTACAATTAAACAGCAACATGAATCTGGTGGTTCAGAACACTCTGGCTGTACCTTACCTTGCCTTGCCAATGGCATCACCTTCTACGGCTCCTAAATCCTTCTATACAGTGCTATACATTGTTGCCTACATCTTTACATATACTGTCAGAGAACTGCCAAGAATTCAACAAGAAGCTTACAGTTTATAGATTATTTGTTATTAAACAGAAAAGGAGAGACCTTGCTCACAACTAGAAAACAAGCTTTCAGTTTTAGATTATTTGTTATTAACAGAAGCCAAGAGCTTTCTAACAACTAGAAAACAAACTTTCACTTTAGATTATTTGTTATTAACAGAAGCCAAGAGCTTTCTAACAACTAGAAAACAAGATTTCAGTTTAGATTATTTGTTATTAACAGAAGCCAAGAGCTTTCTAACAACTAGAAAACAATCTTTCAGTTTAGATTATTTGTTATTAACAGAAGACGAGAGCTTTCTAACAACTAGAAAACCAGCTTTCAGTTTAGATTATTTGTTATTAACACAAAGAAAATTGTTGCACAGACTAGAAAACATATTTCACAAGTTTAGATTTTAGTTGATTGCAATTAAGTTCCATAGTCTATACCCCTTTCATGCAATGATAGTAGAAAACAAGCTTTAAGTTTTAGATTAGTTGTTAAACAGAAGATGAGACCTTTCTCACATTGAACTAGAAAACAAGTCAGTTTAGATTAGTTGTTATTAAACAGAAGATGAGACCTCTCTCACAACTAGAAAACCAGCTTTCAGTTTAAATGGTTACCAAGTACAAAGAAAATTGTTGCAAAGACTGGATAGCATATTTAATGAAATTCTCATTTTCAGTCGATTGCAATTAAGTTCCATAGTCTATACCCCTTATATGCAATGATAGTCAAGTTAGTTAGTTGCTGGAAGTGCCGATCGTTCCTAAGACTGATTATTTCCTCTCCACTGTTTGCTATCGCTGCGCTGATAACGATCATTGTGGTTGGTCTTTCCGCCTACTTCATCATTACGACTGTACTGGGGCCTAGGATCGCGTTGGCCCCAGCTTTGGAACTGTCGACCACCACGACGGAATGAAGCACCACCAAAATTCATGTGGTTTGAAAAGTCGTTTGAAGCAAAGTCATAGCCAGGCTGATCGTAGCCATGCGGTTTTCTCCATGAGCCATCTGAAGCATAGTTATTTTGATAAGCATTGTAGCCCTGTCGATCATAGCCACGTGGCTGTCTTGAAAAATCATACTGATCATATTGGTAGTCGCGTTGTTGGTGCTGCGGATAGTTTTGTCTGTAGTCGCTGTGGTAGTTTCTGCTCTGATGACTGCCATTTCCATAGTAGCTTTGAGAATTCTGTCCCGATTGGCTTCTGTTGTGACCGTGTGACCATTGGTCATCGGCTCTGGACTGTCTCGTGACACTGTCGTCCGTTGTGCCAGTTCTTGATGTTTGGGTTGAGATTCGCCGTTTGCTATCGGAGGGAGGTGCTTCAGCCGCGTCGTCTAAACACTCGATTGCTGATGCCGTGCGCTTCCTTTCCATTCTTCGGTCTTTGTTCGGAGAAGGAACGTCTGAACTAAACACACAACACACAATTATTGTATCATCCACTTGAGACTACCAATGATGACAGTAGAGAGAATATCCATAGCTCTGCCAGGTTTTTTAAAATGCCTACATTGTAAACCATACAGTCAAATTTTGAAAGGCTAATCTGTACATGCTCTAAAGCAGAGGTGTCGAACCTTTTTCAATGGCGGGCCAGTGGCAATATTTTCAAGCAAGTGGTGGGCCATGGTGCCGAAGGAGCCTGACCAAAATGGGGGATAGGGGTCTGGGAGGAGCATGGTAAGCCCATCCCCAGAAAATTTTTGAAAAACTAAATCTTAAATGGTGCATTCTTAGCATACATACAGTCAAATTAGGCTTTAAAATCTTAAGTTTGATCTTCATTATCACTCAAAAACATCACATTAGGTTTTTAGGTGAGGCTTTATGGGTCAGAAAAACATAATTGGTGGGCCAGAAATGGCCCGTTGGCTGGCTCTTTGACACCCCTGCTCTACAGGAAAATTTATTTACGTACACTCAAGATATCTAGTTTGAATGTAATGTAAAATAATGAATGTAATCAAGGATGGGGCAATTATGACAATTTATATAGCATCGTCAGTAGCAAGCTACTTGAAGGTTGCTTTACGATAATCAACTGTCAATGCAAATGGACTATGTTTACTGTATATGAAAAAGGTAACTACAGCTCAACGTATATAAAGCAGAACAACCTGAATATTAATGTGGCTAGCTTTAGTTATTTCTCTCTCCTACAAGAGAGAGAGAGTAATAACTCCTCCCAGTAATAATGGCTCCCAGTTCACTAGTTTATCTGAATGGTTGATCTAATCTATTGCACCATCATAATAATGCATGGGTTTCAGCAAGTCACTGCCACACAAACCATTAGGTTGCTTGCGGATCAGTCTTTCAAGTGCAGCAGAACCAGTCTATTGTTTGTGGGACACGGTAGCCGACTGGTCAGAATGCTTGCCTTGCAATGCGAAGTATGGGTTCAAATCTCCTCCATGGCAGGGACCTTGAGCAAGCCCTTCACTCACTCAGTGCCATGTAATGTAATAAGACATTTATAAAGCGCCACTTAAGAGTCTCTCAGAAGTGCTCAACATGTGGCCATGGATGATGAATGCAGTGGCGTACCTGTCATGTGTCCACTTGAGCAGGGGCGGCAAAATAGGGTTGAAGAAAAATAAAAGGAGTGAATGCAGAAATAATTGAAAAAGTATAAGAGGAAGTAATAAAAGTAGACAAAGAAGGAAGGAAAGGAAGAAAAATAATAGCATACAGTGGCGTAATGGGGCATGGCAGCCGATTGGCCGGCGGAGGCGCCAGGACAGGGCGGCTTCTGACAACATAGTATACTATAATAAGTATAATATAATAGTAGTAGATGAGCGAGCATGAGTCTAGCATGGGGAGGAGAGAGAATCTGATGTGTTTTGAAAAGCAAAGGTTATCAGAAATTTTGGCGGAAGTAATCAAGAATCAAGAACATTTTCCGGAAATTTCCAAAATTAAGTGCAAAGAGCGGCAATTTTGGGCCGGCGCCCCGGGCGGCATTTAAGCTCCGTACGCCACTGGATGGATGCTCTGTCATGTGGTCATGCATGCACTTCTGAGATTTGGAAGGAGGGCAATGTCAATATTTGAATTCTGTTCACGCTCCATGTGGGGCATGGCAGCTGACTGGTTAGGGAGCTCAGCCTGTAACGGGTTCGAACCTTCTCTGGACAGTCACTGTGTAGGTACCTTGAGCAAGTCCTTCTCTCACAACTGATGAGAATTCTCAAAGCTATTCTGGAGATTTTATAGCGCCCCTTCAAGAAATCTACTCGGAAGTGCTCCCAGCCCAGCCTCGGCAAAAGAAAAAAGACTTGAGTGATTTATAAAACCCAGTTTGATTGGTCAAAGGCAGCAAACGCAGCTCCGATGGTAGGTCATTCCAGATGGAGGGGCCTACAATGGAGAAAGCTCGGCGCTGCCTAGCAGTCAAGTGAGCCTGTGGAATTAGAAGCTGCCCCATCGCCGCGGAGCGAAGCGCCCGACGCGCTACAACAGTGCAATAAGGGTTACAGATAAGCATAATAAGGCATATAAGCTTATTTTCAGAATCAGCAGACTTCTGGCTCTGAAATGAATATTTTATTGTCAACAAAACTTGATTTGTATAGCGGCCTTTGAATGCCAACGTGCAATACAGTCACGAATACACAAATGGACCTAGCATTTTTCAAAACACGTCGCTATCTCAGTATCTTTGTATTTCCCAGTCTCTGGATTTTTGTGCCTGGTACAGACTCTGCACCTTCTCCTAACATGTACATTGGATGGAAAATGCTTGCCATGTAGACAGTGACATGGGGAATTTTCCTGCGGTAACCGGAACAATTGCGGTAATACCATGGTAATGGGGACAACAATTTTGGTAATACCGCGGTAATGGGGTTTACTCTCGCGGTAATACCACGGTAATGGGGAATGGGCCGATGATAAAACAGCGGTAATGGAAACTCTTATAGTTCGATAGTCTATACAGCGTGTAGACCATAATTATAGTATACAGTAACTTACTTCCTTAGTTACAGCAAATTAAACTTAAAATTCCAGTCTCACTTCCATTCACTTTTCGATGTAATAGGCTCATATCAATAGTACTTCCTGTTTATGGAATTATTTTTAAATAAACTGTTAAAACAAAACTGCGACCTAATTTGAAAAAAATAAAAAGAACCAATAGTAAAAACAAAGTTTTTACTATATCCATCTAGTATCCTATAATCCGTCATATTAAGCAGTTACCTCGAAGCTAATATATAGAAGGCGTTCATTTTACAACATGAAGCGTCCGTTTAATGTACCGCACCCGTTTCTGTTGTAAGCCAATTGTGGTCTTTAACGCCATTACCGCCCGATTCGAAAAGTTTAGTCCCCGATTCTATAAGCTAGCCTTTTTGGCGGAGCTGAAATTTTGATAGAATGAAGTGTGTAGCCGAGTTAGCCAAACAACTATTGAACATGGGTGATCGAACTAAGTCGTCGCAAGATTTGACTTTTTAGCCTGTGGCTCAAGCAAGCAAGCAAGCAAACATTCAAGCAATCAAGCAAGCAAGATTGCAAGATTCCCGCAAGTTAAACTAGATGGATAAAAATAGTTGTACTTCAACTAAAAGTTTTATCAGTTTTATCAGTTTGTCTATGTTGATGAATTAAACGTAGTAGTCACGTGTCATTCTTAGAGTTACAAGTACAATATCAAATCAGTCCAGGGTGATGTTAAGAACTTGAGAACTGAAAAGAAGATTTTTATTTCCAACCTACTGCCAGAAATAGTCACTTTGGTTAATGCAAACTGTCGACAAGATAGTCATTTTTGGCGTATGTTTATTAATGCAATCAGCAATACAAATAGCTTTGTAAGCCAAAAAAAATTTCTTTTATTTTAATTTGGTGATTTTTGTGGGGCTGATGTGTCCTGCAGGAATGGGGATGGGGAAAACCTGCGGGGATGGGAACAAACCTCGGGATGGGATGGGGATGGGGAACATTTACTTGTTGTGGGCAGGGATGGGACGAGATTGTCTCCCCGCGTCACTCTCTTTGCCAAGCAGCCTGGGAATGGGAAGAGGTACCTACCAGGACCTGGCATGGCAGCATCTCAAGTGTGGGTCTTCAGCTGACTAACAGTCGTGGATTTCTGGCAAGTCAACAACCCCCATCAATCAATCAATCAATCAATCAATGTGTTTATTGATTTCCATAGAACGTAAACATAACATATCAATGTAACAACACAGTCATAAACGGTACATTGAACAAATTAAATCTTCACAACTGTTTAATTTGGGTAACGTTCAATGGATACCAAAAGAGGAAGCCCAAAAGGGACCAAAGTCCCGCTGGGTATGGCCACCTATATAACATAGAGCAAATCATGACAGCATTTTGAAAAAGCTGTTGTGGTGAACATGTAAACATTGAAGATATATTACAAGTCCATATCAACAAAGATTTTTTTAGTTAAACCTTGATTAACTTAACTACAATTAGATGCATCAACAACTCAATGGTTAGGTAGTAACTACCTAGTTAAATCAGACGTTTCATAACAAGAAGTTTCAGCTCCTTTTAATACATAGCAATCTTTACACCTAAAATGCTTCAATTTCCTATCTAGTAATGTCCTTTGAAACTGCATTTTGCCAGTTTCATTGCTCATTGTCGCAAGCTGCAGTCGGTTGGTTTACTGATGTTCCACAGAATTCATCACCTGGACGTTGACCTTCGTGAACATGACCTTGACACTACGATTGCTTCCCCCTCTGGCTCTTCGTTTCTTCTTACGGTGCAGATGCCGCCTAGAAATGGAGAAATTATCAATTCTGAATTAGATAGGATGAATGGAAAAAAGAATCATTCATTCTCTATCGCAGGGGTTTCCAAAGTTTTCCAGCAGAGGGCCACATTGCTGACTTTCTAAAGCTACGGGCCAAAATTGAAGAAAAAAATTTTCTGTGCGCAGCTTTCCAGTGAATTGTGAGTAATGTGATAATGCTTGGATTCATAATGTCTCCGAATATTGTTCTCTTTAAGCACTGCAATGGTGTCATTGCATATCAGGCACAGTGCCTTACAAACAGCGACATGGATTTTGGCAATATGCATGTCAGAGTACAGCGGCATTAAAATTTTCAATTTTCCCAATTTAGTTTGTTTCTTCAAGGAGAGTTACGTGGGCCACGTTAAAGGCCTAAGCGGGCCGGATGTGGCCCGCGGGCCGTACTTTGGAGACCCCTGCTCTATCGGCTGATCAATGGACACACATTTTTCCATCAAACAATTTTCATTACATAGTTTTGCTTGAACTGATTTTCAGTAACCATAAATTTGCTTTCGATCAACATATTCACAATAGTTTTACATCACAATTATCAATAAATTACAAAACAGAAACAAGAATAAAAAATATTGACATGCTTACCTCTCCGACTTCATCATCATTTAGCAATGCGAAGTCCAAAAGACAAGGCTCAACATAAAGACTCCACCAAATCGCAAAAGTCTTCGCCGGCGATCTTCAAATCTCCGATGAATTCATCGTAAGAAGATGTAAATTCATCGTAGGAATCATTCATTACACGCCTCAAAACTTTGGAGCTCGGGATACATTTAGCCATCACTTCAAACTTGTTTCTCTAAGTAATTTCTAACTTTCTGTCAACAAACTTAAGAAATTTTCCGGACATCATAACTGATGACGTAAGATATTATAAATTTATAGTTTCTAGTCTGTTTCAACGCCTCCCATGTTGGGTCCCTCGGCCCCGATCTGGCAAAAATGGGTTAATACAAAATTTGCAATGGGACAACAGTTATATATATAAGGATAATGATAAAACATCGAAGTAATAATATTAATAATAATAATGTGTAAATAGTTGTATGTTGTGAAGCATAACTAACGTTGGTTCCCCTCTCAAGTCACTCAGATAATTCTGTCTTTCCATGTCATGGCCCCTTGCCTCGTTGAAAGCTGCAAGCACATTTAAAAAACAATATGCAACAGTTTGTACATGTAATTCTAATTTTAACTTTTTACTTTTTTAGCAGTCCCTGGGTATGAAGTGTTAGTGACTTCACTTTCTTAGCCTCGGCATATGCGGGCGGATGGCCAGTCCTCTTCCTTCCCGTCACATCATCTCACCCACAGTGTATAGTCAGTGTACTCATTATAGCTGAGTTGGCTAGGGGTGCTGGTGGAGTCGAAATCTCTATACAAATTTCTGCCCTGGTCGGGATTTGAACTCCAATCTTAAGGTTTATAGTCCAGACACACCAACCACTAGACTACCACACACTGCCTCAGACAACATACTAAGAATTCTGTCAAAGAAGTAGCATCACTTGTAAACTGCCAGGAATATACCACCTTCTTTCTACTCTAGCAATGCAAGAGAGCACACTAATTTATCAAAAACCTGTGTTCTCGTTGACTTTATAAAGGTATTAGCATCAAAAGGCACTTATTGAATTTTAAAAGCCATGTATTGACTTCACTGAAGTAGCACATAATATAATTTTATAGGACCATTTATTGAATGTAAATACCCTTGATGGCATCATCTGCTTTGAAATTCATGCGATCAATCATGTACCTGCAAAACAACCACAACAGTGTTTTAAGCGTTTATTCTCATTTTAAGTCATTTTAAGTCATGTGAAGCAACTAAGGATGTGTCAATAACTTAAACGAACCTACCTGTTTGGGAGCATGTAAAAAAATTACTGATTGTCTAAAAAACAGCAGCCAGGTTTTTCGTTTTAGTTATCGTTAACAACACTGGAACTGTAACAGCTTAACTTACTTGACTCAAGTGCTAACACTTTAAGCCTCCCCTCGGACCTACACTCACCTCACAGTTGCTCATTGCCATCAACTGATGCTCGGTCATTAGTGCTGCCTAATAACTGCATAGTAACAATAGTAATCGGTACACATACCTGCATACGAGGTATCCAGTTCTGTTAAGACCATGTGTACAATGAACGCCAATGACCCGGTCTGAAAGGAAACGAGCAACATGTTCAATAACTTTCAGAATAAGTGCAGATGCCCTCACCAGCAATGCACTTACAGCATCAAAGGTCAAATAAACCACACTTTAAACTTAACCACAAATTCTAATTTTACAGTTCTCACCAAGAAAAAATTAGGTCTGATACTACAACATTTTGAATTAATACAAATATTTAAACCTAGTTCTTAGTCTCATTTTGTAAATCAAGAAACTTAATCTCTTAGTGTCAAAATCACTTGTAATTGAGCAAAAAAGGTTTAAAATGGCCAAGTCAACAAGCAATGCATGTAGCATCATGCACTAGAAACCACTTCACAGCTTTGATGTCATCTCAGAAAATCTTGAAATAGATTTGCTCCATAGAGTTAGAAAAACATCCTCAGAGAACAAAAGTGTACAAATTAAAAAAATGAAAAGTCATATTTTTCACAGATTACATGTTAAAAGAACATAAAAGCTTACCATTGTCTTCATTAGAACTCAGAAAATCATCAACAGCCTGAAAGAAACTGAAAAACAACGAAAACTAGATTTACTTTACAAGTTTTTTTATTTTATATCATAATTAATAAAGCCACACGATAAATTTTTCCAGAATCATCTTTAAAATAGAACATTCTATAAATGAAGATATTATCCAGAGCTGGACCAAATTCATCAGCAGCAGTAAATGACAAAGGAATTTTTTATTAATCTCAACTAAAAACCACTGAACCACTATTGCAATGATGGCATCAATGCAAATTCTATCCCTGTTTTGGCCCCGAACAACCTTCCTCATAAGTCTAAAGCTGAGCTAGTCACTAGTCAGCCTATCTCCTTCTCTGTTCCAGAAGGGCTTGAAGTCTATTTTGTTTGAACAAGCATTCTCCTTGTTGGGTCAGAGGTGCTACTGATGAGTTTTTTCTTGAAATTATGCTTTACTAATTTACATTTATGTTTAATATGTTATGCTGCTAAATAAAACCAACAAATTTAGTCAGTTGTAATTTCATTTTAATGAGCATAAGGACCAATTTGTCCACTAGACAAATCACAAATTTGTAGTTACGCTAACAGCCTAACACAATGTATTCACGACACTGCTAAGTACTTTAACAATTCAATAAGTATCAGTATGCTTACGTATTCTGGACAGTGCTGCTCGGAACTGAATGACCTTCAGTGAAAATCTTCTTATATTCAATTCCTTGATTAAGAATATCCTAAAAACAAAGAGATCTCCTTTGTTAAAGTTTTCAATAAAACAACTCTCAGAATATTCTCTCACTCAGATAGCAGAATCCAAAGTCATTTAAAACAGACTGAATAAAGAAAAGACTAACATTTCCAGATTCCAGACATCCAATTTACTTGCATTGCATTTCCAGAAGCAAAAGAGTGGTCTATCAGTAACATGCTTGGTCGACGACCAGGCAGTTGAGGATTCGTCTCCGTGTGTCAACCCTGGGCAAGTTGTTTGCACAAATGCATCTGTCACCAAGCAGTATAACTTGATACTGGAGTAAGCTAAGAAGTAACTGGCAAGTCCTGTGATGCACCGACCCCATTCCCAGGACCTTGGAATCTGTCCACTGTTGGCTCAAGAGCCTATGCAAAGAAAGTGCCTAAGTACCACTACGGGACATGGGACTTTTACATTCCAAAAGACACAGACAGAATAATTCTGGTTGTAAAATTGTGTCCAATAAATTCAGAAATAGTCTAAAACAAGAGTTGGTGAGTGTAATTAGCAACTCCTATTTACACTGGTGTCTAATGCACAAGGCATCAACTGATGGCACACCAAAACCAAGCCATGATCACTAATCAGGCCAATATCCAGAAGATAAGTCCATAAGACAGAGAGGAAGCAAAGAAGCAATTTGAAAGAGGTAAACTTAAGTTGAGAACGAAATGACACAAGCAACTGAACAGAGCGGACAGACACAGGGAGAGAGTTCCAAAAAATAGGTCCAGCAACCGAAAAAGCTCATTCACCAAGAACAGTTCTTGTTTTAGGTATGACCAGACCCTAGATAAATAATCAGATGACTTTGCTGAATAATGCTAAAATAGCAATACATGTCACTTACATAAATTGTTTTCTACTTTCATAAGTTAGTACCTCCTGTCTGTAGTATCTTCTGGTATTAGTTAGATCAATCACGATTCCCAGCTCTCGATCTTGTTCTTTAATGGAAGCCGGTAGATCCTCTGGCAAGAATCTTTTTACATCGATTGGCAAAGATTGACTGAGATTCTGAGAAAGTAAACCACAGATGAAATAATCAATTCTATTCAAGCAATGTGAAAATATATTTTAAAAGTAAACCATTGCTGTAAATTTACAAAAGAACTTTCTGTAAATTAAATTACAGTAATCTAAGGTTATTATATAAACTACAGACTCCTTTTTTTTGTGTTCCTACATATGAATGAGTAACAAATGAGGAGCAGCTGAAATCAGGCAATGAAGACACACCATACAACATGAGCACACACTTTAGAGAATTCTGAAGTTCATTTGCTATTTCTAGTTGATAAATGAAATTCATACCGGATTCAGTGGAACTTTGAATGCAATGAATCGGGTTCCAGCAATAACTTTGCCCACAGGCTCGTACTCTTCCCACCTGAAAAACCATTTCAACATCAGAACATCATACTACACGTATAATGTCCTATGCTCCAAATGAACAGAGGAGCTTCCCTTCTACTTGGTCTTCAGCTAAACAGCGTCAATTCCAAATTCAGAAACAAAGGGAAATCAACAAGAGCAAAAAACAACAGAGACAAGTGCTGTATTAAGTAATTAAAACTTAAGTCAAGGCTTCCAGTGTGTATAGAAGTTTGTAACTGTACATTAATACACAGAGTTTGTATACCTTTGTATCTGTACATCCATATAGCACCTTTGGGTATCTCTCTTAAACATACAAAATGGGGTTTCTACTAAACAGGTGTATAGTTCGCGAGGAAGAATGGTCTAGTGTACTCTATTACATGGTATCACTGTTTTTAATGAATGAAAAGTACAGACTTTTGATTATACAATTTGGTGTTATTTTGAACTGACTGAGTTATAATAACGGCATTGCAGTAGTCTCAACATTATATCAGACAAAACAGGACTTATGATCAGAATATTTGCAGTGATTCTTTTAACAAGCTTTTTTTAAATTGCAATTCAACAGACCTGTCTGGTATCCTTCCTCTTGTCATGACTGTAGAAACACTGATACTTCTGTGAAACAAAGACACTCGTGTAGATAACCTCCAAAACAAGATACTCGCTAAACTCCAACAACTGCTTGTTCCTGAAAATGATAAAAACATTGAAAATAACAACTGTTACTTTTGGCACTCTTATAAACACTAAAACATACCTATTATATAGTACTACTGAAACTCTTATATACAAATTGTTTTGAACAAAGCACCACTTACTTACTTACTTTTATGAAGTTACATCACACATTCGGTTAATCATACAAATCGAATTACACAATTCTATATTTTCCAAATTGTAAAAAAAACTTAAACCATACGTTTTTTTGAACAAATAAACTACCAATACATCGAAATACATAAAACTCGAACACGCGAATGTTCTGATTACTTTGCAACATGGTTATTATTCCTCCCCGTTATTAGCAGGACCGGAAACAGTGGCATTGTAACAGTTTTTGTTGTTGAACTAATACTAAAATACCTAAACACTGGTCCATAACATTTTATATACTAAACATAACACTACACTTATAGATAATTACTATTTACGTAAAATTTGCTCATACGCATAATATGATGAATATGATGATCGTTCAAAAACGACGACTAACGTGACCTCGGTCAATCCCAGAGACTGACTCGTAAACCTAAAAATACGGCTTTAATATCATCAAAGGACACTATCTAATACAAAATAGGTACTTACGCTGAGGCTAAATTCAACCAATATAAGTAACTGGCTGTCTTCGATGTCTTTTATGGTAAAAATCGGTTGCGTAATTCGCCCCAACAAAACTGAAACCGAGAACATCAGAAAAACCGCAAGTTCCGCAACGTGTACAGTTATTCGGTACAGAAATAATTGCACCTTGTCTAGTAAGAATACGGCCTGCCAGTAGGCTACCGCTATCATACAAAGTTAGCAACCGCCGAACCATAACCGCGTATGGGAAACAAATCGTACAATGTCCAATGCTATATTCACTATATCAGTGTTAATAATAATCAATCAATCAATCAATCCTAGAAGCAGATTAGCAGAAGCACAAAAATAGTAAGTAATATGTGTGCATGTTTAAACAGAGGATAGTAAATTTACTCTTAACAAGAAGACAACCAAAATAAAACTGCTCAAGTGAAATGCTACGACATAGCACATTTCAAGTTCGCCCTCCAATGCGCTGCATGGTACTCAATGATAACTTTATAATACATAAAATATTATTAAGTTTGGGGTCGTCCATTAATATTATATCAAAAAAATTTAGGCAGTTTTTTAGATTTGCTGGGATATACTAGAACGCTTTTTCCAAGATGTTATGGACCTACATTATGTTCAGTTGCCTGCTTCAGAACGTTGTAAATCACTTTATAATTTCCATGTTAAAATACAGAAAAGGGGTCGTCCATTAATTATGTCAAAAATAGGGGGAGGGGTTTGGAAAAGTTTGATAGTTGTTGACAATTGGGAGAGGGGGTTCGGTAGGCCTACAATATTATTTGACGTAAAAAAATTTTCCAATGAATCAACACAGACCCTTCAAAGTGGTAGCTTAAGGGCCGTCCATAAAGTACGTCACGCTATTTTTGACCATTTTTACCCCTCCCCCTGTCACAAACTGTCACAAAACTCGGACCCCCTCTAAAGTACGTCACACTTTCGAACATAGAAATAATAATACTTCAGAAAGCAAGGCTAATACATAAACAATTAAGGCTTCGCAACAGCATTATTACTAGCGCTCCTAGCGAGAGGAATCGTGAAAACACATTCAGGAGATATGCATTTCATGCTATTTTGACATAAAACTAATTAAAATGTTTCAGAAAATTTTTGAAAATTATTTTTAGAGCTATGAAATTCTACTAAAAAAAATAAAAATAAATTATAAATAAAATAAAATAAAATAAATGTGTGACGTCACACATGGCCTGACCAACGACCTCTTATATATAACGGGCCTGACCCCTCCCCTGTCACAAACTGTCACACTTTCTAAAACCCACTCCCCCTGGAGCGTGACGTACTTTATGGACGGCCCCTTAAGCATAATTACAATTAATCATAATGCTAAAAATGTATAAAGTGCTTAATGTTTAATAGCCTACTACTAAAAAGCTGGTAATAAACTAAACTCGTATACTTTGAAATTCGAGATTGCATTGTTTAGCGTAAAAAATCTTACAGTGATTATACATGTAGCCTACTAGCAGTTTTTACCCGGCGTTCGCCCGGGTTTTCCTCAGCGCCCGTGTATTTGAATTTAACGACATCTTCGTCGGCGCCCGTGAATTTGAATTTAACGATGTGCAAATTTTTCGTGTATCCTTCTGGCGAATTTACGCGCTTGCTTGAAATTGTTTAATAACAACTCTATGCAATACGCCTGCATATCTAGATTTCAATAGCATTGAAACAGACAGTGACCACATCGAAACTTAAAATGTCCAAATATCGGAATTTCAAGTAAATTTTGGGTTGAAATAAAGTTGTGTTGAGATCTATAGAAACTCAAATGAAAACGTTCGTTAAAAATTTCGTATCCCTAAAGTGTTGCATTGGCGAATTTTTAAGTCCGATGACCTATAAATTTAGCCGTGGGCGTGACCACTTCTGATTATTTTGAAATCAACGGTCATCGTGATTGGTTGCGAATCAGAGCGTTGACCTAGATGCTCGCGTGACGTAAGATTGCATATTAATTTAAGCCTTCGTGACGTGAACAAATGGCCATACTGTGGCCGGTATTGAAATAGTCTCGTCGAAAAGTTGGAAATTTAAAATGGCCATATATCGGCGTTTAAATAAAATTGCGAGCTGAAAATAGTCGCGTTGACTTAGACGCGGCGTAATAAAGCGTTCCGTTTCGGAGCCTTTAGCCGGACAGACAAACATACGGAAGGACAGAATAATCAGACTTTGGATTATAATAGAAGATTAGACATTATGTTTCTTTTTTGTAGAGAGGGGGTTCTAGGATTGTTATACGTCATTTGTACACAAATTGCCAAAAAAATTGACGAGCTGGGGCGGGCCACTTAAAATTATCCAGCAGGTCGCATGCGGCCGCAGACCGCATGTTGGACAGCACGAGTTTAGTTGCCAGTGGTCTCATTTTGAAAAAATCACTTTTCAATCACCACGAGGGGCGGTGATTTGGGTTACCATGGATGTAGATCTGCGCTGCATGGAGTCAGTCCATAGGCGGAGACTTGGTCTTGGGTTTGGGGGGACCGGTGAAGGAGCGGCCGAAGGACGATCGGCGAGGCGCGCAGCGCCGAGCAGGGGGAGGGGTTTGGGGAGGGGGATGTGCCCCCTGCCCATCTAAAAAATTTTGAATTTCCACACTGTAATGGTAGCATTTTAAGCTGTCACCTGAAAAAAAATTGCTCTATAATTTGAGTGCTGCTAGGAACCAGCTGTCACTCGTAGCTTACATGTAGTTTGAGTTGTGTTTGAGTTTGGGGAGGGGTTTGGGGAGGGGATGTGACCCCTCCCCATCTAAAAATTTTTGAATTTCCACACTGTAATGGTAGCATTTTAAGCTGTCATCTGAACAAAATTGCTCTATAATTTGAGTGCTGATAGGAACCAGCTGTCACTCGTAGCTATTATTATTATGTTCATGAAATATTTCAGAAATATTGGGGGGATATAAGCAGCTCCATCCCCCACCTCAAGTTTCTGGGGACCGTCCCCCCTGTCCCCCCAAGTCTCCGCCCCTGAGTCAGTCCCGCCTTCGCTACATATAGGTATTATTAATAGGCCTAGCCGCTCTAGCGTATTATTTCAAGAAAAACGCTACACAACTCAGAACGCTAATCATCGTCGATATGACGGCGTCGTTAATAAGAGTTCGTGGCGTTAAATAAACGTTATCAGTGCGACCACTCCTTGGGATGTTTCCCAAGATCTTGGGATTATTGGGGTCCGACTTGGGACCTGGGGATTTTGCATAGCAATCTTGGGATTATTATTTTCTAAGGTCTACAGACTAGTTTTTACCGGACTTTCCAACAGTGGAAGCTACGGAGCCCCTAAAAGGACACGCGGGCAAAATATGCTATGTCGTTCCCACGACTTACTAACTCGTTCGCACGAGTTAGTAACTCGTTCCCAGTTTCCCACGACTTACTAACTCGTTCCCACGACTTACTAATTCGTTCGCACGAGTTAGTAACTCGTTCCCACGACATATACTTTTAATTCAATCTCGTTGTAGCTGGTATGTGGTGGGGTATGTCGTGGGGGTATGTAATGAGTTTATGCTTTGGTATTTATGCGGGAACGCTTAGTTAGGCCAACGAATTTTGACGAATTTTGTATCAGAAATTGAAATATAGGCCTAACAAGCGTTTTCTGCCAGTGGTTCTGAATCTTTAAACATGCTCCCGGAGACCTATCTGTGCTAGTAGCCTACTAGCAGTACTGTTCTAATTAAGCTGTACCACGCAGCCTATCCACCATTTGTTCCGTAAATGCTGAGACCTACATTCCATAAACGCTTACCTACATTCTCCGATAGACGGCGCTCTAATCCATCACCACATACCCGCTACACGAGATTAACTCGTGCGCACGAGTTAGTAAATCGTTCCGACTCGTTCGAACGAGTTACTAAGTCGTGCGCGCACGAGTTAGTAGGCCCTATACGTTGTGGGAACGAGTTACTATGTCGTGCGCACGAGTTAGTAAGTCGTGGGAATCACATAGCATATTTTGCCCGCATGTCCCTTTAGGAGCTCCGTAGGAAGCGAATCAGATTAGAAAAACTCGCTTATCTGAAAGACGTTTAATTATTACTGTAACTTGTACGCATTATTGCAATTTGTTAATTCGATGTTATGCTCCGCTTTTTTCGTTGCAAGTTTTTAGCTCGGCATTTTTGTGAATGATTGTGATTGTCAAAACACATTTCATATATTTTCATCATAACTTTTTCCTTTTCAGTAACTTGGAATTTGTTGGTACACTTTTGGCCAATCTTGGAATTTTTCTGGCAAGAGCTTGGGATTTCAGAAAATGGAGAGTGGTCGCACTGAACGTTATAAATCAACTCAGGTGCTTCCGCGCTGAACAGAATGCAGCGCGATTCTAAATCAAACCACTGACCCAGATAATACAAGACGCCCTTCGCATTAACCACTCTTGGGGAATAACCTAACGCTTGGTATGCTGGGATTTCTGTGGCATTCAGTGCATGATTTAGGTTCGTATCCCGGTGCGCATTTTGACGCATTTTAATCGTGCAGAAGAAGACAGTAATAGGTTGTTATGTCACTTTAAAACACGTTTTTCACTTTGTAAAAGCTTCGCTTGAGATGCTTTCGTTCGTGCGATAATAACAATGCCATTAGTTTGCTAGTAAGCCTGTGACACGCAGGTCTGTATAGTACTCTACTCTGTTAGACCGCCATTGGCTAACTACGCAGAACTTTGTTTACGCATAGCCTAAATAAAAATGCTAATTTAACTTCACGGAACTTCGTGTATTTTGCTTTATGATTATTGCAGTTTAACTGATCCTAATTAGTTTAATCTGAAATATGATGTCGTATTTCGGTGAGGTGAGAGTAAAAGTTGTTTAGTGGCCTAAATTGGCCTTGGAGGGGGGGGGGCAGACCGCGGAACCAGCCCACGATTCTGGGGTCCGCTATTCGGGGTACGCTATTCCGGGGATCCGTCTGACTCCGCGTCGTTAGGGTAGGTTAGGGCCACCTGGGGCCACCTGACTCCGCGTCGTGAGAGTCGGTTGTAGGGTTAGGGGTTAGTGTCGTCATTAGAAAACACCGTAGGCCTACCTCTCGCGCAGCATGCCAGCCACAATAGTCAGGAATAGTGGACCCCCGGAATATCGGCCCCGAACCCAGACCGCATGCATTTGCCCAAATCCCAACCGGTATAGCAGTTCAAAAAATTTTAAAACATATTTTAATCATGTTTTCGTCACTCATCCAACTTCTACTTCTACTAAAACATATTTCCATCCCCCATCCAACTTCTACATCTACAAAAAGTATTTAAATCGCTCATCCAACTTCTAGTTTTACCGCTATAATTTAATTAGTATCAAAATCAGTTTGCCATTGCTCATCGAGTAATTCGAGTTTCTATTTCTGCTATAAATAGGCTCATCCAGCTTCTAATGTTAGCCTACTACAATAATTTGGCATTAATTCCATGTTTTCATTGCTCATCCAACTTCTAGTTTAACTATTACATTATAATCATGACCTGCTATACCGGTTGGGATTTGGGTATATGCAGACCGCATAGGCTCTTATGTAGATTATGGGTAGTCTGTCGTTTTAGTGTCCTGAATTGTTACGCATTAGGCTTTAACATATTGGGTAAAACCGGGGGTAAAAGTGCATTTTAGGCTAGCGTATTTAATGCAAGATGCTGCGGGCCGAGTATTTTAGCATTATTTTAGGTACTTGTCGGTTAATTCACCCCATTTCATTTTTCCAATGTTAATGTATTACATGACTTTCCAACGTGAAATTAATTCACCCCATTAAACTGCTGGGGAAATACATGACTAATTTCATTCTTCCGGCGTGTGAACATGCTGGCATGTATTTTGTCGGTAGTATTTGGTTCGAATCCCGCCTGGGCGGAAATTGTGTGTGTGTGTGCGTTACATTTATCGACATTTGAAAACTTTGCCTGGATCTGGAATTGGGAGTGCTTATGAGTAGTTACCTTCGTTTGGGTAAGGTTAGGCGTCGTGAGGGTCGGTAAGGGTCAGGGTTAGGGTTAGTGTCGTCATTAAAAAACATGGTACCATCCTAGCACCATGCCAAAAGATTCCGTTAAACGCCTGAAAACTTACGCAGCGCGATACTAAATCTTTGCCACCTTAGTGTAATAAAACCTAAATTAAGGTTCTCTGTCAAAGAAACGCGTAAAAATTTATTCGGGTCCATGAACAGGCAAGGTAGATCTATGCAACAATTAAATGGGGTGAATTAACCGACAAGGTAGACGAGAAAATGAAATGGGTTGAATTAACCGACAAGGTAGACGAGAAAATGAAATGGGTTGAATTAACCGACAAGTACCTTATTTTATTATTTCTCTTAGGTGTCTGCGTAAATGGAAGGTGGATTGATAAAATAATTCTTTGCCTAAATGGAAGTTTGATTGATGAAACTTGTTATTTGCTAAAATAGAAGCTGGATTGATGAAAAAAGCGTGTAGTTTAGCTTCGTAAATGAATAGCCATTGCATGGGTTTCAGTGTTGGTCGAATACAATTTAGATTGACGAAAAGAATTCGGCAAGCTGATAGAATCAGGGACTCAACTTTTCCGATATACCGCAATGATTCGTCATATACGCAGCATATTTAGGCATGTCCGCTTTGGCTGCAAGCAGCATATTTAGGTACGTTGCCCTTGGCCGCAACAAAAGGGCCGCTGCGAGATTGGTTGACCTTAAATAAACACAGGCTGTAACCTAAAATGAATGTGGACTATATATATCTAGAGGTAACTGTTTCACAAGACGCATTATGTCGTAGCCTTTATCTGTCTTCTAATGACGACCCTGACCCTAACCGACCCTCATGACTTAAGTTCTATAATCTATGTCGGTTAGGTTCAGCTGATGCGTCGTCGTTATGCGTCATGAGGGTCGGTTATGGTCAGGGTTAGGGTTAGTGTCATCCATGTTTTCTAATTGCGAAACTGTCATTGGTTGACCTCGAATATACACGGGCTAAATATAGTGGAAATATTTGATATGTAACCTATACTCCATATCCCAATTCAATCGGCCAATCAGAGCAGAACACGCCAGTTTTCTTGTGGCCAATGGCAACATGCCTAAATATGCCGTGTATAAGGCGAATTGTTGGTGTAAACTTACGCATTATATTTGAGTCCCCGATTCTATAAGCTTGCCAAGAATTCTTGCTAAATAGAAGTCAGATTGATGAAAAAAAGCTTGCTTGAACAGAAGCTGGATTCATTGCAGTTATCATGAAAATCATTGAAATAATAAAATATGCTAAAATACAACTACCGCCACTATCAATAAAATACGCTAAAATGCACTTTTACCGGGTTTTCTGCATTGAAGGTTATATTCAGTACACTAGAATCGATTCTTACTTAAATGGAAGTGGGATTGGTCTTGTGTATACATGGTCTAAATATTGCCAGTCATTTTACTGATGCATATCCCACATGTATTGCGTGTGAAACTTAGTTTATCATGTTTCATGGTTGATTTTCAGTGAAGTCCACTAATGGATCAGGAATTGAAACGCCTTGCTTCATTCTCGAACTGGCCAGAGACTGCTAACATTAGGCCTCCTCATCTTGCTAGAACTGGATTTTATTATTCTGGAGAGCGTGACTTTCTAACGTGTTGTGCTTGTAAAGTGAAGCTACAGCTTGGCCAGTGGACACGAACTGAAGATCCTCTGCAGAGACACAGAAAGCAGTACCCTGATTGTTCGTTTGTTCCTCAAGCTCCATGGCAGAACATTCCACTTGAAGTACCTGCATTGCCCCTACCTGCAGCAGTAGGTGAGACTTCAACTGATTATGCTCAGGCTGAACATGGACATGCTGATAGCACAGGAGAAAATCTTAGGAGTATTTTACGCTCGGCTCTGGCTCGAGCAGTTAGGAATAATGTTCCAAACATTCCTTTCAAAACATTTCCCGATGATATCTAGTAAAGTTTCCGTGTCCAACGTGCCTCTTAGAGGACATGTTCATTTTGGTACTGTTCCATTGGGCCGGGAGTGGGCAGATCGTAAGGTCCTGGACTGGAAGACAATGTATCATGTGCTGGTACCAAATTTTGTTTGATGACAGAGAGTGTGCATTATGACTTGTCGATGTTGTTATGTTGAGTCCAGGGCTCTAACTGATGATAGTTGGATTAAAGACGAAATGCATTACAGACCACTGTACTGCACTTTCCATACAATCACATTCATTGAATATTGACTGGAATATTCTTTCCGAAGCTCACTTTGGTGCACTGCCTTTTGCATCTTCATGAGAATCTTCTTAATTCAAAATCAAGAGGACTCTGGACTTTTTGGCCTACAGGACATTAAGCCATACACAGGTTTGAGAGATTATATCAGATGATTGCTCAAGATACTCTGGACTGTTTTGGCCTACAGAAGCTTAAGCCATCCACAGGTTTTGAGAGATTATCTCAGATGATTGCTCAAGATACTCGGCGCTGAAACATTTTTATCAAAGCAGTGTTAAAGGTTGTGCGTTTGCGGACAAAGACGAAATGGAACAATGGTGCCCTCGTCATCAGCATCTCTCTTTGTCTTTGAAAACCTCAATACATCCAGGTGCTGCAATGATCGGCTTGGCGTGCAGGATCACAGTCAGCATTGTATGATCTGCTTGATATCTAGAAATGACCAGAATACAGGTAAATTTAAACAATGAATTCTTTTTCGTTTTGAAGTCTTATATATGTACGAAAATTGACTTGCTTCAATTGCCCAGCATTAAAATATATTGTTGCCTGCCTGCTTTTTCCAGTCTGCTTGTCTCATTGTTCCTCAAATACCGGCAATCATGGCAATGTAGGGTAGTTAACCAGGTTAAGGTACTTATTACTGTGTAAAAATATGCTGTGATATATGACAGTGATTAGCCTTTGTCGTGACCTGCGACAGAAATTGTAATTCAGAATCATGCCTTTTGTGATTCTGCCTGTGATTGAGCATCTGTGGATGGTTATGATTTGGTGCATTTGCTGTTTATTTAGCTATATTAACTTGCACTTTAGAAATCTTCATATTAAAATAAAATTAATAATAATAATAATAATACAGTGATGGGCAAAAGTTAAAACTAAAGAGTTGAAAGTTTTAGTTAAACTAAATGTTTTTTAGTTAAGGATAAAGTTTAACTAGAAAAAAATAGTTTAGTTAAAATCATAGTTTAACTAATATATATTATTAACTAAAAGCTTAACTAACAAAATCAGCAACTATGCAACTATCTTTGGCAATGATTGTCATGAGTAACTGGTTTTATTAATCAAGTCAAGTGAACTGCATTGCATTGCATGATGGATCATCATTTGCATTAATTAGCAATGTTCTTCATGATGTTCTGGTAGAACTGTAGTAGGACTATTAGTCCAGCACACATTACATAGTTGGAAAGAGAATTGTCATTGATGCTTTGCATTATTACAGTTCACTTAACCTCTGTTAAAATGTTTGTGAAAAAGTTTGTTAAAAAGTTGGAAAAAATTTAACTATAAACTAGTTTTAGTTTAGTTAACTTATGTACGAAATCAGTGGCCAACTTTAGTTATTTAACTATTTTATTTTAGTTGAAAAATAGTTAAAGTTTAACTTAAAAAATTAGTTTAGTGCCCATCACTGTAATAATAATAAATCGTGGAAGATATTCGGTCATACTTGTGCAAAATTACATCACTACGTAATGCTTCTATGATGACTAGCCACAAGTACTTGCAAGGTTTTGGTCCCAAAATAAGTTAATTGCCCAAAACCAAGTCAATAGCACAAAAAATTAATATCCCAAAAACAAGTTAATAGGCCAAAAACAATTTAATAGCCCCAAAACCAAGTTAATAGCCCAAAAAGTAAGCAAAAATAAATTCTCTATTTAAACACTTGAAAAAACTTATGCTGGTGTTAGAAAACAATTCTATTAATTGCTTGATGTTATTGTGTTAATCTGCTGTGTTCACTGAGTGCAAACAAGTAAAGAAATGCGTTCTGTGCATCATGCATAAACTGCATGTGTATAGAAGGTCTTATGTGAACTTTACTCAACATTCACATGAAATTGTTATTTAGCTGTGAGTAAAACAAATCTTTTGATCATTTTTAGAATGTGACCCAATACAACAAGGTTGTGTGATGCTAAAAGTCCTCAAGTGCCTTTTCTCCAATGAATCAGAACTGGAACTGGTGAATGACCTGTCCAGCTTGACAGCTCTTCAGTCTTCACTTCACTTTTTCTTTTAGCGGAGAATCATGTTATATGTTACTGACTTTAACCACTGATTATGAGAATGAAGATCAATTTCTTACTCCACCTTAGGCATTAAGAGGTCATTTAACAAGCCCTATGCTCTCAATCAGCTGCATGCTGAGCTGATTGGCTACGGACTGGGTACCGCCATCATCTCGGAGACTCGTCTAAAAACGCATCATCTACACAGTACGTTCCGAGTCGACGGATTCCGCATCTTCAGGCGAGACTGATTGGCGCTGTTGGGGCGGGGTGGCGGAAGAGTATCAGGCAGAGGAGATGACCTTTGGTGATGACGATCAATCGCTGGAACTACTGTGGGTCAAGATAATAACTTTAACAACCAGGACCCTCTGCGTCGAAGCTATTTATCATCCACCCAAGCCCGTCTACGAGAAATCCGAACTACTTACCAGACTTGAAAAGACAGTAGAAGCGATCATGTTTGCGCGGGGCGTTTATTGTACTCGGTGGCAACTTCAACAAGCTTGAAGTCAGCGAGGTAGTGCAGCACACTAGCCTAACTCCACTGATCAGCCATCCGACGAGAGGAACCAACACACTTGACAGGCTCTGTGTCAGAACCTTGCTACACGAACATCAAGGTCGTTGCATCAGCAATCAAAACAGACCATCGAGCCATCATAGCAACTGTACATAGACCAGTGATAAGCCGCTACAAGCGGCCTACCAGGGTTACCTTCCGTCGGCGGACACCGCACCAGCATGCTGCTCTTCTGGATGACCTTTCGGGCGCTGACTTTGACTCCATCCGTGCATGCGAGAAAGATGCCCTGGTGCGTCTTGACAAAGTTTACCCTATACGAAAAGTAACCATCACATCTGCCAATCCTCGCTTCATAGCAACAGAGATAAGCATCTCCTTCGAAGAAAAAAATCGATTGCTACGTGCCGGACGCGTCGAGAAAGCTTCGGCTTGCGCCTGCATGGTCGGCAAATGCATAGAGCGGGCAACCAAAGCTCAACTAAGAAATGTGAATCCTCAGGGTGGTCGTAAAGATATGTGGCGTTGCGTGAACCAAATCACCAAGGGAAGAACTCACGTGGATCCTGAGAGCGCTCCAACAGCGGAGGAATTCAACGCACACTATTCGCGAATATCGACAGACGACCAGTACAAACCTCCAGAGAGACGGCACACTGCTGCATCTAACCAATGGTTCACATCAGAGATCCGATCTTCCATCTACTCGACCGCCTACACCACACCGCGGACGGTGCTGACAGTCTTCCCGCATGGTTCCTGCGTCTGTCGGCCCCGCATACTCGGAAATACTTGCGCATCTAATCAATCTCTCCATCATGCAATCACACGTGCCCTCTCATTGAAAAACAGCTTTCATCCACCCCATTTTCAAGATCGAGTCTCCAAGCAATCCGTTAGACTATCGCTCGATTTCAATTGGTCCAGTACTCTCGAGAATGGTAGAGAGGGAGTTGGTCCGTATGTACATGTATCCAGCCTTCCAGACTCCTCCCATCTCGGACCTACTTGCCGACCAGTACGCCTTCCACCCCACCGGCTCTACCACTGCCGCGCTCATCTCCATCCTTCATCATGTCACCACAATTCTAACGGAGGACGCCTACGTTACCATCATTTCGCTTGATTTCGCAAAGGCGTTCGCCACCGTCCGGCACTCTGTCCTAGCGCGCAAGCTCTCTAATCTCGAACTACCAGACTGCATTTACAACTGGCTGGTCGACTTCTTGGAAGACCGAAGTCACGCTACTCGCATTGCTGGACAACTGTTGGCAGTTGCGCAAATTAATGCCAGCATGATTCAGGGATCCGGACTGGGCCCAGCTGATTTCATTGTCAGTGCCTCTGACCTCCACCCTATCCATGAGCGGAACAAGATTGTTAAGTTCGCCCGCTCGATGAGGGACACGATCAGCGAGGAACTCGAGGCAATAAAGGAATGGGCTATAGTATACAACTAACAATCTCCGGCTGAACATGAATAAATCCAAAGAGATGCTGGTCGCCCGAAGACTAGAAACATCAATCTTGCCACCCCTGATCCAGGGTATGGAGCGTGTCATCCTTTGAGGTTATCTCCGGGCCACGTCGCATGTTGAACGAGTCTTTGGATCGTGCACTGGATCTCTTCAAGCACTTAGGGTGCTAAGAGCCCATGGACTGTCTCCCGAGGCGCTGTCCACCGTTGCCAGGGCCATGACAATCTCCCGCCTCCTCTACGCGTCGCCCGCCTAGTGAGGATTAACATCGGCAGAAGATCGCTGGAAACTCGAATGCTTCCAGAGGAAAATGCAACGGAAGCAGTTCCTCTCATCCGACATCGAGTCACTCACGGTGATGGCGGAGGCTGCTGACGCGCGTCTGTTGAGGGCAGTAATAGAAAATGACGCGCACATCTTGCGGAAACACTTTATAGTATAGTTTAATGCATTGTTGTAAGACCATTTTATTATTACCACTTGAAACCCATGTTATGTAAACCGATACAAACTTCTTGTCCTTTGACCCATCCAGCATTTTATTGTTGTTATGCATTGTTTCACTTTGTTATGTGTTGATATTTGCAAAGTGTCTGGTACACAACAGAAGTATTGTGCCATCCAGTATTCCTAGTTCTACCTGGTAACTAACTGGTAATGTAGAAGATTTCCTCTGCACTATATAGGGTTCAAGTCTCAGTGCATAGCATAAGATTAAAATATTTCTATCAAACAACGTAAGCTTAATATCACCCATACAAAAAGGCCGTCTTATTGGACCAGCGTTGCTACATGGGTGCCTCAGTTGAAAGAGAACGAAAAAGGTTACAACTGTGACTCTGGAGTAGGGATGTTAAACGAAATTCGGAAATCCGATTGAAAACGAAATTCGGTTTTTATTATTGACAAAACGAAATTCAAATTGAAAAAAAATCATTTTCGTACTAAGTGAAAATTTCAAGAAATGCCAGAAAGAATTAATTCATGCATTTCTTTAGTGTTTACAATTGTTTTCATCGAATATAGCTGGCAGGTAAGAAGGTGTTTATTAACGTACATTACGGTACCTAATATATAAAATAACTTGCGTTATATAATAATATATTAAATTTTCTATGAAGGCCAATAAAAAACGAAATTTGGTTTATTTCTAAAACCGAAATTCGGATTGCCAAAAAACCGATTTTAACAACCCTACTCTGGAGTTGGACAATAAAGGTGACACTAGTTAAATTTCCATTCTAGGTTCAATGAATTTGGTTGCTGATGCCAAAACCAACTTCTGCGTATGAAAGAAATTTTATTTAGTGCATGTATTAGATGCACCAGATCCGTTCTTCAGAATCTGAGGCATGAAACATCAGTGTTTAATCTAGTCCCCTTGCTGTCGGGGGGAATTGAGGGTTCTGGGGGTATCCAGCTTATTATAAAAGTTGACGACCGGGGAGGGTAGTGACGAGTGTTACCAAGAACAAGAGTTGAAAAATGTTTCCACGAATTTTCGAGGGGGTAAGTAACGAGTTTTCCAAGGATTTTCGAGGGGTAAGTAACAAGAGATTTTCAAGGGGTAATAACAACAATTTTCCAACAATATTCGAGGGGGGTAGTAATAGACTTTTCCAAGAACAATTTTCGAGGGAGGGGTAGTATCGAGAGTTTTCCAAGACAATATTCTACAAAATTACATGTCTTTAATTTTTCTTCAGGCAAAAATTTCATCTCTTTAATTTTTTCTGGGGGGAACTTTACCCCAGAGACGTCTAGATTAAACACTGATGAAACATGTGTGCACCGCTTGTCCGGGGTCATTACACGGAGTCCACTAGACGGGCTTGAATTGGCAATCTGAGTACGGACCAAGTGCTACTGAGTAAATTACGTTACTGAAAGGTGCCAATTTAAAATTGTGGCACCAGAGTTAAATGAAGATTTATCGAAGTTTAGGCTTGATCTTTGAAGTGGTGATTTGGAGAGTATTATATTTTTAGAGCTACGATGTTTGCTACGATGTTTATTTGCTCTGTTTTGTAGCTTGGATGTTTAGTTGCTCCATTTCATTGAACAGTTATGGAAAACTGTTGCTGTTCCCATCAGTGTGCAGTTTCGTATGCTGATAGTTTACATAGTTTCAGTTATATTTTCAGGAATATTGATGCTATAATTTTGCATGATATTTCATGGTGTTACACAGTGTTGTATCAATTATATTGCAAATGTAATTCAATTATAATTGCAATTACAGGCCTGAAAATTGTAATCTATACATTCAATTGTATTGTAAGTTTATCAAGTAGGCCTATCCAAAATACAATTTACAATTATGATAAGATTTTTTGAAGTTTAAGCCTGATCTTTGATTTGGTGATATAGAGGGTAGAGCTGTACCGATTAAACGGCCATACGCGTAATCGGGCCGATTATTAGAACAATTGGTATTATCGGGTATCGGCAGAAATAATCGGTTAATCGGTGCCGATGTCAAATTGTGTTATAATTTAATAATTTTACTTGAATTATTGCATATTATAAGTTTTTAATCGATTTTATCTATCGTTTTACGTCCCTTGTTATTCACGCATTAAAACTTATCGCTAACAACTTCCCAACTTAGTTTAAAGGTCCACCCTAACAGTTGTGACGATAGATTACTGGTTTATGTTTCGGAACCGAACATTTTCACTAAACAAATAATTAAATATTCGGTCTCATAATGGGTATTGGCTGTTTAATAATCGGCTATACACTGTATCGGTATCGGCAATTTAATAATCGGCTATACGCGGTATCGGCATAATCGGCAAAAGCGATATCGGTACAGCTCTAATAGAGGGCGTTATGTTTTTAGAGCTAGGATGATTAGTTACTCTGTTTTGTAGATATAGGATGATTAGTTGCTCCATTTAACTGTACAGTTATAGAAAACTGTTGCTGTTCCATTCCCATCAGTGTGCAGTTTCATATGCTGATATTACATGGTTTCAGTTATATTTTCATTAAGATTGATGCTATAATTTTGCATGATATTTCATGGTTTTAGACAGTGTTGTATCAATTATATTGCAAATGTAATTCAATTATAATTGCAATTACAGGCTTGTAAATGTAATTGAATGACTATTACTTGATTGTGGAAGTAATTGAATTACAATTACATTTTGATTGTTATTCAATTACCAATTAATTTTCAATTATTCCTTTAAAATGGGCAAATGATTTATAATTTTTTTATAATTTTTAATTTGCTCTATTTTTAAACTAAAACATCCAATTGGCCAATGACCTGTAAATTGTAATCTATACATTCAATAATAGTATTATGAGTTTGTCAAGTAGGCCAATCCGAAATACAATTTGCAATAATTATGATCCATTAAAACAAGTTCGGATATATTTGATTTTAGGAGTAGAAGTTTTCAAAATGGTAGTCTGTTAGAGAACTTAGTTGATTGCGCCTGGGTGAACGAGTCAGTTTGTCCAGCAGTGCTAAAGAGATGCTCTGGAGCTGAAGATGGAAGCTCTGTTATCTGCAAGCAGCCGCAGTAGGCTAGCTAAGAATGAGTGCATGACTGCATGGATAATAGTCTGATAGTAATAGTTAGCCCTTGCACTTGGGGTCTATTAAAGTGTGTTAAAGATTGTAAGAGGGGTGTAAGGATAGAGTAATGTTGACAATTATGTTGCCATGCAGTTATGATGCAGAGCAGTTTATTCAATTAAAGGGGTGGACCGGTTCAACCCGGCAGGCTTGCATCATTGCTGACTAAATTTATCAAAGTAATTCGTAACTTACACTTCATTCAATTATAAATTACATGCAATATTGTAATTGAAATACAATTACTGGACTTAAAATGTAATTGAGTTACAATTACGATTACAAAACCTGTAATTCAATTACATGATTCAATTACATGTATTTCAATTACTGAACAACACTGATTTTATATATATTTTCATGAAGATTGGTGCTATAATTTTGCATGCATGCATAAGTATCTAGCGATAATATATTATTGAAATGTAACGAAGGTGCTAAACTGTGGTTGTGTGTAGCAGATATGAAACATGTGACTTAAGCTAGGTTGAAAAAAATTCTTGAGCTCTCTTTGGTGGAACAGCACATACTTTTTTGTGGAAGACTGTTTTAGAAGGATTTAGTCATGCAGAAATTTGTGAGAAGTAATTAATTTGTATGAACAAACAAGGGTGCATTTCAGATCAGTGTTAGTCTTTGTTGATTTAATATTATCCATAAATATATATATATATATATATATATATATATAATAGCAGCAAGTTTAAAAAATACAAAATATCATCCTGTCATGTTCTGTTTATGTGCATATGCAATTTCCTTTCAAAATCATACTTATCATTGTTGAATTATAAATATCCTATTAACTTATCATAAAACATTTGTTAATAAAATGTTAATAAAAATTAAAAACTTTAATTAATATTAATCATCAATATTATTCAATCAACATATCTTAATGGCTCTACTGCAGGCTTTTCACTGCTGTACATTCACAAATTTTAACATCTCTACTGCTTGATTAATGTATATTTTCTTATCATGATATGAATACTGTGTTATGTGATTGCTTTGCCAGGATAGATATTTTTTATCTGCTTAATATTTATTGGATTAAAATTCTCTTTTTAACATGTACAAATTCTTTTTGTTGGATCTCTTTCAAAGCGCATTATTCTTTTTCTCTTTCTGGTGTCTATTTTATTTTATATATTCATGCCAGTGTATTCGGAAGCAATGACCATATTTGTTTAACCCTTAACCTGGATAAAACAAATTACATTCTTTTTAGATCATATAGAAACCCCTTCCTACTTCATGTCCAAATTTATGTATTATGGGCACCCCTATCACTCAAGTTCAATCATCAAAGTTTCTTGGAGTTTATGTCGAACAGCGCTTATCTTGGAAGGAACACTTATTTAATATTTCAACCAAAATTGCAAAAAACCTAGGAATTCTCACACGCATATCTAGAATGGGGCCGTCCATAAAGTACGTCACGCTATTTTTGACCATTTTTACCCCCCCTCCCCTGTCACAAACTGTCACAAAACTCGGACCCCCCCCTAAAGTACGTCACACTTTCAACATAGAAATAATAATACTTCCGAAAGCAAGGCTAATACATAAACAAGGCTTCGCAACAGCATTATTACTAGCGCTCCTAGCGAGAGGAATCGTGAAAACACATTCAGGAGATATGCATTTCATGCTATTTTGACATAAAACTAATTAAAATGTTTCAGAAAATTTTTGAAAATTATTTTTAAAGCTATGAAATTTTGCTAAAAAAATAAAAAATAAATTATAAATAAAATATAAAAAATAAATGTGTGACGTCACACATGGCCTGACCCCCTCCCCTGTCACAAACTGTCACACTTTCTTAAACCCCCCTCCCCCTGGAGCGTGACGTACTTTATGGACGGCCCCAATCCTCCCAGCACAGACCCAAACCACCATTTGCTACACTCATACACCCATACATAACGTATTGCAATATAGTTTGGGCCTAGGCATTTAAGTCAAATCTTTCTAAGCTTCTTATCCTCCAAAAACGGGCTGTTAGATTTGTTGCAAAAATTCCCATAATATGGAGCCCATACAAAAACTGAATTTTAAGCTTGAAATTATTGAAACCTGATCAGATAAGACAAGTTCAAATAGGGATAGTCATGTACAGATATACCTATAATCGATTACCATCAACCTATAGAGATTATTTTCAACCCAATACTAATATTCATGACCGCTGCTCGAGAAATTTAAATCCATTCTATACTCCCTTTGCCCGTACTAATATTAGACTAGCATCAATAAAATGTGCTGGACCAAGGATCTGGAACAGTATCCCTTCTGGTATTCGCTCATTGCCCTCTCTACAGCTATTTAAACGGGAGCTTTCAACCCACATTCAATTTAAAGTGTAATACATTCTTATACAACAGTGTAAATACCCTTGGAAATCTACCAAAACGCCTAAATCTGGGAGTGTGCGCTGGTTTTTGTTCGTTACGTCTTGGCAATGTGCTTTGTTTCCTTACCTTTGTTCTTTTATTTCTGTTTTATTCTATGATAGTTAAGAATTTTTTGCTTAGTCTTTTACTTCACATGGTCGGCCGTGATGCATCTTTCCAACTTAATTGTCTCAGGTGGCCCTGGCTAGCGGGACCTTCAGCCCCTTTTGGGTCTCCTGGGTAAACAGACAAACCTTGTAAAAACCTGATGTGATTATGACATGTACTGAGTTGGTTAACAAATAAACAGGTTATGTTATGTTGTGTTATATTTGGGAAGATATTTCTAGCATTATCTCTTGCTATACTGTCATATGGCAATTGTCAATAAATGTTTGCCATATTATGCATATAATTTATATTAATAATCATTGCTTCCTTAATAATAATAAATAATAATAATTATGGAGAAAATTAGAGATGTTAATTTCATGTGCACTGTCAGATGCAAATAAAGGGTACTTACTTACAGTATTTACTTGACGTACTGCAGATATTTAACAATGGTGTTTTCAGGATGAGTGATATATGTGTCCTGAAATCTTTTCAGCAGTTGTCTCTGAAATTTACAGATATCACTGGCTCAGATCCAGCTAACAGCTTAATTTACTTCTCAGAGTATGCTTATTATTGGCAGTATTATAATAAATGGTATTAACCGTAAAGCCAGTGATATCAGTTGTGATGTGCTTCTTAATGGACTGCTTCGATCATGAATATCGTGGGTTATGGCAGTGCTGTTTCAGCCTATTTGCCAAGCGGGCATGATGGCTATGGTCTAATTGTGAACATGCTTAACTATCAACCTAAAGATTGGAGTTCAAACTGAATCCCTGCCAGGGCAGACAGATTTTTCTAGATTGCTACTTCTCTAGTTAGCGCTGCCAGCATTTCTATGGGCACTTCATTGGACTCGTATGTGCCATATACGGGTTGTATATGGCCCTATATAGGTTCCATGTGGGCACCCATGGAGGGTACCTAGCTAGCAACTTGGTTATAAGCCTAAAATAATTACACTGTCAGTTAGAAGCACAGATGGTGAGGAAATGAAGGACTGGCCACTCGCCTTCATTTGCTGGGGATAACTAAGACGGTTTCACTGTATAACATTAGCTTAATTAGTTCACATGTTAAACTTGTACTTTCTGGACTTTCGAGAATTGGAGTTAATGGTGTTTAGAAATTGGAATTGAAGTTTGAGAATTGAGTTTGCATGTTCATGTAATTCCTGTCTAAAATTCACTTGCCACTGACATCAGCGAAGAGTGATATGTACGTACTATGCATTTTACATAGCCTTAGCTTTTAAATGTTGTACCGCTTTGGGCAACAAGTGTTGTCATTTGGCTTACTGATTGATATGTACATATTGTCCTAGCTTTCCTAATCAACCCACTCTCTGTTCTAACTATAGGCCTATCTCTAATGTATCTTTCCTATCTAAGCTCTACTCTTACCCTTCTTCAAACAACCTGCCTTCGCCTCTTCAGTCGGGATTCAGGCAATTCCACTCCACGGAAACAGCCATCCTGAAAGTCTACAATGACCTGGTCCTTGCTGCTGACAAGGAATATGTGACTGCTTTAATACTCCTAGACTTCTCTGCTGCTTTTGACTGTGTAGATCACTGCATCCTACTTAACTTAAAGTCCTGCAAGATTCCTTTGGCATCTCCGGCACTATCCTGAACTGGTTTCTGTGCTACGTATCTAACCGCACTCAGTATGTTCGCATCAACTTCCTCATTTCATTCATCGCTTCTGTGCTCTTCGGTGTCCCACAAGGTTCTGTCCTGGGCCTCTATTATAAATTATCCATCCTCTATGCCTCTGCACTCTCAGCCATCGCCTTTCGTCACGGCATTGAAATCCACCTCTATGCTGATGATACCCAACTCTGCACTTCTCTGACTAAATGAGGTTGCAAATGCTACAAATAGACTCATTACTGCTTTGACAACATGCTATGGAGCCTGTGTATGCGCCTCAAACTTAATCCAGGAAAATCTGAGCTCGTCTAGTTTGACTGTTCCTCTAAGCTCCTACAGTGTACTGAACTCTCACTCTCTACTTCCTCCTCTTTACTCACTCCATCATCTACTGTTTGGGATCTGGGGTCATCCTCGACTTAACACTTTCTTTCAAACCTCAGATAGCTGCCATCTCTCGGGCAGGCTTGTTTCATCTAAGGAGAATCCGACAGCTTCGCTCTACTCCGGATTCAGCATCACCGAAAACACTGTTAGGCTGGCCTATTCTGATGCGACTTGACTACTGCAACTCTATATACTCTATGGTTTTCCTGAATGCACACTGCATCATCTAACCAGAATTACTGTTGCAAGACAGTCTTGGACTCCCGTGTCGAGACCATATTGCATCTGCTCTTCGTTCTCTACTCTGGCTTCCTGTCTGTGAGTGTATCTGCTTCAAGCTGGCACTCCTCATGTACAGAGCATGCACAGATCATCTCTCTTCCTACTTGTTTTCCATGGTCACACCCTGCAACTCTGTTAGAGGTCGCTCCTCTCTTCAATCAGCATCTGCTGGAAAGTATGTTGTTCCTGGTACACATCTTGTCTTTGGCCGTCGCTCATTCACAGTTGCCGGTCCCTCCATCTGGAACTCTCTACCTCCTCACGTTCGCAACTCTCTTAGCGAGACTGTCTTTTGCTTTAAACTGAAAACTTACCTCTTTCGGTCTATTTATGGCTCTTAATGGTTGCCCAGCTTCAATGTGCACTTCTCAACTCTGTAAGGAGGGCATTATCAAATTACAGTTGTATTGTATTGTGTTGTGCATTTTACATAGCCTTAGCTTTTTAAATGTTGTACGGCTTTGGGCAATAAATGTTTTCATTTGGCTAGTTACTGATTGATATGTACAGGGGCGGAGACTTAGGGGGGGGGACAGGGGACGGTCCCCTCCAAAACTTGAGGTGGGGGGGACGGAGCTGCTTATATCCCCCCAATATTTCTGAAATATTTCATGAATATAATAATAATAGTTACGAGTGACAGCGAGCAATTTTGTTCAGATGACATCTGAAAATGCTACCATTACAGTGTGGAAATTCAAAAATTTAAAAAAGGGGAACATCCCTCCCCAAAACCTCCCCCAAACTCAAACACGACTCAAACTACATGTTAGCTAAGAGTGACAGCTGGTTCCTATCAGCACTCAAATTATTGAGCAATTTTGTTCAGATGACAGCCTAAAATGCTACCATTATAGTGTGAAAATTCAAAAAAATTTAGATAGGGGAGGGGTCACATCCCTCCCCAAGCCCCTCCCCAAACGCAAACACGACTTAAACTACGTGTAAGTTACGAGTAACAGCTGGTTCCTATAAGTTCTCAAATTATTGAGCAATTTTGTTCAGATGACAGCTTAAAATGCTACCTTTACAGTGTGAAAATTCAAAAAAATTAGATGGGAGGGGTCACATCCATCCCTCCCCAAACCCCTCCCCAAACTCAAACTACGTGTAAGCTACGAGTGACAGCTGGTTCCTATCAGCACTCAAATTATTGAGCAATTTTGTTCAGATGACAGCTTAAAATGCTACCATTATGGTGTGAAATTTCAAAAAAATTTAGATAGGGGAGGGTCACATCCCCTCCCCAAACCCCTCCCCAAACTCAAACACGACTCAAACTACGTGTAAGCTACGAGTGACAGCTGGTTCCTATCAGCACTCAAATTATTGAGCAATTTTGTTCAGATGACAGCTTAAAATGCTACCTTTACAGTGTGGAAATTCAAAAAAATTTAGATGGGGAGGGGGCACATCCCCCCTCCCCAAATCCTCCCCTGCTCGGCGCTGCGCCTCGCCGATCGTCCTTCGGCCGCTCCACCGGTCCCCCCAAACCCAAGACCAAGTCTCCGCCTATGGATATGTACATACTGTGCATTTTTACATAGCCTTAGCTTTTTAAATATTTTACTAGTTTGGGCAATAAGTGTTTTCATTTGGCTAAGTACTGATTGATATGTATGTCTGTATGTATGTATGAGCAATTGTTATAGCGCCCCTTCAAGATTTCTACTCCGAGGCGCTCCCGACTACAGCGCTGACACTGAATCGGAGTTTCACGCCGAAGCGCATGAGCAATTGCAAAGTGAAGGACTTGCCCAGGGTCCCTTAGTACGCGACGGCTTGAGGTGGATTTGAACCCGCAACCCTCAGGCTGCAAGGCACTGAACATAACCCTACACCACGGCGCCCCATAAAATAAAAAATATACATTTTGTGCGTTTTACATAGCCGTAGCGTTTTTAAATGTTGTATCGGTTTGGGCATTAAGTGTTTTCAGGTAGCTAATTGCTGATTGATATGTACATCTGTGCCCTGCCAGCATGACCACAAGGAGCCCATAGAGGACCCATATTCCCACATGCCCCCATGGGATCCGTATAGAGTCCATGTTGGTCCCACCTAGTACCTGTGGAAATGCTGGCAGATGTTTTCTAATGAAGATCTCCGATAACAATTCTCTAACATGATCATCTGGCAGTAGCAGTGGTGGCGCCAGACATTTTTGTAAGCAGGGCATAGCCAGGACAGTCGTGCAAGTAACCAGTGCAGGGGTGATTTATGGAGAGCTGCAAGTTCAGAGCATGACAAAAATTCTGGCAGGGCAAAGGCTTTTTCCCCAGGGCATTTGCCCTGGTGTAGTGCCGCCACTGGGCAGTAGGTCATGGGTCGGTCTGGTGCACAGACCTGGCTCTCGCTGAAATTATACAGCGGAAATGTAGAATTTTTATTAAAAACTAGGCGAATTCTGTTGTAGGCTAGTTGATATCTTGTGTGTTAAGAAGTAGGTGTAAGCGTGCCTGCTTAACACCTGCCGCCGACTCTGACGGGACCTTTAGCAAGTCATGTACGTAGTACGTAAAGAACGTTGCTCAGCGGCGTCAGCGCCATCTGTGTTCTGCCGTATGGTCGAGTCACTCGAGTATGCACTTCTGCACTTTGAAAGGAGGATAGCCTAAATTGTCAAACGCAGCTGTGTCGTATTCTATTGTAGTGCATTGGGGTAGGCAACGATTAACATTTTTAATCGAAATTAATCGCACGATTAAAATCTTTAATAACGCGATTAATTTTTAACGCTTGTCACAATTATTAGACAACAAGTACAACTACTCTACCGACTCTGAGTGAGAGTTACGTTGAATATGCTCTGTATAATAATAAATTTAGCGGGATCCATGATCCCTTCTGGACCTCATGTAACCTGTTACACCTGTAGGCCTACATATAAAATCATTGCCTTATTGTTTCATTTGTTGTTGTTGTTCTCTTCTTATTATTGGTTACATAAATAAATGACTGATTGAAATTATTGATTGATTAAATTAGATGATTTTGTCTGTAATGCTATTTTAGTTAAGATTTTATATTCTTTTGTTAATGTGATTTTTGATGGATCCGTCTTAGTTTATTTGTTTGTTGTTTGTTTTTTTTAGCCCAAGGCTTACTCCACTCTAAGTATCATTGACTGTCTTTCTTTGCCTTTAATGTATTTTTTACATGTTTAGGTGTCCCCTATTTAGCGGGATCCATGATCCCTTCTGGGCCTCCTTATAGCCAGTAGGCCCTACATGTCAAACCGTTGCCTTAGGCTACTGTTTCATTGTTCGTTTTTCTCTTCTGATGGTTACAGAAATAAATGATTGATTGATTGATTGAAATGCTTGCAGTCAATAAACAAAGAGCAAACATACTTTTACTACTAAGTCTTGTTTTTACTTTAAAGTTTAAACTGAGCGGTTTTATCAAGAATGGTTTTAGCGCATTTCTAGAAATAATTGGGCGCAGTGACAATCGCGTTAACTGCGTTAAAAATTTAATCAAGTTAATTAATTAACGCATTAATCGCGTTATTAAGGTGTTAAATGCCCAGTCCTACTTTAAAACCCGCTGTACATTGAGACGATCAATATCAAATCAAATCATTTTATTGCAACCCAAAAAACATAACAGAAATATATATCTAGGCCTAATTGCAACCCAAAAAATTTGTTTGAAAAAACATAACAATATATATCACATAACGACATAAAGAGAAAAAGAAACCAAGGTAGCAAAAGGGTAACCCAGAAGGGATGTTAGTCCCGCTTAAGTAGGCCTAGGGTCCCCGTGCCTTTATTCTATAACCTAAATTCATTATTGGCCTGGAAAGACAGAGATAATGGTAATGGGCCTAATTAAATCAAATCATTGCATGAGAAGAAAAACTTAACTATAATCTTAACTAAGAACTTAACTAAATGCGGCTTTGTGCCATTCACGGTAATGTGTAGGCTAGATGTTATACAGATAAAAGAAGGTATGCAGGTACGTAATCGTTTTTAAAGATGAACAAATTATTAGACAAGAGTATATTGGAAGGGAATTCAAGGGTTTGCATTCCATATCAGTGTCCCCTGAGACTTAATTGACTGCATGGAGCCGAGCGTTGGAATGAACCTTAACAGAACGGAAAGTGGAGGCATTTCTAGTAAAGTGGTAGTGTATATCATAAGCGTGGCCCGCCGCCTGCGTGGGCAGTGTTGAGCACGAGACCAAAATTCCAAGACCGAGACCAAGACCGCGGGGTTCAAGACCAAGACCGAGACCAAGACCGCGTGGTCCAAGACCGAGACCAAGACCGCGTGGTCCAAGACCGAGACCGAGACCAAGACCGCATCATCCAGGACCAAGATCTAAGCCTCAAGACCATAAACGCAATTCTCAGTTGTAGTGTTACATATTCCCATTATTCAGATCAGATGCTTATTATATTTATAGTTATGGTTTTGTCCCCAAGTCTTCGAGGTCTCACGAAGAGCACACTATAGCTAAAGACACTGTCAGTAGGTGCAGGTGTTGCGGAATACAAAAAACTTTACGAGTATACTATAGAAACAACTTCCCCACCAAATACCTGATCTGCATCGTTTACCCGGCTACTGATTTTGCCTCGAGAAACTGCATCAGTGTAACTGTGTAAGCTTAACTAGTCACTAAAGCACCAGAGGTCATGGTTAACTGTGCTTCTGATAAGAAGCGAACAACGCGGTCCTCTCTCGCTTTGTCCTACTAAGGCGGATCGTAGCATGAATTCGAAGCTATCTCAGAAGTCCCTGAATAACCGAAAATATCGACAACATTTAATAAATAATCCACTCTAGTTCCCACCAAAGGCCAAACCAAAGGCGCAAAACCAAGACCAAAGGCGAATGACCGAGACCAGACGCCCAAGACCAAGACCACACCTTTAAGACCAAGACCAAGACCGCACCTTTAAAGACCAAGACCGAGACCAAGACCGGCACATTCGAGACCAAGACCAAGACCGCATTTTTCGGGTCCCCAAGACGGTCTCGAGACGGTCTCAAGACCTTAGTCTCGAGACCATATCATAAGCGTTGGGGCAAAAAATCCTTGAATATCGGTGGGAGAAGTCCGTGCTCCAAGCGAAAAAAGAACTCCCCAACTTGAAAATCCCTAATTTGGTCGATTCTCAGTATTTTCAATTCTCTAAACAGTGGGGCAGTATGTGCCCATTTTCGAACACCAGCAATTAATCGAACAGCCCTTTTTTTGTATAATTACCAATCTTATCAACCTAGAGGGATAGGTCATTGCCCAAATCAAGTTACAATAGCTAAGATATGGATAGATGAGTGCATAATAATATAGATTTAACTTAACAGATTGAGGCAACAGATAAGCAATACGACTCAAAATTCCAACATTCTTAGCATTAATCTTATTAGAAATCTCATTAATGTGCACTTTCCATGTCAGATGTTGATCAATATGTAGGCCTACCCCCATGGCAGCAGGAATCTAGTTGGTTCAACCTGCGTAAGAGGAGCATCTTTGATTGTTATACCCAAATTCTCACTAGGTGGTGTTTTTCTATGAGACTTGAATAAGATGTAGGCCCTAATTGGTTTTATCAAGATTCAATGAAAGTTTATTCGCCGCAAACCATTAGGCTAATTTATTTTAGCAAGTTCAACGTTCACAAGGCGCACCAGCTCCATCCAAGATCCATGGGAATAAAAGACATTAGTATCATCCGCAAATAATATGAAGTACAATGTAGACGAAGTTTTAGCTAGGTCATTAATGTAAAGAAGGAATAGTAATGGCCCAAGGTTGGATCCTTGAGGGAAATCATATTTAATCCAATTAAGTTCTGACCATACACCATTGCAGAGGACCCTTTGAGAACGTTTATCAAGATGACTTGCAAACCAGTTTAGTTGGGTGCCTCTGATTCCATAGTATTCTAATTTCTTTAGTAGGATACCATACCATACCATACCATACCTTTAGTAGGATATGCTGCAGACTAAACTTGAGTTCGATTAATTTTTAACCGACCCGATATTGGCCAATTGGCCGATTGACACGCCAGCGGTCTATACACGATCGTCAGCAATATTATATATATATAGGCTATATATATATAGGCTATATATATATATATATATATATATATATATATATATATAATATAAGAGAGTTGTATATAAAAAATATGTCTATGTAAGTTGTAACTCCATGTAGCTGTTTCACTCGCAGCCGTCGCAGGGTGTCATAATTTTCACGAGAGTTGTATATAAAAATATACCATACCATACCATACCTTTAGTAGGATATGCTGCAGACTAAACTTGAGTTCGATTAATTTTTAACCGACCCGATATTGGCCAATTGGCCGATTGACACGCCAGCGGTCTATACACGATCGTCAGCAATATTATATATATATAGGCTATATATATATAGGCTATATATATATATATATATATATATATATATATATAATATAAGAGAGTTGTATATAAAAAATATGTCTATGTAAGTTGTAACTCCATGTAGCTGTTTCACTCGCAGCCGTCGCAGGGTGTCAAATTTTCACGAATCTTGTGCATTTTCCTTTCGGTTGGAGCAACTGCTCAGAGTAAGGATACCCCTTTTGTCCTTAGCCTCAATTTCCCCTTTTGTATCCGTATATTAATCATGCCATTTTGGCTCTGCTTATACAAAATCCTTCAGTGAAATTAAACCATTTTGATTTAGTGCAAGTCATCGCATTTTTTTCACAAGGTTATCCGTGGCTCATTGCAACAGTTAGTTTTATAGAAAAGCCATGTGGTTTAAGTGAACAAAAACAGTTGTATAAGGCTTCATACAGTAGGCCTATTGTATTTTTCTTATGAAATCTAATTTCCACAAACTGTGAATATGTATACAGACTATTTACAATATTATTAGGCACCGGGATGAAGATTGTTTGTGGGATATAAAGTTAGATTGAATATATGACAAATAAGTACAAAGAAGTATGTACATAAATATACATACACACATACGTACTTATACGTAATAGTAAACTATAAAATTCTAAAGTTACACTCTAAAGCTTGACGTGCAAAGCACCAGCATCTTCACGAGCGCTGCGTCGTATCCGAGTCTGAGAGATGAGGAGCTGGTGGGTAGAGTTATGGAAGTGTCGGGCGGTTTCTTGATCTGATCTGGGAAGTCAAGAATAACTAAATTCGGTTTGGCAGATTTGAGGCAGAGGAGGGTGCAATGGAGAACGTCCATTATGGATTAGTTTTACCATATCGAGTAGTTGAGTAGCCTACTGAAGGGGAGAAAACGTTAATGGAGAATGATATGAAGAGTTGGGTGTCGTCTGCGTAAAGATGGTGGTCACCAGAGGAGGATTTTATAAGATGGTGTAGTGTAAAGGATGAAGAGAACTGGCCTTTAGGAAGAAGCCTTGTGGAATACGACAAGAGAGTTGGTGAGGCTGTGAACAGTGTCTAGCATCCTTGACAGAATCGGGAAGAAGAAGTAAGACTGGGACCAGAGTAGCGGGTATACAAGTGCACCATGTCAGAGACGACAAACCAAGAGGACAGCCGAGGGAAAAGTAGATCGTTATCCATATATGGTGTCGAAACCATACCTCAAGCCACTCATCGTAACAGGAGAGTTGTTGAGGACTTACTGCAGATAATACAAACATACATATATATACATACATACATACAAACATACACAAACACACAAACATACATACATACAAATGCATACATACATACACAAATGCATACATGCATACACACACATACATACATGCATTCATACGTAGGCCTATATACATGCAAGCGTACATGCAACCATCGGAATTATCGCTCCTCATAGGAGTGCAGCTGCGGTGGTAGAGGTGGTAAAAGTGCTAAACGTGGTAGATGTCCGGCGAATCCAGTCTGCCTGTGACTGTCCTCGTTCCTCTGCAGACGACCATCGTGGTTCCCTGACGCGGTTCCCTCAAACTCTTCGTCGGAATCATCGCTGGCTGATGGTTCACTGTCTGTTGCTATGACCAGACCAGAGGAACTCCTCCTCAGTCCATCAACCGCCGTCGATTCCGTCTTTCTTTCGTTGACCCCCATCCGCTTGGGGCAGGGCTTTGGGGGCGATTGCTCCTCCTCCTCCTCCTCTTCCCAGTCGGCTTCCTCCGTCCATTCAACATCCGTTAAACGATCGGTTCCGCTTGACCGAGCACCTGCTGCCGCTGCCTCCAGTCTCTGTTTACGCCACTTGGCTCGACGATTCTTAAACCACACCTGCACACAGGTAAATAAGCGATTAGTCGTATAGTAGTCGTTTTAATAGCAGTCATAACAACAATAATAATTAGTAGTTTATATAGCGCCGGTGTTTAATGTACAAAGCATCAACCGCTGGCGCACCAAAGCCGTAATCAGATCAACATCCAATGGAAAGGTCAACATCCAATTAAAGTAAAAGGTAGACAAAATGCTTTCCTGCTTTCACGTATTTCTCGAAAAATTTCGGCGCTATGGAAGTCATTACATTAGATTACACTGAATTAGCTCGTGACAGTCTGCAGGCTTAAACATGCAGCCGTCAAGCTAAGCTGCATGCCTGATAATAATAATCAAAACAATCTGTATGTGAATTCTCTGCAGTCCCCTTGTTGACTGAATTCTTCGCAAGGTACAAAGCTCCGACTTCCTTCGCTTGGCAAAGGACGTCGACAGCATCCTGATGGGTGAGTTCAATCAGTCTGATCGAAGGTTCCGCGTTCGATTTCTCTCTTATTTCAACTGAAAGTCGTCGAACGTTCGCCGCAATTGTAGCGACGCTTGACCGCTCTCAGTTCTATCCGCTTAGGCGTCACACTTCAATGAACCGACGCTGGTCTCATCTGACCTCTGCATTGAAGACATCTCATCGAAGACTATTATTATGGCTATAAAGACCGCAGGCGGAAAATCACAGAAATACCATCGAATTGGCTTGTAACGCTTAGAGTGTAATCGATTTCGACAAAGCACCGCCATGAAAGGGAGCGAGGGAGCCACGGGGCAAAAGAAGCGGCTTGTCGACTTACATCCGTTGCGGTTTGCCCGCGTTTGTTCGTGACGTCTTGCGACATGTCAAAGCCCTTTGTCACCCGAACGAGTAATTTTCCGCCGTCGCCAGCGAATATCGACTGCCATCGACTGTTAATTGTAATCGTAAGGGAACGTTTGTATAGCGCCTTTTAAAGGGTCTCTGCTCGGAGAATGAGAACGGCCGACTGAATCGGTGCGATTTCGCGCTCGACAGACGGGATATTAAGAGGATTTTCAATTAAAGACCAGCAGCGTTTGTCGCGTTCTGTTTGAAGAGGGCGACATTTGCTCTCCGTTCTCATGTAGCTAAAGCCGACGAAAACGGAATTATTGGCTCAGCGCCGCCTAAAATCCGCTCTAGGCCCTGACTGTATTACACGGCGGTGTGGTGCCAGTTCGGTTCCGCGACAAAAACGGTTCCGATTTCACCAGATTTCGTTGCCAAGTGAGGCGAATTTTAAAATACCCTGTTGTCTTGAAGGCAACATTTCATATGAAACAATAAGAAGTCTGTATATTCACGAATTCGTTATTAGGAAAAAACATCACTCCGACGAACCGTAATCGAAAACTTCTAATTTTACTAAATTAGCGCTACTCTAAAGCGCAGTACAGGGCACCAGCTTATTCACGAGCGCTAATGCTATACTCTATATAGTCTGATCTAGTCTAATGACTCCCATAATGCGTTATCATAGGCACACGTCGACGCATTTTTGGATCCAAAAACATGACCACGAGTGCGCAAGCATGCAATGCCTAGAAGAATCACAGCTTTTGTCGGTCGTATGCATGGAGATACAACTGAAGTGGAGATGACGACGTTCTTGGAGAATTCAGGCCTCAAAGACGTCCAGTGTTCCAAGATGAGTGTTCCGGCGGGTCGAAACTTTAAGTCGGCTGCCTTCAGAGTCTCATGTCCAATCATGTACAAAGATTTATTCTACCAAGAATCTACATGGCCAGAAGGTGCAGAGGTACGTGACTGGTATTTCAAAAAGAAGGTCAGCGACATAGCATCTGAAGAAATGAAAATATTGGACAGCAAAAATGGCAGTTGAGTCATTAAATATCTGTTCGTTTAATATGCATGGATTCACGTCAGGTGTTGCCATGTTACAAGATTTGTGTATATCCCACCACATTGTTGCCCTACAAGAGCACTGGCTGGCTTCAGATGGAATGAACAAATTAAATATAATTAACGATCAGTTCGTGGTTTATGGTGTTTCTGGTATGTCAGAGGCATTAGGGAGGGGTATTCTGCATGGCAGACCTTTTGGTGGTGTGGCATTTATGTGGCACAAGAGTTTATCTAATCAAATTAAAGTTATTGGGTCAGACATTGAAGGTCGCTGTGTTGCTCTTCAGTTGCACTGTGGTAATCGTTGTCTTATAATAGTTAATGTATACTTTCCGTGTTATTCTAATTCCATTCAGTACAAAGCACAGTTGAATCAATGTTTTGGTTTTATTGAGCATGTTTTGGGGTCTAATGTCCACACAGATATATTAATCTTGGGTGATACTAATTTTCAATGTTCACTGGATAACAGTGGTTATAGTAGTTTTATTAAGCTGATGGAAACTTATAACTTGTTAAGCTGTGATGATTTTACTGGTGGTATTAATACTTATAGGAATGTGGCTTTGAATCAGTCCTCATGCATTGACCATATGTTTGTCTCTGTTCCACTGCATAACTCAGTGACAGAAGGGAAAGTGATTGAAAGTGTTTTCAATCACAGTGATCATAAACCATTAAGCTTCAGCTTGAGGTCTCTCCTAGATAGAAGTGGTAGGAATTTAGCTGTGAAAAATAGTCCTCGGCAGCATTATTTACGTTGGGATAAGGCGAATTTGTCTGATTATTATGGGGTATCTCGTGATTTACTGAGTGAGTGCAGGTTAGCTCAGTCGTTTGCTCAGTGCTCAGTGGGATGTAGCAACCACAACCATCGACAAGCCATCAATTGCATGTATAATGATATTGTATATGCTCTGCAGAGGGCAGAGGCTTCATCTGTTCCTAGAATACAGCATAATTCTTTAAAGCCTTTTTGGAATGAGCATCTGGATGATCTTAAACAAAAGTCCATGTTCTGGGGTATGATGTGGAAGGATGCTGGTCGCCCAAAATCAGGTGAAGTATTTCGTATAAAAACTTCATGTTCTCTTAAATATAAAATGGGTATTAAGCAAGCAATATATGAATTCGAACACAAATTTGATGATAAGTTGTATGAGCATTTTCTAAGTAAGGAACCCAGTCAGTTTTGGAAGTGCTGGAATCGTAAGTTCCATCGATCCATGGCTTCGAATCTCTCAGGCACAGTAAACGGTGTGCATGATGATGTTGGGATTGCAAATGAGTTTGCTAAATATTTTGCTTCTGTGTATCACACTTCTGACATGGATAGTGCTGCTGTCAGTGATTTCAATGTTTTACGATGTAAACGTAAGCTTGAGTCTATACATAATATTAATGTTGAAAGTTTAATACATGTCGAGTTGGTTGATAAATGTATACATGAATTGAAACTTGGCAAAGCGAATGGTCCCGATGGTCTTAGTGCAGAGCATTTGCTTTATACACATCCACTTCTTGTGGTTTTACTGACTGCTATGTTTAGAGGTATGGTTTGTCACAGTTTTGTGCCTGAGGCTTTTGGTAATGGCATTATAATTCCATTGGTGAAAAACAAACTGGCTGATTTGAGTTCTGTAGATAATTATAGAGGAATCACTCTTATCCCGGTTATTTCAAAACTATTTGAATGCATTTTATTAAAGATATGTGCAGATTATTTTAAGTCTGATGATTTGCAGTTTGGGTTTAAGCAGGGTGTGGGTTGTGCTAATGCATTATTTGCAATGCGCTCCTCGATTGATTTTTTTGTTGACAGGGGCAGCACTGTTTTCACAGCAGCTCTGGATATTAGTAAGGCATATGATAGTGTTAATCATTATAAGCTGTATTCTAGCCTCTTAAGGTCTGGGTGTCCAGAGTGGGTGGTTGATATTCTGGTGGATTGGTATAGTAAACTATCGGTTGCAGTGCGTTGGAACAGCAGTATGTCTAAGTCATTCGCAGTTAAGAGTGGTGTACGGCAGGGAAGTTCTTTGTCGCCTTCGTTGTTTAATGTTTTTGTTAATAAGTTCATCGTGGATACAAAAGCAGCAGGCCTAGGTTGTTGTATTAACAAGTCCTGGCTTGGTTGCATCATGTATGCAGATGATATCATTTTGTTATCGGCTTCGGTACTAGGGCTTCAGGCCTTACTAGATAATTGTGATGTCGTTAGTAGTCAGTTAGGCCTGACGTTTAATTGTACTAAATCTTGGTGCTTAGCATTCGGACCTCGATTCAAGGCTTCCCTACCAGATATGTTTCTAGGTCACAAAAAGGTTGAGTGGTCAGAGCAGATTAAATACTTGGGAATCATCTTTTGTGCTGGTAGTAAACTGAGTTGTGATGTAGACTGCATAATGCGCAATTTTTATGCAGCTTCCAATAATATTTTCAATAACTCTTCAAGTTTGTCGGAGTTAATGCAGCTTTACTTACAGCAGACTTATAGCTTACCAGTTTTAAGATATGGCTCAGTTGCTGTGAGATTTTCTCAATCTCAGCTGAGTAAACTAAATGCTTGTTGGAATAATGTTTTTCGTAAAATATTTGGTTTTCACAAATGGGAATCAGTAAGAGAATTTATTGCAGGTTTAGGCAGTTTGGACTTTAAATCTATGAGAGTTATTGCTATGTTTAAATTTCTTAAAGACATGCTAACGGTGGATAATAGTACTCTAAATATGCTGTCATTGACATTCAGTTATGGCCATGAGCATATTAATTTAGTTTCTGGTTATGGTTTGTCTGTAAAAGACAACATGTATTATGTAAGATCGCAGGTTCACTACGTTTATGCTTCGAGAGGAGCAATAGTTTGAGTTGTCTCCCAGTCTGTTTGGGAAGGAGTTTTTGTATTTTTGTATTTCTGTTCTAGTCTGCTTAGTTTGCTTAGTTTCTCTGTTCTGCTTTGAAGAAATAAAGTATATATATATATATATAATCAAGACACTGAGCTATCTCGCCTATCTGAAGTCATCGGTCACGCAAACCAAACTAGGCTACAATTTTTCTAGGAACTGCTTTCGCTTGGGAACCGATCTGACACCACACCGACTGTTGTTTCTGGGTCTATATAGCCTATAGGGCATAGAGCTCAGCTTGTTCTTTGCAACGGGCCATGCCTTTGAAAAGGTTAAATCGCTTTTGCGCTTGTTTGACGTGATTCCTTAAGAAACGCTTTGACATGCCGCACTTGGTATACTATTAATTTGATTCAGTTGTTATTAATAATCTGGCGCTGCATAAAGACCACGTGCCTCTACTGCATATAAATCGATCGAAATGTAGCCTATAAACTTCACACGTTTATAAAGATAAATTTAGGCTATAGTATAGGCCCTAGCCGCCCCATATACAAATCATCCAAATATTTTGCGAAATCAACTTTCAACCAAATAAACAAATGAACAAATTAAACAAGCACACATTGAATTATTAATTATTAATTAGTAGCTTCTATCGCGCCTGTGTGCTACATAATCTGCTCTTTTGTCTTAACGTGCTAATCTTATAGATGTTGACCTGATTACGGCTTGGTTTTGGTGTGCCATCGGTTGATACCTTGTGCATTAGACACCTGCGCTATATGAAAGTTGCTAATTACGACTAAAGATATTGCTAATTAGGCCTATAATAGTATTGCTAATTAGGCCTAATAGTATTGCTAATTAGGCCTAATAATATTACATCGACATGACATTGTGCTCGACGATCATAGGCCACACACACACACACGCGCGCGCGCGCGCACACACACATAACTAAGCTACATTACGGCATGTTATCAATTGACGGGGGGGCCGTGGCGCATTGGAGCCCCCGTTGGGCGGATATGCTTTGTAGGCTGCTATTAGCGCCGTTGTATTGCAAGCTGTCTGTTCTGTTAGTAGGGCCTATAGTTAAGATTTCAATTGCATAACATGTAAATGTACAGCGCAGTGCGTTTGTCAGGCGCTTATTAAAGAAAAGATATTATTATTATTATTATTATTATGTGTTATCCGTAACCTTTCAAGAATTTCATTGGATCGAAGTAAGCGCAGTCTCTTTGTATTATCCGGCGACAGGGGCTTCTATCCCTATACCGGGCGGGCGCAAGTTGAGCCCAGTGAAAACACACAGTGTTTCACTCAAATTTTTATCACACTTTCTATAAGTTACAGAGTCTTCACTAACAGTCCTGTGACAGAATTAAAGACCCACTTTTCTTGTGTAAATATTATTAGTGTGAACCCGGCCGTCACACCTTCCAACAGTCGCTTGATTTTGTGCACACACTGTAGTTAATGTGTTATGGAGTTATCGTATACCTACTTAATCGCGCGACATTATCGTCTGCATAGAGTTGTGACAAAAATATTTACATTGGTTTCAACTTAAAAACCGCTTTCACTTACGTATTTCATTAACTAAAATAGGCCTACTATGCCGCATGATAAAAGCGCTGAGGGTGACATGATTGCTTTCAGCACCTTCATTAGTCCCCGTGCCAACAATTCAAAACTTTGCCACCGTTTAAAAAAATGTGTTGCCCAAAAATTCCTGCGGAAGCCCATGCTTATGATCATTATCGCATTGTGAGCAACTCTCCTGTCCATGCCACAGTCCCAGTGCCAACAATTCAAAACTTTTCCACCCCTAAAATTTGCCCACCCATAAAAATTCCTACTTTCGCTCATGTTTATGTATGATCCTTATCGCATTGTGGGCAACTCTCCTGTCCATGCCATAGTGCATTAATGCTCAACTCAAGTTGAGAAAATTGATGGATTTGTTGCACCGAATGCAACATTTTAATTACTGGCTAATTCACACTCGTTGACTCACATGGTTAAACATATCGTTTACCAGTAATCATCGATGCGTTCTTCCTTGAGATCGATTCTGTCGGCGATTTCTTGTCGAAGGACGACATCCGGGTAGTGTGTCATCTGGAATGTCTTTTCCAGCTGCTCCAGTTGCTCCTCCGTGAATATCGTTCGGTGTCTTCTCTTCCTTGTCGGCATCGTTGCCGACCGATGCAGATGCTGTTGCTGCTGATGGTGATGATGAGTCAGTTGCAGCATCCGAAGTTCAGTGGCCTGTTGGCATAAGTCAACCCACGGGTCGCTATGGTAACCAACAGGAGTCCAACCTATCATTTAGAAACATAGAATGGAAATTAAGAAAATGAAGGCAAGACCATTTAATATATAGACCAGTGAAAGGCGTAAAGTTATGTTTATTATACTCTTACCCAACAGCGAGCTATGGAAAGGTAAGACCAATTACGGTAAGAGCATGCAGGTAAGGTATGCAGATATTACATATACAGGTAATAAGCAATGACCTATATATAAAGAAAGCATGGGCGTATTTAGGGGGTTTACGGGTTCAACCCCCGAATAAATTGCCTAAATTTATTTTGCTTTTATATGCGAAATACAAAAAAAGTAACTTATGCGACCATTTCCAATGGAACCCCCGAAAGTTAAAACCCCTCCGAAGTTTTGTTTGGCTACGCCCGTGAAAGAAAGCAAGGTCAGATAAAGTGAGACCAGCTATGTTAAGTCATAGTTGGAAGGTAACAGCCTCTGAATGGGAATCTGGAAGGGGCGCTATAACAAGTGTTCAAATACAATACAATACAATATATATGCATGATGTCATAACAAAAGTTTTTCATTTTTATCCCTATTGGGTGAAATTGTGAGAATTTGTTGTAGGAGCATACTCTAATTTAGCTTCAACGCATATACAAACTTCAAACTCGGTTATGGAGAAACATGGTTATATTTACAGGCCACGTATATAATCTTTATTACAACCGTTTAAATATAGAGTTAGCATATTGGGGCTTTAGTCTCGATTTACGCGTATAGGCCTATATATCTGCTGCAAATCGGTTTTATAAGGTGTCACGGGTGGAGACTCATTAATTGACGTCATTAGAATACACGCAGGTGGTGGCAAGTCGCACTGGGTAACAGTATATGCGCGCGAATCCTTAGAGCAGACGAACGCTTCCAAGTATTTACCCCTAATTTACGTCAATTTGATAAGCGGACACGGTTATCGCGATAGTGTTGCAGGATTAATGAGAATATTCGATTTCTTCTCCACTTATTTTTCTCATTAAGCACATGAAGCAATTTACTATATAGAAGTTTCCGTTCTTCATATAGTTCTTGTCGGTCCGTAAATAGTGTGCGTGTGCGAAGGCGTCAGTATACGAACTTGGGACAGAGGGTTATATGCCCCCCCCCCCCATTCGCATTACTGGGCGAAGAAACTAGGCCTATATAAGCAACTAACAAACCAACTGGGCGGGGAGGTGCTTTTTATGTTTAAGCCTATTCATTTTTAAGCTAAAAATAAAGTTGTGGCATTTGGAAACTTCTCCATGCATTGCAGACGTAATGGACAATAAGGGTATATATATATTGAGATGCGAAGTGAACCATCGTCGGTTGTATATATGCATGTCAAGTGAAAGTCATCTTTTCAGTAAAAGTTGCGACTATTAAAATTGAGATATTTAAATGGTAAAGACGGAAAAGAGAGCGAATTGGAAAAGATCGCTGAAACGGTTGGAACTTTTATATCGTCCTTATAAGTATAGAGTGCGTAGGCTATACAAATAATTCCTCTGGCCCTTTCTAAACTTGCCGATTTCCACGAAACCGCAACATACTCTCTCAAAATTGCGATCGTTTGTGTATGCATCTATATGAAAGAATTATTTCTCGTATTTTAGAATAAAGTAAAAGACTTAAGGTGTAAAATAAAGTCATAGAGAATTAGGCGACCAGAGAATTAAGACATTTATATAGCGCCCAAATTAATCGCCACAGATATATATAAAGCGTGTGTATATTCTATATATATAGCGACTGCATATCAACATCAATGACTTATAGCGAACAACGAACGAATTCAACCATGCCCATCCATCCAGTGATGTATACATCTATGCATACATACATGCAATGCAATGCATGCGCTTATACAAGCGCATATCATGCATATACATATACACATAGATGCAATGCATATATACAAGCATGCATACATATCGACTTACATGCAATGCATATATGCATGCATACATGCATACTTACATTCATGATAGACCATGTTCAAAACTCAGAACATGGTGTGTATATGTATACTCTGCAGTTCTGGATGAAAATCCTTTTGTTGGGCTATAGTATACGTTAGATTTCTCCCTCCCCCTTCTCTATATGCACTCTACCGTCCAGTCTGGTGACATCTCTGCCTCTTTATCTCAACTTACAACCCCATCCTTTTCTCTCGGGTTATATACCTCGCACTGGGAGCGCTTCCGAAAGCGCTCCGGTGTGAGAAGCGCTGTATAAATGATCAAAATTAATGTACAATACAATATCTGCGGCAGCTCACCAGTGGTTAATCTTAGTTATCTGAGCATCACTATTAATCGCTCATTGATTAACTCTGTTCTTTCGGCTTCAACATTACTTAGACTTGCACTGCAGGCACTTTATATGATGTATACATTAAAAGTGCCACATGCATTCATCCATCCATGCATGCATCATCCATCCATGCATCATCCATCCATGCATCCATCCAGGATCCATCCACATGTACATATATAGGCGTATACAGATATACACGTATTGCATGCATACTTACCTACTCACTTGTATAACTTATAACACGAGTAAATATAGGCCTAATTATACAAAAGAGAGACTGCAATGTCTTACCTAATGGGTAGTAAGATGATGGAATGATTGTTGGGATGATGTAGGATGGTCTTGGATAGGTGCTGTATACAGAAGCAGGCAATGGTAACGCTGGCTGCTGCTGCTGCAGCTGCTGTTCACTGAAGCGTAGCAGTTGCTGATGTTGCGGCTGTCGATGCTGATGATGTTGGTTCTCCTGATTCAGATGACGCTGCTGCTGCAGATGATGCTTCTGTTTACGTGGTGACTTTGGTTCCAGGATGCTTTCGATGCTGAAGGCCGATCGACTCAGCTGCTGCTGCTCATGAGAAGAGATGCTCCTGACCGTCTTACCACAGCTTAGAGACGACATGGGATGCTGACCTTGGCCTGGCGAGTTCCCTGCTGCAGCAACCGATGTCTTGCCGGGCTCTGACGTTTCCACCGTGACCTTAAACCCTTGTGGAGACGGATGCATTGACTTGCCGATGACAGGCTGATTGCTACGTCGCACCTGCTGCATCGGAGCATAGGGTCCCATGGTCAGTGACGTATGATGCATTGCTCCTGTGCTACCCAAGCGCTGCAAAAGAGTATACCATATACAGCGCAGTCAGCAGTGATGGGCACAATTCTATTTTGAAAATACTTTTCTATTTTCAAAATAGAAAATACTATTTTATTTTGTATTTTCAAAATACTTTTGAAAAGTATTTTGCAAAAGTATTTTCAAAATAGTTTTAAAAAGTATTTTGGAGAATTCAAAATACTTTTCCAAAATACTTTTCCAAATACTTTACAGAAATAAATTTTACAAATCTTATGCCAAAATTATTATTTTAAGGTTATAATGCTTAGTTAATAATCTTTAGGTCACCAACTGCTTGTGAGTTTGTTGTAGATCAGAGTTCTTTGTTTGCTCCTCTTTCTTTACATTGTATACACCACTAAGAATATTGCTGGATGGACAATAATCATTTGCTGGGATATCATTTCTATGCTGATGATACTCACATCTACATTTCATATGACAGTCTGTCATGTGACTCATCTTTGTGGCTGTTATCTGCTGTCTTTGATGAGGTACAGCCTTGGATCGCGGCCAATAAACTTCTCCTTAGTCCATATAGAAGACAGAATTTCTGCTACTTGGCACTCCATATATAGCAACTTAAAGAAATTGATCGGCTTATCATCGGTTGATGCCTTGTGCTTTAGAGTTTAGACACCGGCACAATAGAAGTTACTAATTGCAAGTACATTATTAAATCAATGCTTCGAGTCATTGGAAACTATACATACTATCTAAGCCCCTGGGGGATGAAGTAGGCTATCTCAGGGCAAAAACAAAACAAAAAAACAAATAATAATAATAATTTTCGTTTATTCAAATCATACAAGTTATCACAGGCGCAGCTTGTTTACATACTTAAGTTCTTTAGTATGCAGAGAGACAGACTATACTATAGTATTCTTGCTAGCATAGTATAGGCCTACGTAGGCCTACTCTTGGAATTAAAATGATAGAGGCTTTACAAATGACAACGATGTATGTATACAGGCTTATGAAATTTCCTCTCTAAGAAATCGATCTGAGAACATTGTATTTCTGTGCTAACCTTGGCGATATCCATTGGAAGCGTAATCGATTTGTTCATGTTCCGCATGCCCTGGTATAGACGGTTGACTCTGAACTCCCGCGGTATAAACCTCTGTAGTCCTATATTTCTGTCAGTTTCTTTCCACATCAGATCGTTATGAGTCGCAACCTCTCGCATCACCGAATAATGTAAAAGCAGATGAACTGTGATTGGCTACGATATCCGTGGGCGGGTGGTCGCTGACCAATCGTCTCTTGCGCTTACGTCTTATTGGCTAGCGAAGAAATTGACAACCTGACTTAATTTGGTTTCTCGGAAGTGCTATTTGTATCGATGAGCTAAAAGAGAGGCTATGTATACAGTCGCGTCTGCGATCAAGGTTGTCGTCTAAAAGTTTCCGTTATACAACGTCCGCATTAAGTCTTTAGGTTTATTTACTTCGCTGGGTACTCCAAAGTTCGCTAATTACCGAAACGCTTAAACTATTTACGGGGCGCTAAATTGTTTGCCTTTGGTGTAGTAGGCTAAGCTCTTGTTTATTTACACTCTGTGTTGTCTACGGGTCTTTATACTGGACCATCTAAGAGGCTTTCTTAATCCCTTAAGTAAAGTGACACGAAAAGGTCAAAGCTGAAGCCGCTAAGTACTTCTTCTTTAGAATGTCGCTGATTAGGCTACAGGCCAAAGACCGTAATTCACGGGACTCTGAATGCATGGTGTGGCTTCCATTCAAACGGGCAGTGCGGGCATGGTGAAGGATCTCACCCGATCAATTCAATGAGAAATAAGCAAGGCCCAGGCCAAGCGATCGCTTTAGAAAGGCGTGCACATTTGCATAAGTATGACAATAATTTTAAATTTTAAATTCAGATTTACTAAACGTCTAAAATACGGTCTTTGTGAGCGAGTTCAGACTCTTTTCTCTGCCTCTGTCTCTATCTGTCTCTCTTACTCTGTCTGTCTGTCTCTATCTGTCTGGCTGTCTCTGTTTGTCTCAGTCGGTCTCTATCCATCTCTGTCTGTGTGTCGGTCTCTTTCTGTCTGTGTCTGTCTGTCTCTGTTTGTCTCAGACTGTCTGTCTCTATGTCTCTGTCTGTCTGTCGGTCTCTTTCTGTCTGTGTATGTCTCTGTCTCTGTTTGTCTCAGACTGTCTCTCTCTATCTGTCTCTGTCTGTCTGTCTCTTTCTGTCTGTGTCTGTCTGTCTCTTCCTATATGTCTGTCTGACTGTCGGTCTCTTTCTGTCTGTGTCTGTCTGTGTCTCTCTGTCTCTGTCTCTGTTGTCTCTCAATCGTGTAGGTATATATACGTAAACAAGGAAACGCTGTATGCTCAGTCCATGAATACATGCATGCGCATTGTCGTTTGTCATTTGAACCCGTTTTTGGACTCATCGTTTGAGCGACAGCCATTTATGTAGAAGACAACTATAGTTATCTGAGCACTTGAAGACATAAACCTGCTAAATGGTGAACTGCACAAGTCATGTATCTTGCTAATGATATTCAACATAAGCTTAGTTTCGGCTATATATCGTATATCGATTATTTCTTTGAAAGTCGAGCTCTATAAATGTCCAGTTACAACTATTGCAGTTTGCACAGGTATACAGCCCAGGCTGTAAAGCACAGGGTTTTCGCGCCCTTTTATAACACTTTTCAACACATGACATCATGCTTTGTCTCTAATGTATTGTCCGTGTAAACCATGCAGGGCTGTATACAGAATTAGATAAACACCCTGCAGGGTCTCGAGGAATTAACCGAGGCATGAAAGTGACGTTAAATATCGACTCTGCGATTGATCACGGATGAATGAACGCAAAGAATATAATTGTCTGTAAATGGAGCACAACTCAATAATATATCAATCGACATATACTGCAGCCTATATAGTTTTAGCGTATATAGTTCTTCTGTTGTTTTAAAGACTTAGAGGGCTATACCGCCTATACACGGTAAACTATACCACATGCAATTGTGCATGTATACGAATAGTCTATACAAGGCTCGAGTAAACTTATAATACTTAAGGGGTCGTCCATTAATTATGTCAACAAAATAGGGGGAGGGGTTTTGGAAAAGTTTGACAGTTGTTGACAAAGGGGAGGGTTCGGAAAAATTTGACGTCAACAAATTTTTTTCAAATGAATCAACACAGACCCTTCAAAATGGTAACGAAAACATTAAGTAATGCTAAAAATGTATAAAGTGCTTAATGTTTAATACTACTAAAAAGCTGGTAATAAACTAAACTCATATATTTTGAAATTCTAGATTGCATTTTTTAGTGTAAAAAATTTGAAAAAATGATTCTACATGTATTGAGCCATTGTGTTTCTTTTTGTAGGGGGGGGGGTTCTGGGATTGTTGACATAATTTTTTAGGGGTCCGTCAATGTTTTGACAGTTGTTGACAAGGGGGAGGGGGTCAAAAACTGCCTAAAATTTGTTGACATAATTAATGGACGACCCCTAAGGCAAATACACGTAGAGGGCCTACTCCTTGCTAACATCAAGTCGATATGAATGTATACGGTTTTAGCGGCTTAGCATTCATTGCCTATATATCCTATACAGTATATATGTTGTTAAAATTTAGTCACACGCTTTAATTACCTGATGTTAATTAAAGCGTGTCTGAACGCTAATTCACTAAAAGCTATAGATTAGACTTATAATATCGCATTCAATACGTATACCCACTGTCTTCATAGGCGCAACCACCCTATGGGACCCGTCCCCCAACTTTCGAACAGGTCCCCCCAACTTTTGAAAATTTTGGGGTAAACAAGAGCCCAAAATGCACTAGGCCTATACATTTGGTATTAAATGCTCAAAATTGCGTCGGCTTCTGGGGCTCTGCCCCAGACCCCGACGAGAGGGGGGAGGGGCTTACGTACTCCTAGTCGTTAAGAGCTTCTTTCCTTCCTCAACGCGGCTGTGCGCCTCCCGCACTCCCGCACTCGCAGTTGCCCCTCACTTAGACGTTCTAGTTTAGGTCCTCCCCCAACAAATAGCTGGCCCTGCTGCCGATAAAATAAAGGGTCAGGCTAAAGCCGTAAACTCAAGTCTATCAGAATTCAGTGCAGAATGTTGCTGTATAATTTCACTGTAAAACTTTATTATCTCTCTTTTTAAAATTCGACTAAGGCTCGCGGTATAAACTCACTAAGTTTATACCGGACATTTCAATTTTTAATACTGCGACTGCGAGTGGTGTTCTTCTAAAACATCAGTTTATTTATCCCCCAACAAATCGCTGGCCCTGCTGCCGATAAAATAAAGGGTCAGGCTAAAGCCGCTAAACTCAAGTCTATCAGCATTCAGTGCAGAATGTTGCTGTATAATTTCACTGTAAAACTTTATTATCTCTCTTTTTTCTTACATTATAACACGTGTGCCGCCGTTCATAATAATAATAATAATAGGAATAATAATAATAATAATAATAATAATAATAATAATAATAATAATAATAATAATATAATAATAATAATAATAATAATAATAATAATAATAATAATAATAATAATAATAATAATAATAATAATAATATAATAATAATAATAATAATGCTCCTTCACTACTAGCTGTATTTAAGTGTTTAGTTATAATAATAATTATTATCATCAGTGAATAATAATAATAATAATAATAATAATAACAATAATAATAATACACCGGTAGAGGCTTATGTAAGAGATTTATGAGATTTAAATCTCGGGCTATATATAGCACGGTGACGGTCCGCGCGCCGTATATATACACAGAGACCTTAAAAGGCGTGGGACCCATTCAAACGGTCAGCGGTGGTGAAGGCACTCACCCGATCAATTCATTGAAAAACGAGCAGGGTCAAGGTTATAGGTCGATATCAAGAAAAGCGTTATAAGTAAACTTTACAATTTCGTAACGCCAAATATTGTGCGATACATTCCGTTAAAAAGAAAGAGGAAAATAGCGCTTCTGGCGTACATATAGGCCCTATATAGGTCTGTTTGATTTTTGTTTTGACTATAACCGCGTGCCTGCAGTGAATAAGCTGAATGGTTCCCCCGACTTCGCTTTTTTATGGAGCTATATAAATCTCAAGATTACGATTACGATACGATAAGTGGCTGAAAAGTCGTCTGAACTTCAGCTGACGTCACTCTCAGGGTGAGAATTGTCGGGGGAGGGGTTCAACCCCCCTCCCCAGTTCTTCTTAGGATCCCATAGTAGTATATAGGCCTATACAATTCACACCCAAACTGCACATAAATCAACGTCTAACCCCCCCGTTATTTTTTTGTAATTCCCATACTGGTCACTCTCTGATATAGGCTTTTATGAAATTATCAGACATAGGCTTTTATGAAATTAAAAACGCAGAATCTGGATTTTCACCTTCCTGCATGGCGCATATGCGCCCCCTTGATTTTGCGTGTAGTTGCAGAGAAATTTTGATTATTTGGTTATTGTGATTACTGCAACACGATTTTCAACGTTATTATCTGAAAAACACTAAATTCCCTAATTAATTATTTAAAATTAACCCAATTTGGACCTATATGTTTGCTTATGCGTATTTTTAAAATTTAACGTATAGAGTTCTCTCTCGGTAATATGGAAATTCATATTGGCAACCTCGAGACGGCGAAATGCTTTCAGTCGTATCGGCTAATTGGTTTCGTATTCCCTTTACCAGCGGTTCTTTTGTTGTGTTTGGCCGATCGGTCCGATATACATAGCCTAGACATATATAATTGACACTGGCTGGTGCCACAGTCTCTGACTAAGTAATCAGCTTCTTCCCTTAGAAGTTAGATGCCAGCTAACACAGGATTCTGCCAGACTTTTTAAGCATAACCCTCTAGCTTCGGAACCAGTCCCAAGCCTGGATGAAGGAGGAATGCGAATCTATTGATCTTTGTTGTCGCACGGGTCGTTAAACTGAAACTTCTAGGCTACTACTACTACCGGTACGCTTTGTGAGTCAGTCGGGCAGTGTCACAGGAACGGAAAGTAGGATCACTTCTGGACAATTTCGTTGGAACTGTGAGAGTCGACTGACAGTGACGACCGTTTATCAGGTCTTACCTGGTCTTTGTTGTCTTAAATATTTTTCCGATGTACACTCATCATACAAAGACGAATTCATAGATAGAGTGATAAATCAGTTTGGACAAGAACCCAGACGACTGCAATTGTTATTTTAAGAATAAGGTCAGATTTCAGTCATATAAAATTTAATATTATCATAATAGTTTTTGACAATAAATGTATATGAATTGTTTCGCATGTTGGGATTTGCGCCAGAGGATCGAGAGGTAGACAGAGCCGAGGGAGCGAGCGTAGCAGGTGGAGTGATCGGTTGCTTTCGACACCCTATATTTAGTCCCTGTGACAACTACTTAAAAGTTTGCGCCCCCCTGGAAAAATTCATGCGGACGCCCATGCGCAGAATCTGGATTTTCACCTTCCTGCATGCTCATCCTATAGAAGGATTTACGCGTGCAGTGTTATAAACGATAGCCTATCCGAGAATGAAAGTTTTAATCCAGATACGTTATGACCTCTTCAGCTGAGTATATAAGTAGATAAGACTGTACTAAGCACACGAGCAAGTCACCAAGCTAGGAATTATAGAAGTAAGTAAGTAAATCAGTAAGTGTAAGTAAGTTTGTTAGTAAGCAAGCCAACAAGTATGAGTGTATGCACTTTCATATGTACGCATGCATCTATGTATTATATAAATGCATGCATGTATGAGTGTGCAAGTAAGTAAAAAATTTGGTACTCTAATGTAGTATAATTAACGTAATAAACGAAGAAAGAATGAATAAATGAAAAGTATTTAAAGTAAGAAAGTATAGATGTATTGCAATGTATATGTAAGTATAAATGTATGTATGCAGTGCACGTATTATGTATGTACGTTAGTATGCATGCATGCGTGTATGTATACATGTTTATATGCTTGTATGTTTGCATATGTGTGTGTGTGTGTGTGTGTGTGTGTGTGCGTGTGTGTGTGTGTATAGGTGAGTGTGTGTTCATATGTTTGTATGTGTTTATTTGTAAGTAAGCTTAAATAAGTAAGTATAATATATATATATATATATATATACATATATATATATAAATGTGTGTATATATATATAATATATATAAGTGTGTATGTATATAAGTAGGCTTAGTTTGGATCTGATTATCATCACGTACATTAATGTACCGCTGATCTTGTGCCAACTTTACCGTAACGACGGAAGTTTGTTGGCGGGAATTATCCGGTAATTATCGTCTGCTTAGTCTAAGACCCTGATCTCAAAACGCGGCCGGGCTAATCCTCAACTCCGCGCGACACCTAGCGGCCGAAATCCACATAAGCGCCGCTTGCGGACAGGGTGGTAAGAGGGAAGGGAGGGTCTGGGGAAGAACATGTGTTGCTGAGCTGTCTCATTCCATGGGAGGAGGGAGGGAGGGAGAGAGGGGCGAGTGGGTAGATCGCGTTTCGCCGGCGGACAGTATTTGCGAAATGGCTCTTAAAGTCTCAGCGCTTGGGATTTTCTGCTAAGCCGACAAAGCGACTAAGCGCTGCGAAGAATCCCGGCGTAGACGGTGCTGAGCCGCTTCAGCGCTGCGCCGTTGGCTAAGTGTATTTAGTAAGTGCCCAGAGGATGATGGCAGACGTCGTCGTTTCAGAAGTAGCGCTGCTTGGGAAGAAACAGCGAATATATGGACGGATGGTTGGGTGGATTGGATGGTTGGATGGATGGTAGGATTGATGGTCGGATAGGTGGTTGGATGGATGGGATGGATCGATGGTTGGATGGATGGTCAGATCGATGGTTGGATGGATGGGATGGATCGATGACTGGATTGATGGGATGGATACTTGGATAGATGGTATACGATGGATAGTCGGATCGATGGTTGGATGGATGGTCAGATAGATGGATGAAAGGATAGATTGATGTATGATGGATAGACGGGCCGATGGATGGATGGGATGGATCGATGGTTTGGATTGATGGTAGGACAGATGGATGACAGGACGGATTTATGGATGGATAAATTGATGGATTATGGATGGATACTGAGTGGACAATTTGATCTCAAAGTTGCATCAATAAAATACGCAAATAGTAAAATACTACCAGACGATGCGAGCACATAGATACGATGGAAGGAACACTTCGAACAACCATAATATTTTATTCCTTATAGTATAATTTCGTGATTCATAATTTGATGACTGATGACGTAATTTTCTTTTTCTCAGTCAAGTGAACAGAACTGTGTGTAGGCCTATGCATGCCGTATACATGGAAATTCTTATTCTGGTTCTTGGGGCAATTGCCATGACTGCTTTGACGCCTACTTTCTTCTGGCCCGTCATCGCAGAACCAAAGTGAACAAGAATGTGCTCGACCAACAACCGCCAAAACAGCGACTCTTCTTCAGGAGACGCAAGAAAAGCATCTTTTGTCGCTGAGCGAAAGACGTCGTCAACAAATGATCATCGCCAACCGTTTGCTGAAGTTGACGAAGAAGCACACTGCGACACGCATCCGTGAACTTTCTCAGTCGCTCGAATCGAGCCAGCATAGAGTGAAGCGGGGAGACTATCTCGTCCCCATCCCCCCGCTCACCCCAAGCAAGTCTTCCCATCCCCGCATAAGACGGTTTTTGGTCTAACTGAAGTAGAATCTACCGTGCTTCGGTTTCCAATGAAGACTCTTCAGATTGTTCTGGATCGCAGCCTATAGAGTCATTGGTGCGAATCACTCAGGTTATAGTCATGAGGCTGCAGAGCATGACGTTCTTTGCGTTGCATAATTACTTGGGTGTGAGCCAAGAATTATTCAATGAGTCGACAAAACCTATCATCCGTTTCACTTCGGTTGTTTGGGCCCTTATAGGAAACCGCAAGGATTCCATGATGATGGACTCAGTGTTCATCCGCAGGAAAAAGTATCGAGCTTCGGTACTTCGGTCAAAAATTGCATTCGATGACACATTCTTCAAAAGGCTGCGATAGAGCCGACAGTGGAAAAATGATTACGGAAGCAGCGAAAGCCAGCGAGTAGTTTGCTCAGTGAAAAGGCAAAGGGTTCGCAGTGCATATTTTAACTGTATAACTACTGGGACAAATGTCCCAGTGGTTTTAGGATTTGTCCCAGTAGTTTTGGTGATTTGCCCCAAGCAATGTTAGTTTCCAATAACATTGAAAGTAGTGTAGCAGACTTTGTCCCAGTAGTAAAAATCCGTTAAAATATGTACTGGGGGTTCGAGACCTTGCAGAACTCTTGACGAGTCTTCTGAACGACAAGTTCGCGCCTGTGAATAGGCTGGTTCCCGCGACTTCGCTTTTGTGGGCGCTGTAGAAGTTTCGAGCTTACGATTACGAAGTTTCGAGTCATGAGCGGGTTCGCGGGTTGGACGCTCGTTAGATAAGGCGAATGCGAGCAGGGTCGAATTAAGGGGGGTGCTATGGGTGCTGCACTGCTGCAGCACCTGCATGGGCCCGCAGTTTTGAGGGGCCCGCATTTTATAAATATGCGCGTGGTGGACCGGTGGTCGTCAGAGGGGGGCCTTTAGAAAGTCAGCACAGCACCCAGGCCCGCACTAGCCTTAATGCGGCCCTGAACGCGAGGACAGTCTATACCTGTACATGTATTGGTTTGAAAACTCAGGTTGATGAGGCAAATTAGCACGGTTTAAGAAATGTCAAAAAAATATTTTCGTTTATTGAAACAATCCGGTTGACAAACCGCAACCGGTTACAGTGTACAATTATGCAATTGAAACAATTCACAAGAACACAAATGACAGAAGACATAAATCTTAACTACTGACAGAACATGGCAGACAGCCTGCAATACACGGCGCTAATAGCAGCCTACAAAGCATGTCCGCCCTACGGGCTCGAACTCAGTATCTCTCGCTCTCTATCGGGTCCCATAGTACTGCCAAAACACGTTTGCACTCTATTTCTTAACGTTCCCGACTTGTCATTTAATACTTGCGTTTTTATAACTTGGCTATATTAAAAACGGATGTGAGAAACATCTCTCTTCATTTGCTAGGTGGCTGAGCAGTTACAAAACGCAAGCCACCCTCAAATGATCTAATTGTACATGTATTCGCTAGATGGCGATGGTGAGAATGAAACTGCACAAAAACGACCAACTCTGTTCTAGGCATACAAGTTAGCGTAACGCTGTGCATTTTGGTGCTATAAGCAAAAAAATATTTTTCTGAAAGAAATTCTGAACAAAATCTGATATAGAGCCAGTTGAAAAAGCAAAAACAATTTCGAGTTTTCCCACTTTTTATGTTATTTGACCATTTCAGCTAAACCCAACTAATGCTGAGCAACGTACCCGCCTGGCTCGGTAATTGCAAAAACTTAACACAAATGCATGTATTTAATAATATATTTGTATCTTTCATTTGCATTTCACATTCATTACACAATGTAGCCTAATGCATGAACAGACTGGAACACAAAGACTAAATCAACAACAGTAAATCTACGCAAGTACATGAAGAAAAATCATAGAATCTTGACAGTTGACATAGCACTTGTCTTGTTCTCATTGCAACAGAGATTAACTACAACAACTACAGTATGAGCATTCCAGAACTGGCAAAAGACTGAAAAACTTGAATGTTAAACTGAAGAGATACTGGTTATTTTCGCTCACACTTTCCATCACGCTGACACAAGAAGTAAATGAAGAAAAACTATAAAATCTCGACAGTTATTCCCATACCAACAGATATTCCCATGCCAACAAGGTAACTATACACCAATTATTTTTACAGTATAAGCAGCCAAAACTGGCAAAAGGCTTCAAACAGATATTCCCTCACAACTTTGAAAGCTTGGATGTTAAGACTGCACAGATACTACCGGAAGCTATTTTTCGCTCACACCTTCCATCATACAGACAAGCCTGTGCAGAACAAGTTTGTTATTACACAATTGCCGACTAGACAACCTTTTCTGCATTTCCAATTAATAAAAGTAATACAGATCTTTCAAACTTCAGGAATTGTCACCCACATAGGAACCCACTTGTTAGATTCACGAACCCAACCTCATCGATCTGAATTGGGTATAAGTGGTTAACTGTTGTTTGTAACAACATTTGAGTTAAACAATAGTTTATGCTGCCAAATTATTTTATATGGTCAATTTAAAATGGAAGCTGGATTGATGAAAATAATTGCTTGCTGAAATGGAAGTTGGACTGATTAAGCTAATTCTTCGCTTCAACAGAAACTGTATTGATGGAAATAATTGTTTCCGTAAACAGAAGCTGGATTGATGAAAATAATTGTTTCCGTAAATGGAAGTTGGATTGGTGAGAATAATTCTTTGTTGAATAGAAGCTGGATTTATGAAAAATTATTTTTTGCTTAAACAGAAGTGGGAATTATGAAAATTTATTTTTTCCTTAAATGGAAGCTAGATTGATAACAGTTATCGTGGACACTGGTAGACTGCCTAGTCACCTAGTGCCTACTTACCAACGTAAAGTACGGCATTGAAAACATCAAAATAATTTTGCAACGTAACCCATGGTTTTATTAAACATTGTTCCCAAAAATTAACTGCCTGACGGATAGCTCTTTTGATATGCTCGAGATTTCTTAGTAAAAATGCTGCAGATTTATTAGTAAACAATAATGTTTGTTAACAGAATTCACATCTACTGCATCACAGGTCCTGTCATAAAGAATAACAGTGAAGCGTTCAATGATAGCAAATGTTTGATCATATATTCCATCAATATTAGGAGGGACTGGATCATGACCCACTATCAAGTCCGCTGTCCCACCGAAGTCCTGTCTATAAAAGGTTAAAGGTCAGACAGGCAACGCGAACGTAAGACTTCTCATGGCTGGCACGGATTCTTACATGAACGGCAGTGGGTGTTGTGCTTGGTGGTGGAGCCCCCAGAGGCTGTGTTTATATCGGAATCCTACAGGCAATGATTGAGGCCGATATTTAAATCGATTTCATCGGAGGAACAAGCATTGGTTCGTTAATGGGAGCCTTATGGTCGCAGGAGACGAACTATGTCTACTTCAGGCCATCGGCCATGGAGTGGTATCTGAGTATGAGCAGCATCTGGTCGGAGATGATGGATTTTACCTATTCGTTGGCGTTGCTCCCGTCAGGAAACCGGTTCAACAGTAACACTAGGTCCGTTCTTCATGACTGCAATATCGAAGACCTCTGGCTGCCCTACTTATATATCACAACGGACGTGACATGTAGCGTCAACGTCAGAACCGGTCTTATCATTGTTTTGTAAACCTTTCCCTTGCTGATTCATCTCAAGGGAAAGGTATACAAAACAATGATAAGGCCGGTGATGATGTATGGAGCAGCTGCCTGGACATTGATGATGAAATAGGAAGGATTACAGGAGAGAGCAGAAATGAGAATGCTGCAGTGGATACTTGAGAGTCTCACAGAAGGATAAGAAAAGGAATTACGCTGCATCCACATGGTTGCCATGGCTGATCATGATTATTCCGTAGTTGAGCTTCAACATAATTTGGAAATGATCTCCAGTCAAGCACAAAAAACTCGTGTTGCTCCAACGAGAAAGACCGTGCGACACGCTTGACTGGCTCAACCGAAGTCCTGTCTATAAAAGGTCAAATGTCAGGCAGGTAACGTGTACGTCGGACTTCTCATGGCTGGCACGGATTCTTACATGAACGGCCGTTGGTGTTACCAGAGGCTATGTTCACGTCAGAATCCTACAGGCAATAGTTGAGGCCGATATTCCGATCGATATGTCGGAAGAACAAGCACTGATGTATGGCGCAGAGGCCTGGACATTGATGAGGAGACAGGAAGGGTTACAGGAGACAACAGAAATGACAATCCTGCGGTGCCAACTTGGGGTCTCACAGAAGAATAAGAAAAGGAATGAGGTAATCAGAAAGACGCTGCATCCACATGGTTTCCGTGGCTGAGCTCGACCATTTTGTAGGCGAGCTTGAATGTCATTTGGAAATGATGTTCAGTCAAGCACAAAAAACTCGTCTTGATCCACCGAGAAGACAGTGAAGGACTCTGTGACACGCTTGACTGGCTCAGTAGGAGGGACTGGATCATGACCCACTATCATGTCCGCTGCCCACCGACGTCCTGTCACTAAAAGGTCAAAAAGGTAACGCGCACGTCAGTCTTCTTATGGCTGGCACGGATTCTGACAAGAACGGCAGTAGGGGTTGCCAGAGGCTATATTCATGTCAGAATCCTACAGGCAATAGTTGAGGCCGATATTCCGATAGATATAGTCGGAGGAACAAGCATTGGTGCTTTAATGGGAGACGAACTATGTGCACTTCAGGCCATTGGCCATGGAGTGTCTCTTAGTATGAGAAGCATCTGGTCCGTGATGATGGATTTTACCTATCCGTTGGCGTTGCTCCCGTCGGGAAACCAGTTCAACCATAAGATTAAGTCCGTTCTTCATGACTGCAATATCGAAGACCTCTGGCTGCCGTACTTATGCATCACAACGGACGTGACAGCGTCCAAGATGCGCGTTCACATTCGCGTTCGACTCTGGCGCTGTGTGCGGTCTAGCGTGTCGCTGTCTGGCTATCTGCCTCCACTATGCGATCCAGTCGATAGACACCCTCTGGTTGATGGCGGATATGTTAACAATCTGCCAGCAGACATTATGAAGAGCATGGAACCACAGACTATTTTTGCTGTCGACGTCAGAAACGGTCTTATCATTGTTTTGTAAACCTTTCCCTTTCCGATTCATCTCAAGGGAAAGCTTTACAAGACGATGATAAGAACGGTGATTATGTATGTAGCAGAGGCCTGGACACTGATGAGAAGATAGGAAGCGTTACTGGAGAGAACATGAATGAGACTGCTGAGGTGGATACTTGGGAATCTCACAGAAGGACAAGAAAAGAAGTCAGGTCATCAGAAAGACGCTGCATCCACATGGTTGCCGTGGCTGAGCATGACCATTCCGAGCGAGCTTGAACTTCATTTGGAAATGATATCCAGTCAAGCACAAAAAACTCGTGTTGCTCCATCGAGAAGACAGTGAAGGACCTCGTGACACGCTTGGCTGGCTCAGTAGGCGGGATTAGATCATGACCCATTATCACGTCCCCTGCCCCATCGACGTCCTGTCACTGAAAAGTCAAACAGGTAACGCGGACGTCAGAGTTCATATGGTTGGCACTGATTCTGACATAAACGTCCGTAGTTGTTGCACGAGGCTGTGTTCACGTCGGAATCCTACAGCCAATGAACGAGGTCAATATTCCGATCGAAATGGTCGGAGGAAGAAGCATTGGTGCTTTAATTGGAGCACCATTAAGTTGAAGTTGGTCTATTAGTACGAGCTCGGTGGTGATGGATTGAACCAATGACGTCGCTCCTGTCCGGAAACCAGTTCAACCATACCATTAGGTCCGTCTGTCGTGACTACAATATCGAAGACCTGTGGCTGCCATTCTATTGCATCACAACGGACGTGAAAGCATCCAAGATGCGCCTTCACACGCAGGGTTCTATCTGGCGCCACGTGTGCTCTAGCAAGTCGCAGGGTGTCTTCCACCGCAATGTAACCCAGTTGACGGACACCTGCTGCCGGATGGCGGTTACACTAATAGCCTTCCAGTGGACGTAACGAAGAGCATGAGAGTGCTCGCTATTTCTGCCATAGACGTCAGCACTAGTCTTATCATTGTTTTATAAACCTATCCCTTGCCGATTTATCTCAAGGGAAAGGTATACAAAACAATGATAAGGCCGTTGATAATGTATGGAGCAGAGGCCTGGACATTGATGAGGAGATAGGAATGGTTACAGGAGAGAACAGAAATGAGACTGCTGCGGTGGATACTTGAGAGTCTCACAGAAGGATAAGAAAAGAAATCAGGTCATCAGAAAGACGCTGCATCCACATGGTTGCCGTGGCTGAGCATGACCATTCTGTAGGAAAGCTTGAACATCATTTGGAAATGATATCCAGTCAAGCACAAAAAACTCGTGTTGCTCCAACGAGTAGGACCTTGTGACACGCTTGAATGGCTCAGTAGGAGGGACTGGATAACGACCCACTCTCATATCCGCTGCCCCACCAAAGTCCTGTCTATAAAAGGTCAAAGGTCAGACAGGTAACGTGTTCGTCGGACTTCTCATGGCTGGCACGGATTCTTACATGAACGGCCGTGGATGTTACCAGAGGATATATGTTCACGTCAGAATCCTACAGGCAATAGTTGAGGCCGATATTCCGATAGATATGGTCGGAGGAACGAGCATTGGTGCTTTAATGGGAGCCTTGCGGTCGCAGGAGACCAACTATGTGAACTTCTGGCCATTGGCCATGGAGTGTCTCTTAGTATGAGCAGTATCTGGTACGTGATGATGGATTTTACCTAGAGAGTCTCGTTGCTCCCGTCGGAAAAGGAATGAGCTCATCAGAAAGACGCTGAAATCAAATGGTTGCCATATCTGATCATGATCATTCTGTAGGAAAGCTTTAACATCATTTGGAAATGATATCCAGTTGATCCAACGAGTAGGACCTTGTGACACGCTTGACTGGCTCAGTAGGAGGGACTGTCCACGATCGACCCACTCTCACGTCCGCTGCCCATCCAACGTCTTATTGCTAAAAGGTCAAAAGTCAGACAGGTAAACCTGTACGTTGACGTCTCATCGTTAGGGAAAGGTATACAAAACAATGATAAGGCCGGTGATGATGTATGAACCAGAGGCCTGGACACTGATAACGAGATAGGAAAGGTTACTGGAGAGAACATAAATGAGAATGCTGCGGTGGATACTTGAGAGTTGGTGAATGAATGGAAAAGGAATGAGCTCATCAGAAAGACGCTGATGTCAAATTCAGGCCATGGCTGATCATGATCATTCTGTAGTAGCTTGAACATCATTTGGAAATGATATCCAGTCAAGCACAAAAAACTCGTGTTGCTCCAACGAGTAGGACCTTGTGACACGCTTGAATGGCTCAGTAGGAGGGACTGGATAACGACCCACTCTCTGCCGTATCCGCTGCCCCACCAAAGTCCTGTCTATAAAAGGTCAAAGGTCAGACAGGTAACGCATTCGTCGGACTTCTCATGGCTGGCACGGATTCTTACATGAACGGCCGTGGGTGTTACCAGAGGCTATGTTCACCAGAGGATATACCAGAGGATATATGTTCACGTCAGAATCCTACAGGCAATAGTTGAGGCCGATATTCCGATAGATATGGTAGGAGGAACGAACATTGGTGCTTTAATGGGAGCCTTGCGGTCGCAGGAGACCAACTATGTGAACTTCTGGCCATTGGCCATGGAGTGTCTCTTAGTATGAGCAGTATCTGGTACGTGATGATGGATTTTACCTAGAGAGTCTCGTTGAATGATAGGAAAAGGAATGAGCTCATCAGAAAGACGCTGAAATCAAATGGTTGCCATGGCTGATCATGATCATTCTGTAGGAAAGCTTTAACATCATTTGGAAATGATATCCAGTTGATCCAACGAGTAGGACCTTGTGACACGCTTGACTGGCTCAGTAGGAGGGACTGCTCCACGATCGACCCACTCTCACGTCCGCTGCCCATCCAACGTCTTATCTCTAAAAGGTCAAAAGTCAGACAGGTAAATGTACGTCAGACGTCTCATGACTGGCAAGGATTCTTACATGAACGGCCGTGGATGTTACCAGAGGATATATGTTCACGTCAGAATCCTACAGGCAATAGTTGAGGTCGATATTCCAATAGATATGGTCGGAGGAACGAGCATTGGTGCTTTAATGGGAGCCTTGTGGTCGCAGGAGACGAATTATGTGCACTTCAGGCCATTGGCCATGGAGTGTCTCTTAGTATGAGCAGCATCTGGTCCGTGAGGATGGATTTTACCTATCCTTTTGCGTTGCTCCCGTCGGGAAACCAGTTCAACCATCAGATTAAGTCCGTTCTTAAAGACTGCGATATCGAAGACCTCTGGCTGCCGTACTTATGCATCACAACAGACGTGACAGCGTCCAAGATGCGCGTTCGCATTCGCGTTCGACTCTGGCGCTGTGTGCGGTCTAGCGTGTCGCTGTCTGGCTATCTGCCTCCACTATGCGATCCAGTCGATAGACACCCTCTGGTTGATGGCGGATATGTTAACAATCTGCCAGCAGACATTATGAAGAGCATGGAACCAAAGACTATTTAGATCATGACCCATTATCACGTCCCCTGCCCCATCGACGTCCTGTCACTGAAAAGTCAAACAGGTAACGCGGACGTCAGAGTTCATATGGTTGGCACTGATTCTGACATAAACGTCCGTAGTTGTTGCACGAGGCTGTGTTCACGTCGGAATCCTACAGCCAATGAACGAGGTCAATATTCCGATCGAAATGGTCGGAGGAAGAAGCATTGGTGCTTTAATTGGAGCACCATTAAGTTGAAGTTGGTCTATTAGTACGAGCTCGGTGGTGATGGATTGAACCAATGACGTCGCTCCTGTCCGGAAACCAGTTCAACCATAAGATTAGGTCCGTCTATCGAGACTACAATATCGAAGACCTGTGGCTGCCATTCTATTGCATCACAACGGACGTGAAAGCATCCAAGATGCGCCTTCACACGCAGGGTTCTATCTGGCGCCACGTGTGCTCTAGCAAGTCGCAGGATGTCTTCCACCGCAATGTAACGCAGTTGACGGACACCTGCTGCTGGATGGCGGTTACACGAATAACCTTCCAGTGGACGTAACGAAGAGCATGAGAGTGCTCACTATTTCTGCCATAGACGTCAGAACTAGTCTTATCATTGTTTTATAAACCTTTCCCTTGCCGATTCATCTCAAGGGAAAGGTATACAAAACAATGATAAGGCCGTTGATAATGTATGGAGCAGAGGCCTGGATATTGATGAGGAGATGGGAATGGTTACAGGAGAGAACAGAAATGAGACTGCTGCGGTGGATACTTGAGAGTCTCACAGAAGGATAAGAAAAGAAATCAGGTCATCAGAAAGACGCTGCATCCACATGGTTGCCGTGGCTGAGCATGACCATTCTGTAGGCGAGCTTGAACATCATTTGGAAATGATATCCAGTCAAGCACAAAAAACTCGTGTTGCTCCAACGAGTAGGACCTTGTGACACGCTTGAATGGCTCAGTAGGAGGGACTGGATAACGACCCACTCTCACATCCGCTGCCCCACCAAAGTCCTGTCTATAAAAGGTCAAAGGTCAGACAGGTAACGTGTTCGTCGGACTTCTCATGGCTGGCACGGATTCTTACATGAACGGCCGTGGGTGTTACCAGAGGCTATGTTCACCTGAGGATATACCAGAGGATATATGTTCACGTCAGAATCCTACAGGCAATAGTTGAGGCCGATATTCCGATAGATATGGTCGGAGGAACGAGCATTGGTGCTTTAATGGGAGTCTTGCGGTCGCAGGAGACCAACTAAGTGAACTTCTGGCCATTGGCCATGGAGTGTCTCTTAGTATGAGCAGCATCTGGTACGTGATGATGGATTTTACCTATCCGTTGGCGTTGCTCCCGTCGGGAAACCAGTTCAACCATAAGATTAAGTCCGTTCTTAAAGACTGCGATATCGAAGACCTCTGTCTGCCGTACTTATGCATCACAACGGACGTGACAGAGTCCAAGATGAGCGTTCACATTCGCGTTCGTCTCTGGCGCTGTGTGCTGTCTAGCATGTCGCAGGCTGGGCAACTCCCACCAATATGCGACCCAGTCGATAGACACCTTCTGGTTGATGGCCGATATGTTAACAATCTGCCATCAGACATTATGAAGAGCATGGAACCACAGACTATTTTTGCTGTCGACGTCAGAACCGGTCTTATCATTGCTTTGTAAACCTTTCCCTTGCCGATTCATCGTTAGGGAAAGGTATACAAAACAATGATAAGGCCGGTGATGATGTATGAAGCAGAGGCCTGGACACTGATAACGAGATAGGAAAGGTTACTGGAGAGAACATAAATGAGAATGCTGCAGTGGATACTTGAGAGTCTCGTTGAATGATAAGAAAAGGAATGAGCTCATCAGAAAGACGCTGAATTCAAATGGTTGCCATGGCTGATCATGATCATTCTGTAGGAAAGCTTGAACATCATTTGGAAATGATATCCAGTCAAGCACAAAAAACTCGTGTTGCTCCAACGAGTAGGACCTTGTGACACGCTTGAATGGCTCAGTAGGAGGGACTGGATAAGGGGCCGTCCATAAATGACGTCACGCACCTAGGGGGGGAGGGGGGTCGGAAATTTGTGACGATGTGTGACGTGGGGGAGGGGGTCAGCCAAGTGTGACGTCACATCACGTCTGTGTAATTAAATTTAACAATTAACAACAATTTAATCTTAAAATAACAGCTCTAATTTTGAGTATTAAAATTTTCATAATTTTTTGATTATTTTAATGTATACGGGCACCATTATTAATAATTTTCTAATTACTTAAATATTTGTCACCATAAGATTTTTAAATACTTATTACAATGACAATAAATGGGCATTGAAACATGTTTTATTATCATGTGGAAGTTTCGTTTTAGGGGAGGGTCAGAGCTTTGTGACGTCATTTTTCAGAAGGGGTGTGACTTTTTGTGACGAAGTGTGACGAGTAGGACCTTGTGACACGCTTGAATGGCTCAGTAGGAGGGACTGGATAACGACCCACTCTCATATCCGCTGCCCCACCAAAGTCCTGTCTATAAAAGGTCAAAGGTCAGACAGGTAACGTGTTCGTCGGACTTCTCATGGCTGGCACGGATTCTTACATGAACGGCCGTGGGTGTTACCAGAGGCTATGTTCACCTGAGGATATACCAGAGGATATATGTTCACGTCAGAATCCTACAGGCAATAGTTGAGGCCGATATTCCGATAGATATGGTCGGAGGAACGAGCATTGGTGCTTTAATGGGAGCCTTGCGGTCGCAGGAGACCAACTATGTGAACTTCTGGCCATTGGCCATGGAGTGTCTCTTAGTATGAGCAGCATCTGGTACGTGATGATGGATTTTACCTATCCGTTGGCGTTGCTCCCGTCGGGAAACCAGTTCAACCATAAGATTAAGTCCGTTCTTAAAGACTGCGATATCGAAGACCTCTGGCTGCCGTACTTATGCATCACAACGGACGTGACAGAGTCCAAGATGAGCGTTCACATTCGCGTTCGTCTCTGGCGCTGTGTGCTGTCTAGCATGTCGCAGGCTGGGCAACTCCCACCAATATGCGACCCAGTCGATAGACACCTTCTGGTTGATGGCCGATATGTTAACAATCTGCCATCAGACATTATGAAGAGCATGGAACCACAGACTATTTTTGCTGTGGACGTCAGAACCGGTCTTATCATTGCTTTGTAAACCTTTCCCTTGCCGATTCATCGTTAGGGAAAGGTATACAAAACAATGATAAGGCCGGTGATGATGTATGGAGCAGAGGCCTTGGCACTGATAACGAGATAGGAAAGGTTACTGGAGAGAACATAAATGAGAATGCTGCAGTGGATACTTGAGAGTCTCGTTGAATGATAGGAAAAGGAATGAGCTCATCAGAAAGACGCTGAAATCAAATGGTTGCCATGGCTGATCATGATCATTCTGTAGGAAAGCTTTAACATCATTTGGAAATGATATCCAGTCAAGCACAAAAAGCTCCAGTTGATCCAACGAGTAGGACCTTGTGACACGCTTGACTGGCTCAGTAGGAGGGACTGCTCCACGATCGACCCACTCTCACGTCCGCTGCCCATCCAACGTCTTATCTCTAAAAGGTCAAAAGTCAGACAGGTAAATGTACGTCAGACGTCTCATGACTGGCAAGGATTCTTACATGAACGGCCGTGGATGTTACCAGAGGATATATGTTCACGTCAGAATCCTACAGGCAATAGTTGAGGTCGATATTCCAATAGATATGGTCGGAGGAACGAGCATTGGTGCTTTAATGGGAGCCTTGTGGTCGCAGGAGACGAATTATGTGCACTTCAGGCCATTGGCCATGGAGTGTCTCTTAGTATGAGCAGCATCTGGTCCGTGAGGATGGATTTTACCTATCCTTTTGCGTTGCTCCCGTCGGGAAACCAGTTCAACCATCAGATTAAGTCCGTTCTTAAAGACTGCGATATCGAAGACCTCTGGCTGCCGTACTTATGCATCACAACAGACGTGACAGCGTCCAAGATGCGCGTTCGCATTCGCGTTCGACTCTGGCGCTGTGTGCGGTCTAGCGTGTCGCTGTCTGGCTATCTGCCTCCACTATGCGATCCAGTCGATAGACACCCTCTGGTTGATGGCGGATATGTTAACAATCTGCCAGCAGACATTATGAAGAGCATGGAACCAAAGACTATTTTTGCTGTCGACGACAGAAACGGTCTTATCATTGTTTTGTGAACCTTTCCCTTTCCGATTCATCTCAAGGGAAAGCTTTACAAGACGATGATAAGAACGGTGATTATGTATGTAGCAGAGGCCTGGACACTGATGAGAAGATAGGAAGCGTTACTGGAGAGAACATCAATGAGAATGCTGAGGTGGATACTTGGGAGTCTCACAGAAGGACAAGAAAAGGAATGAGGTCATCAGAAAGACGCTGCATCCACATGGTTGCCGTGGCTGATCATGATCATTCTGTAGGCGAGCTTGAACGCCATTTGGAAATGATATCCAGTCAAGCACAAAAAACTCGTGTTGCTCCATCGAGAAGACAGTGAAGAACCTCGTGACACGCTTGGCTGGCTCAGTAGGCAGGATTAGATCATGACCCATTAACACGTCCCCTGCCCCATCGACGTCCTGTCACTGAAACGTCAAACAGGTAACGCGGACGTCAGAGTTCATATGGTTGGCACTGATTCTGACATAAACGGCCGTAGTTGTTGCAAGAGGCTGTGTTCACGTCGGAATCCTACAGGCAATGAACGAGGTCAATATTCCGATCGCAATGGTCGGAGGAATAAGCAATGGTGCTTTAATGGGATTTGTGATCGCAGGAGACGAACTATGTCTACTTAAGGCCATTGGGCATGAACTTGGTCTATTAGTACGAGCTCGGCGGTGATGGATTGAACCAATGACGTCGCTCCTGTCCGGAAACCAGTTCAACCATAAGATTAGGTCCGTCTATCGTGACTACAATATTGAAGACCTGTGGCTGCCATTCTATTGCATCACAATGGACGTGAAAGCATCCAAGATGCGCGTTCACACGTAGGGTTCCACCTGGCGCCACGTGTGCTCTAGCAAGTCGCAGGGTGTCTTCCACCGCAATGTAACCCAGTTGACGGACACCTGCTGCCGGATGGCGGTTACACGAATAACCTTCCAGTGGACGTAACGAAGAGCATGAGAGTGCTCACTATTTCTGCCATAGACGTCAGCACTAGTCTTATCATTGTTTTATAAACCTTTCCCTTGCCGATTCATCTCAAGGGAAAGGTATACAAAACAATGATAAGGCCGTTGATAATGTATGGAGCAGAGGCCTGGACATTGATGAGGAGATAGGAATGGTTACAGGAGAGAACAGAGATGAGACTGCTGCGGTGGATACTTGAGAGTCTCACAGAAGGATAAGAAAAGAAATCAGGTCATCAGAAAGACGCTGCATCCACATGGTTGCCGTGGCTGAGCATGACCATTCTGTAGGCGAGCTTGAACATCATTTGGAAATTATATCCAGTCAAGCACAAAAAACTCGTGTTGCTCCAACGAGTAGGACCTTGTGACACGCTTGAATGGCTCAGTAGGAGGGACTGGATAACGACCCACTCTTACATCCGCTGCCCCACCAAAGTCCTGTCTATAAAAGGTCAAAGGTCAGACAGGTAACGTGTTCGTCGGACTTCTTATGGCTGGCACGGATTCTTACATGAACGGCCGTGGGTGTTAACAGAGGCTATGTTCACCAGAGGATATACCAGAGGATATATGTTCACGTCAGAATCCTACAGGCAATAGTTGAGGCCGATATTCCGATAGATATGGTCGGAGGAACGAGTATTGGTGCTTTAATGGGAGCCTTGCGGTCGCAGGAGACCAACTATGTGAACTTCAGGCCATTGGCCATGGAGTGTCTCTTAGTATGAGCAGCATCTGGTACGTGATGATGGATTTTACCTATCCGTTGGCGTTGCTCCCGTCGGGAAACCAGTTCAACCATAAGATTAAGTCCGTTCTTAAAGACTGCGATATCGAAGACCTCTGGCAGTCTGGCTGCCGTACTTATGCATCACAACGGACGTGACAGAGTCCAAGATGAGCGTTCACATTCGCGTTCGTCTCTGGCGCTGTGTGCTGTCTAGCATGTCGCTGGCTGGGCAACTCCCACTAATATGCGACCCAGTCGATAGACATCTTCTGGTTGATGGCCGATATGTTAACAATCTGCCATCAGACAATATGAAGAGCATGGAACCACAGACTATTTTTGCTGTCGACGTCAGAACCGTTCTTATCATTGCTTTGTAAACCTTTCCCTTGCCGATTCATCGCTAGGGATAGGTATACAAAACAATGATAAGGCCGGTGATGATGTATGGAGCAGAGGCCTGGACACTGAAAACGAGATCGGAAAGGTTACTGGAGAGAACATAAATGAGAATGCTGCAGTGGATACTTGAGAGTCTCGTTGAATGATAAGAAAAGGAATGAGCTCATCAGAAAGACGCTGAATTCAAATTGTTGCCATGGCTGATCATGATCATTCTGTAGGAAAGCTTGAACGTCATTTGGAAATGATATCCAGTCAAGTACAAAAAGCTCGAGTTGATCCAACGAGTAGGACCTTGTGACACGCTTGACTGGCTCAGTAGGAGGGACTGCTCCACGATCGACCCACTCTCACGTCCGCTGCCCCACCAACGTCCTATCTCTAAAAGGTCAAACGTCAGACAGGTAAAGCGTACGTCAGACGTCTCATGACTGGCAAGGATTCTTACATGAACGGCCGTGAATGTTACCAGAGGATATATGTTGACGTCAGAATCCTACAGGCAATAGTTGAAAATCGATATTCCAATAGATATGGTCGGAGGAACGAGCATTGGTGCTTTAATGGGAGCCTTCTGGTCGCAGGAGACGAACTATGTGCACTTCAGGCCATTGGCCATGGCGTGTCTCTTAGTATGGATGGTGGCTATACTAATAACCTCCCAGCTGACGTTATGAAGAGGATGGGAGCACTCACTATTTTTGCCATAGACGTCAGCATTGGTCTTATGATCATCGCTTTGTAAACCATTCCCTTTCCGATTCATCTCAAGGGAAATGTATACAAAACAATGATAAGGCCGGTGATGATGTATGGAGCAGAGCCCTGGACATTGATGAGGAGACAGGAAGGGCTACAGGAGAGAACAGAAATGAAAATGCTGAGGTGGATTCTTGAGTCTCACAGAAGGATAAGAGAAGGAATGAGGTCATCGAAAGACGATGCATCCACATGGTTGCCATGGCTGGGCACGACCATTCTGTAGGCGAGCTTGAACGTAATTTGGAAATGATGTCAGTCAAGCACAAAAAACTCAGTTGTTCCATCGAGAAGACAGTGAAGGACCTTGTGACACGCTTGACTGGCTCAGTAGGAGGGACTGGATCATGACCCACTATCACGTCCGTTGCCGAACCGACGTCCTGTCACTGAAAGGTCAAACAGGTAACGCGTACTAACGTTTGTTAGAGTTCTTATGGCTGGCACGGATCCTGACATGAACGGCAGTAGGTGTTGCCAGAGGCTGTGTAAACGTCGGAATCCTACAGGTGATGAATCAGGTCAATAATTTGATCGACATGGTCAGAGGGACAAGCATTGGTGCTTTAATGGAAGCCTTGTGGTCGAAGGAGACGAAGTTTCGTAGACGGAAAGTCTATAGACGAGTTGTCGCGGAACCAGGTATACAGGAGACTGGACTTTCCAATTATTACTTCTGCGTTCCACGTGTGTATGGTTAAGTAGATGTACACAACAATTGCTGCCAATAACCTTGCTCTGCAAATAAATTCGAGCCTCAACGGTGCAGCCACACTATTCTAAAATGAAGAGACAACATTTTATATCATTGTTTTGTATAACAATTATCGATGCCCATACACCTATCACAACTTTGAAAACATTTTCGTCTGTCATAATGAAATACCATTAACTATCGAACACTAACACTGATTAGTCTTACTGACTATTTTTGCCACTGACGTCAGCAGTGGTCTTATCATTGTTTTGTTTTTCCCTTGAGATGAATCGGCAAGGGAATGGTTAACAAAACGATGATAAGATGATAAGACCAGTGCTGACGTCGACGGCAAAAATAGTCAGCGCTCCCATGCTCTTCATAACGTCAACTGGAAGGTCAACTGGAAGGTTATTAGTACAACCACCATCCATCAGCAGGTGTCCGTCAACTGGGTCGTATAAAGGGGTCAGACACCCAGTCAAAGACTTTCTAGAGCACACGTAGCGCCAGTGAGAACGCTGCGCGTGAACGCGCATCTTGGATGCTCTAACGTCCGTCGTGATGCATAAGTACGGCAGCCAGAGGTCTTCGATATTGCAGTCACGAAGAACGGAACTAAGCTTACGGTAGAGCCCGCTTCCCGATAGGAACGACCTCATAGGAAAGCTTAAATCCATCGTCACCGACCAGATAATGCTCATACTAAGAGACCACCATTGCCAAATGCCTGGAATGCACATAGTAACTCGTCTTTTGCGACGACAAAGCACCAATGCTCGTTCCTCCGACCATATCTATCGGAATATCGACCTCAACCATTGCCTGTAGGATTCTGACGAGAACATATATCTTCTGGTAACACCCACGGCCGTTCATGTATGAATCCGAGCCAGCCATGAGAAGTCTGCCTGCCCTTTGACCTTTTAGAGACAGGACGTTGGTGGGGCAGCGGACGTGAGAGTGGGTCGTGATCCAGTCCCACCTACTGAGCAAGTCAAGCGTGTCACACGGTCCTTCTCGTTGGTGCAACACGTTTTTTGTGATTGACTGGACATCATTTCTCGTAATATCTCGCTCTCTAACTCCTACTGCTGCTTCCATCCGTGTCCACGACTTTGTGGTCTCTCGCCTCGACCATTGCAGTGCCGTCTATGATGGACTCCCAGCAGTCTGGATTGGGTGCACCGTGCATAGTGAGGGTTTTGCGCGCGGTGGTATGACTTATTGGGCGAATCCCAAAATGTGGCCACATCTCAGAGTATATGCGGAATGTAGTACACTGGCTTCCATTTCCGCAGCGGATCGCCTATAGGGTTTCTGCTCTGGTCTGGCGCTGCATGGATGGTATCGCTATACCTGTGTGACAGTGGGTCGTGATCCAGTCCCACCTACTGGGCAAGTCAAGCGTGTCACACGGTCCTTCTCCCCTATACCTGCGGGAACTCTGCTGTTCCACCTCTGGTGTCCAGCAGCGATCTGCTCTCCGATCAGCTAATCAAGTTGAACTCTTAGTCCCTCGGTCGCGGACTACCATAAATCAGCGGCGCTCTTTTTCGACCGATGGCCCTAGGACCTGGAATGGGCTCCCTGTCGCACTCCGCCTAGTGCCTAGGGGTCACACCACTACGTTCTTTGTAAACCTCAAGACTGTCTTGTTTAGCCGTGGTTGCACTGGAAGCGCTTCTGAGTAGATTACCTTGAAGGGGCGCTATATAAAAACTCAATAATAATAATCTTCCAACAGCCAGACATGGATGAGTAGCCGTTCGAGATGCTACACTTTACATAATACCTAAACCCCTGGTGGTATGAAGTACCTCAGGGCAAAAAACAAAAATAATAATAATAATAATTTCCAAATGACGTTCAAGGTCTACTACAGAATGATCATGATCAGCCATGGCAAATATGTGGATGCAGCGTTTTTCGGATGACCTCTTTCCTTTTCTTATCCTTCAGCGAGCTCCAAGTATCCACTGCAGCATTCTCATTTCTGTTCTCTCTAGTAACCCTTCCTATCTCATCATCAATGTCCAGGCTTCTGCCTCATACATCATCATCGGTCTTAGCATTGTTTTGTATACCTTTACCTTGAGATGAATCGGCAAGGGAAATGTTTACAAAACAACGATAAGACCGGTTCTGTCGTCAATAGCAAAAATAATCGTAATCGTAATCTCGATATTTCTACAGCGCCCACAAAAGCGAAGTCGCGGGAACCAGCTTATTCACAGGCGCTTAACCAAACAGAATCGATAGGCAGAGGGTCAAAATCCAGAGAGTCAGGCAGGCAGACAGTCAGACGGCTAAGGTGGATGATGCTTAGAGTTGAAATGGCGAGGAAGGTGAGGGGAAGAGAAGGAATCGGGATAGGATTTGTGAAAAAGCAGTGTTTTCAGTTTTGAGTGGAAGACCTGTGGAGAGATAGCAAGAGGTGAGGTTTTGTCTGTGCTCCTATGCTCTTCATTACATCCGCTGGCAGATTGTTAACATATCCGCCATCAACCAGAAGATGTCCATCGACTGGATCACATAATGGAGGCAGATACCCAGACAGCGACATGCTAGAGCGCACGCAACGCCAGAGACGAACGCGAATGTGAACGCGCATCTTGGACGCTACATGTCACGTCCGTTGTGATGCATAAGTACGGCAGCCAGAGGGCTTCCATATTGCAGTCAACGGTCCTAATCTTACGGTTGAACTGGTTTCCCGACGTGAGCAACGCCAACGGATCACTGACCAGATATTGCTCATACTCAGAGATCACTCCATGGCCAAATGCCTGAAGTGCAGTTCGTCTCCTGCGACCACAAGGTTTTTATTAAAGCGACAATCATTGTTCCTCCGACCATATCAATCGGAATATCGACCTCAACTGTTGCCTGATGGATTCTGACGTGGGTTATGATCCAGTCCCTCCTTCTGAGCCAGTCCAGCGTGTCACATGGTCCTTCACTGACTTCTCATTGCAGCAACTCGAGTTCTTTTTTGTGTTTGACTTGACATCATTTCCAAATGACGTTCAAGCTCTTCTACAGAATGATCATGATCAGCCATGGCAACCATGTGAATGCAGCGACTTTCTGATGACCTCATCCATTTCCTTGTCTCTCTGTGAGACTCCCAAGTATCCATCGCAGCATTATCATTTTGAGAGCCACTCGCATGGCAGCTCAAAATCACTTCCTTCAAAAAGGGGCCTGAAAACTCACTATTTGTCCTGAGCTTTCAAGCTCTTGGATATCTAACTGCATCTTCTCCTGGCGCCTCACTATCCGTGCCTCAGAGTCAGATTTCAGTGTGGTTTCTTAGTATGAGCCGCATCTGGTGGCTGCGGACAGAATTCACCAATACGGCGACGTTGCTCACGACGGACGTTAAAGCATCCGAGATGCGCGTTCACACGCAGAGCTGTCTGTGGCGCTACGTGTGCTCTAGCAATTCTCTGGCTGGGTGTCTGACCCCGCTATGCGACCCAGTCGACGGACACCTGATGCTAGATGGTGGCTTTATTAACAATTACCTTCCAGCCGACATAATGAAGAGCATGGGAGCACGGACTATTTTTACCGTCCATGTCAGCACTGGTCTTATCATTGTTTTGTAAACCTTTCTCTGCCAATTCATCTCAAGGGAAAGGTTTACAAAAGAATGGTAAGACCAGTGCTGACGTCGACAAAAAAATAGTTAGCAAGACTAATCAGTGTTAGTATTCGATAGCCAATGGCGTTTCATTATGACAGACGAAATTATATAATTGTCTCTTTTCATTTAACAATAATGTGGCTGCACCGAAGAGGCTAAAATATATTTATAGACGAAGAAGGTTGTTGGCAGCAATTGTTGTGCACATCTACTTAACCACATACATGTGGAACGAAGGGGTAATAATTGGAAAGTTCGTTCTCCTGTATAGCTGTAGTAATTATAATTGTAATCTGATATTTATAAATCGCCACTTCAAGAATGCGCTCCCAAATTCAAACCAGTGACATGTAATCATCAATTGCAAAATCTACAGTTGTAGCCTAAGGCTGTAGTAAAGCCGAGCATAGTAAATATGCTCCATTTTGGGTTCGCGTGCATTCCACGCCTCTTCCCAAGGAATGGATTCGACTGCCACTCTCTCTTTGCAGCTCAAAATCACTTCCTTCAAAAAGCGGCTCAAAACTGACAAAATTCGAGAAAAGGATGAGATGGTAAGGTCATGTGATGAAAAGATTGGAAGGAAGCTGCTTGAAAAGAATTACGAGAGCAGAGGTCATTGGACGTCGCAGTCGGAGATTGTAGCTTATGTCTTTGTGACCCCCAAAAGATCGTATTATTAAATGCATTATATATACATTCTTATTTATATATAGTCAAGGTATAAGATTGCATTAGTTGCTAAGATGTTACTATTGTGCAAGAGGCTAATTATCCAATTAATTAGTTGAACGGTTGAACCATTATCTAACAACCAGTGCAAGGAATAACATAAATAATATTTAGATAAGATTCGGGGCTATTTTGCGATTCTTGTCTAACCCGAGACGAAGTGGCATGTTGGGATTGGACAAGTTGAATATTAAGGGTTATAAACTGTCATCTGCTCGTTGAACCAAGATTTGCTGCATTTAAGCCTGAGTAGGCCCTACATGGATTAACTTCAGTTACCTGATTGCCTGATAGGCTTTGGTAGTCTGGCCAGACAGTGTCATCTTACCACTCCTGATCTCTCGATAACTTTTGGTAATTTGATTCGAAGAAACGGTCAGAAATTGAATCATTAGGGAGATGTCCATAGACATTCTCGTCTGTATAGACGACACGAACACTGCGAACTTTGAATATTACATCGATCAAGAAGTCTGAGATGGCCTGGGAAAATGTTCAACCCCAGTAGCAAATCGGACATTTGATTTGTTCCTTTTTGCAGAGAACATTATTTTGTCAGCTAAATGATCTTTTGCTTTGGTGATTGGATTGCCACAAATCATCAAGTTTTAGCTGGGACGAAAACTAGAATCGATGAACAGTTTAAGAACAAACTTCGAACAGAAATGACAACATGCAGCGATGCTGAAGAAGACAAGTTAGCCAAAATAGAAGCCGACACCATTCAGCATAAAAACTATCCGAGATAAGCACACGTGCACGTGAATATAAAACATTTCATCTCAAAGTGGTTGGGAAGGTTAGTTTAGGCCTATAATAAAACATAAATATAAATCATACTTATACGATGATGCTGGTTCTAAGTAAGGTAATTAGACTACACTAATGGATTACTGATTTTATAAGTGTATGCTGCCTAATGCTGGTACTTCCACGATATTACAGTATAATTGAATTCTCCACACATTTATTGAATATTATGTTTATATATCTAAAGATTTTGTTAACTGAACTCTGATTAATTATGGGCTTACTTGTGCTGCTAGCCTCTATAACAGTAGAATAAAATAAAGTGATGTAAGATCAAACTCTTGGGTCATAAAGTATATATAGCCTGTATAGTACCCGTCACAGGGATGACAGAAGAATAATAATAATGATAATAATAATTTCGCCTGAGGGATCATTGATACCTTGGGCAAATAATAATAATAATAATAATAATAAGAGAGTCCAGCTTCTTATTCCAGCATATCTCCATTACAATACAACGCTTCAACGCTGTTGCTTTTAGTGGTTCCTTCATTAAACCCTTAATTGACATGGAGGAGAGGGGTAGCCGTTCCAGAATACAACACTTTTATAATTTCTAAGACCCTGGGGAATGAAGTACCTCAGAACAAAACAATAATAATAATAATAATAATAATATAGAAACTAATAATAATAATAATAATAAAAATATAGAAACACACAAAAAATAAATAAAATAATAATAATAATAATAATAGAAGAGATGTGGAGAGACATGATAGAACAAGACCTGAAGTTTTTCAGATTGAATAGAGTAGATACTGTGACAGAAAGTGGAGCAGTTCTAAGGATCTGCATGGCTGACCCTTCTTCTGTGAGCAAGCCTGAAGTTGAGAGAGTCAGCAGCAAGATCGACCAAGACTTCGCGAGATGAGCTGAGTAGCTGCTTCTTATTCACGCACACAAATATGTTTCATATACATAGATCTACATAAAATTATGCAATATATGTACTCCAGCATTTTAAATGTAGGCTACTTTTATGCATTAACGTTTTGATGTACCATCCATAGGATGTATATATATAATATATAGCTTAAAATAGGTAAGTATAAGAGGAGGATAGGTGAAGATATCGTATCTTATCTTAACCTATCGAAATATATTTATGCTGTTTCAGTTGATTCAGCTGACAAGATGTCATGGGAAAAATACCCTGATGAAAAAATGGCATTAGACAAAATGTCACCTGGCAAAATGTCCTAAAACAAAATTCACAAATAATAATTGAAAGGTCATTGGGTGAGAGTCTTAATTTTTACTTCAACAAAAAACTAACTCTAACTGAAATGATCAGAAAGCATTTATGTCTAAAACTATGGAAATGTCTCCCAAGTAAGCAATCGGATCTCTTGCACTTACCTTTGTCACACCTGATAATGTCATCAGCATCTTTAACTCTAACAAAACAACTCTTCACATTCTCACACTATAGTGACCTGGAATGTATTCTAAATTATCTGGAAGACATTTTCATCAACCCACAAAGATTGAGTAGAAGAGGACAACCCAGATACGCAATCGAGATTTGGAATCAATATGCACGGTACTCTGCTCTTACCAAAGACATGTCACCATCAGTAAACGCGACAAACCAACCGTGTGAACAGCTTATCACTAGTAGAAAGAAGGTGGTTCCCTTCGTCTCTGTCTAGATCCACGTGGTCTGAATCGGACAATCAAGTGAGAACATTATGTGACGCCACCCTTTGAACAGTTTATCTAATGTCAGTACTGGTCCTGTAATCTCATGTGGGGTTTTTCCAGTCGTCTGCTCCGTGTGTGATATCCTTCAAGTTGCTGCTTTAGCTTTGGTAGAAGTGATGATGGAACTCGAAGTGGTGGATGAATGACCGGTGAGATTGATGTGTCAGTGATAACGTGGTGCTCTCCAGGAAAACATCCTAGCCAGTCAAACACATCTGTAGTGTATATCTGCTATAAGGTGTGTATATCTGCTATAAGGATGCTGGTTTGTTTCAAGGCCTTTAATACCCCATCGACTTGTCGCAATATGTCCAGTTTTGTACACATGAGAAGACCTAATAGGGTGGTGGCTCAATGCTTCATCAGGAACTCAACTGGATGTGTCTGCACTCCAAATTTCAAACACAGGGTGGCTATGCTGATTCTGTTAATGTTTGCTGTTAGTACTACGGATGTGGAGCAAAGAATAGGCGAGTTCTTCACAGTGGAGGACATCACATAGGCTTCGGCACCGCTGTCAAGCTTGCAGTTGATTTTAATTCCCTGAATGTCAAATTCTCTGTGTCTTGTCTTCCTTGTTGCTGAGGTTGCAGGAGATGATCAGGTGATCCAACTGAGGTATTTCCACTAAGACATCGTTGATAGAGAAGTAGAAGAATGTGTCTGTGAAGTCTTGATTTGTCACTCTTGCTGTATGGGATGAACTACATTGCAGAGCGAAGTGATTGGGCTTACAGCAGGTGTTGCATTGCCTCCCAAAGGCTGGGAAGGACTTGTGAGAGTGGATGGTTCCACGCTTGCCACAGCTTGTGCCATTATCACCGATGAACGAAAAATGGAGTTGGATATTGGGCTTCTGTTCTCTGCCTCTCGCTGCTCTGATTGCAGCTGACTCACCAGAAATGCACTGCATTTGTTCTTGGGTGGACTCTTGATGCTTGATATATGTCGAGGGCTTCCTGCAACGTCAAGACCGATTCTCGTAAGAGTCGCTCTTGGGTCTGTCGAACAGGATGCCCAAGGACAATTCGATCTTGGATCATGGACTCGGTCTGGTCACCGAAGTCACATGAGGAAGCTTTGACGTGCAGAGTTGTGGCAAAGGAATCTACCGATTCGTCAGGTGTAATTTTAAGGTCTTTATTATCACAATCACGAAAACATGGAAGCAGAAGATGTTTTATGTTGATGCTTTGTTGGTATAACAATCTGCAGTGAACATTCTTTGCTTGTTGATACATGTAAATGGTTTGTGGCAGTATCAAATAGTTTCAAAACTGCTAGACATCCTTCTATTCAGCAAAGTTTCATCAAAATCTAGAATGATTCGCTGCAGTTTCTTATTGTCATGTTCAGCTACTAATCGTTTGACATCTTCAACGTTGGTAGCAATTGATTCTAACATTGTCAGTTGGGAGTTCCATCTGGTTAAAACAGACCGCTTCACCATCATTGACAGTTCTGGTATAATTCTTGTTCGTATCACATAAGTAGCCAGTTCTTTGCAAAGGTCAACTACAGAAATCACCTTAGCAAATCTTTTAGCATCTTTTGCCTGCAGAGTGTGTGATAAAACTAAATTCAAAATGTGACCACAGCGTGGTATCCATAAACTGTCTTTAAATGCATTGGACCCATTATCCATAATGTAAACAGTGTTGATTTTTTGCACAGTTATTTCTTCACGAATTTCTTTTGTCAGCAGTCTAATATTTTCGGCGATATGACGTTCCCACGTACCTCTAGTGACAAAAATCAGAGAAAACAGTTCCCAGCTGTTGTTGTTAGAGTGAACTGTCAGTGTGATGCAATAATAATTATAATAATAATATTTATTCTTTAATAAAGCGCCTGACAAATGCACTGTGCTGCACATTTTATGACAATTAAACAATTCACAAGAACACAAATAACAAAAGACAAAAATCAACAAAGTTGCAGCCACGCAAGGCGCAAGCTCATTGTACTTGTTGCTGCCACCTAGGGAATGAAGGCTGAGCTAAACCAAGAGGAATGAAGGCAGGGCCGGATTAAGACTTTCGGGGGCCCTAAGCCAAGGGCCGGGTTAAGACATCCGGGGGCCCTAACCAGAAAGCCATGCAAATTTTTTTTCGAGATTTGGAGAAAAACCATTGTTTATTACTTTGAAAAATTTCTAATGACCTTTTTTTGCTTTTCCATCTTTTTTCAGAAGAAAATAGGACCTTTGTACCATCTGATTTTTATATTTCCTGACAGTTGGGGCCCTCAAAACGTTTGTACCATCTGATTTTTATCCATCTAGTTTAACTTGCGGGAATCTTGCTTGATTGATTGATTGCTTGCTTGAGCCACAGGCTAAAATGTCAAATCTTGCGACGACTAGTTCGATCACTTACAATCATTCAATCGTCGTGAAACTTGGCAGACAGACTCGCCCTCGCACACACTTCATTCTATCAAAATTTCAGCTCCCCAAAAAAGGCTAGCTTATAGAATCGGGGACTAAACTTTTCGAATCGGGGAATCCCCTTTTCCGACACGGAGCGTTGTGATTGGCCAGCGTTGCCATTGGCTGCAACAGAAACGGGTGCGGTGCTTGATTAAGCGGACGCTATGTTGTAAAATGCTATATATTTGTAGAGGTAACTGCTTAATATGACGGATTATAGGATACTAGATGGATATAGTAAAAAACTTTGTTTTTACTATTGGTTCTTTTTATTATATTTCCTGACAGTTGGGGCCCTCAAAATGTTGTGGGGCCCTAAGCCATGGCTTATTTCCCTTATAGGTTAATCCGGCTCTGAATGAAGGCTGAGCTAAACCAAGAGGCCTTACAGGAGTCGAACCGAGTCTGTGTGCACTTCAGGCAAGAGTGTTATCTTTTTATACTATTTCCCCCTCCCGGAGTTGTATGTCCACAATCAGTCCAAACCAATCTTCTTTCACAAACTTCTGTTTTAATTCCCCTCTTATTCTTTCAGCTTCTATGTGAAGGTGTTGAGAAACCGTTCAAGCACTATGAAGAGCATCAGCAGCAGATAGTTTTCAGTGCTTTGCACCAACTGAAAGCATAAAGTCTGCAAAATGTTTGAACCCTTGGCCATCAACAATAGAAAATGGCCGAAAATCTATAGCGAACATCTTGACATTTCTGTTGACTACTTCAGATTTGTTAGCAACACAAAGCTTTTTCTTAGTGCTGCACGCGGGAGCAGGAGTCATAAAACTTGAAATGTTAGGTTACGAGACCTCCCGGGACTACGTTTCAAATATGCCTTTAAGCCACTAATTCCATCTTTAGACTTCCATTATAATACTGTTCTGCACTTTCTGCAAAGTACAATTTGGCTGAAAACACTATCAACACAAACCTCTAGGTAAAACTCCCACACCTCATTCGCGCCTTGATTCGCGGCATCATTTTTTCAGTACAAAAGTTAACTTATTTCGCTTTTATCTATTGCGAAGTTTATACAACTAGTAATCTTGTTTAAAGTAGTTTCAGTTTAACGACGCTATGTGATAAGAATATTTAAAGATCCTCTTCCTTCATCCAGAGAAATTAAATTTATACTCAAACTGTGATGCACGTGCTCCGCCTTAAAAAGTCATGGCGTATCTGAAAGTGGAAACCGGAAAATCATGGCGGACCGGTAAATGGAAAGACATCGATATCAAAGATTTAGAGCAATGATGTAGGTATGTAAGTACATAATATTATTTTATTAAACCGGTTGCAGAAGAGCCGCATTCCGCTGTAAGACAAACTTAATAATTATATTATCATCAATGCGAGTATAGCATTCCTGTTACCCATAACGACATTCAGTATGGGAATTGTAAAGAAATAACTGGAGGTGGGGGAGTTAGACGTTGATTCATGCTCAGTTTGGGTGTGAAATGTAGACTTTACTATGGGATCCTAAGAAGGACTGGGGGTTGAACCCCCAACCCCAGACAATTCTCACCCTACCGGCATTCCTCGACGAGCCACTTGGCTAGGCGGCGACTAAACGGACGGCGGCAGAGCATGGACGGGGGAGGAGGGAGGGAGAGAGGGTCCGACTGCTGGGACGGACGGCAGGGATGGACGAAAGAGGGATGGAGGTCGGACGGCTGGAACACACGGCAGAGACGGACGGGAAGGGAGGGAAGGACGGAAGGGACGAACGGACGGCGGGAAGGACTGACGGGAGGGACGGCAGGGAAGTATGGGGGGAGGAAGGAGGGGCATGGGAGAGGGAGAGGACTTACGTCAATCACATCACGTGTCGACGCATCTCTTGACAGACATTTTCAAATTGTTTTTAACAGTCTTAATACGGACAAACATCTAGTTGTTAAAAGAGTCGTGATCCTGTCATGAAACCTTGGGCGTAGGTAATAGCTATTGTAGCATTCCTTGGTGGGAGCAACTTATGTAAAATTATGTAAAACGAGTTTATTAGAACAGCTGTAAAGAGTGTTAGATAGATAGATAGACAGATAGATAGATAGATAGATAGATAGACAGACAGACAGACAGACAGACAGACAGACAGACAGACAGACAGACAGACAGACAGACAGACAGACAGACAGACAGACAGACAGAGACAGACAGACAGACAGACAGACAGACAGACAGACAGACAGACAGACAGACAGACAGACAGACAGACAGACAGACAGACAGACAGACAGACAGACAGACAGACAGACAGACAGACAGACAGACAGACAGACAGACAGACAGACAGACAGACAGACAGACAGACAGACAGACAGACAGAAATATTCTTTATTGAAACCAATTGCATACCGCACTTTGGTGTATACAAACTGAAGCATATCAATAACATAAAAGATGAATGAATCGTGAATAAATCATCCTTATAATAAAAGTTTTACGGGACAGGATATCTGCTGGTGGAATTGTTCTATGTGGCGCGAGGTCGCATGCAGACTCGCAGTGTATAGTTAGTAGTTTAATGGGAGGCAAAACCCCATCATATTAAATGGGAGGTAGGGAAACCGGGCTCATTGGAACACGGCCGGGCCGTATTTACTTAGGTGGAGGCCCAGTGCACCGCTGTGGTGGAGGCCCCTTAGCACGCCGCACACCAGGCACGCAGTGCCCAACATATTCGAAAAGTTGACGACCGGGAGGGGGGGTAGCGAGTGTTGTTTTCCCTGAATTTTCGGGGGAGGTAGTAACACAAGAGTTTTCTTTCTCCTCCTGTCCTGGATCATACCTGAAACTAACTTCGGACCTTTTAAGTTTTAACTCTTTCTTAGTTTCCTGAAATATTCCATAATCAATTATGAAGCACAAGTAAAAAAATTCTTGCATTTGTGGTGGAGGCCCCGGTGCACTGGCACCTATAGTGCACATGCCTAAATCCAGGCCTGGAACACGGGGAACAATGGGGCATCGATCGTTACTTCACCCGTATCGATAAATATAATTAATGACAGATAATTGCCTCATGTAAAGAAAGCTTTAGTTGTTTACCATTTGACGAGAAAGATAAGAAAATCATTTCTGGTTAGTTAGAGTAAATTACATGCTTTGCATTTCGAAGTGTGTTTTACGTACAGCCGTACAATACTCAATAGTATCACGAAGATGTCAATTTCTTTCAATCTGCCAGTAAATAACCTGTAATCAAATCCCGCTAAACTTCTCTATTACGCTGTTATCACCGCCATTTATGGATTCAAACATTCAAGTAGCCTATACCTATTGGGTAGCTTAGCACAGCATGCAATGAGTAGTCCATACATTGAGACAATGTCCCAATGTTCCCTGCCAAGTGGTCTACAGCCAGAAACCTTTGCCTAACTACCACGGAAGGCACGCGCAGACATAGTTATTCTCGAGTCTCGTTCCGATGATTTCTGACCGTGCATGTGGAAGTGGGGAGGAACTTGAACTCTGAGGAGGTTATTTCAGAGACGCTGATGACGGGGCGAGTAGCCAGCGATGGTCGCAAGGAGCAAGTGCCTCTTGGAATTGGGATCGACAGTTTCCCTCCATCTCTGGTTCCAGTCGTTATCTCCACCTGGCTCCAAACTCTTCCTCCTGCTTCCGGATCTCATTATATCATTATATCTGACGACCGGTGACCCGCTTAGACGAGGCTCACGGCGAATGTGAAGGTCTGAACGCGAGCCCCGGCTGCAGGGGTCAAGTGCGACTGCGGGTGAAGAGGTGCCAAGCGGTCGAAACGGGCGAGGGCGGCTATTAACGTAGTCGTGATTGGAGTGGTGATAACCTCGGGATAGGTTATATTTCTTGGGTGCTCCTGCGTCATACTGTTGTGTTTCGTTGGAAAAGTACTTTTTCGACTGATGGAAGAGGTCATGACCTCTGGATGGAGACAGAGTCAGAGACCGATGGATGCGTTCCACGTCGCTGGGATGTCCGGGTGTCCGACCCTTTCCGGCGTTTCCAGGACGGTAATCCTGGAGACGCCGGTTATCATCGTTTCTTCGCACCAATCGCGATCTGCTAGGGTGTGTGTCGTCAGCACTAAGCCACTCCCTATCCACGCTTCGTCGCCTGTGTCCACGACCTTCAAGGTCATCTCTCTGTGACGCATCGAAGTAGTTCCTGCTGATGCTTTCCAGCTGCTTCTTCCAATTTCTTACTCGATCGACAGAGTCCTTCATCTTCTTCGAGGATCGCTTCCGGTCATCCGAGTTCTTCTCTGTCTCCTCCACGTGGTGCCGGGGTGAACGATGATGCTTACGATGACCTCCACCCTTTTCCTTTTCCTTTACCTCCTGCTTTCCGTTGTCTTCAACTACTTCGCTTACTTGTCGTTTCAGAGTTTTTATCTCGTGTAACATCAACTTCAATAAATCCGTCTTTGCTTCGTCACACGACGAGTCACCTTCAATGTCGACCATTTCCTTCGATCGGTCCTCACCCTTATTTACTCTCTCTGTTTTGTCGTGGCCGTTCTTGTTCCTCTTCTTGTCATGTTTGCGACGGGACCTCGTATCCTTCGACTCTGCGTCATTTCCGGAAACTATTACATCGATTTCCACGTTACTACGCAATTCGTCGTCGTCGTCGTCAAGACAACCGTTGCCTAGCAACGAAGTCTGCGTTTCGGCGGGAATTCCGCTACGTGACAGCTGACCGAACGTCTGAGTGGAGAAGTTGCGCGTTGGCGATCGTTCGTTTCCACGGCAACTCTGCGGTGCCTGGCTGTCATGGTGATTCGGCGCTCGGTTGCCAAGGGGATAATAGAAGCACTCAGTTCCAGTGGATATGTTTTCGAAGCCAGCCAGAAGCATGGCATCCTGTGGCATCCAGAAAGAACCGTTCGCGTCGAGCCTCACGAGGACAGGGGTCTGTGTGGAGGTATGTAAGTCTGTCTGCTGACCAACATTGACCTTCTCCGTCATCGTAGCCACAACTGTACTGTGTCCATCGTCGGAGAATTCATGGTGGGTTGCCACTCCTCGAAAACTCCCAAGGGGTCTCAACTGCGCAGTCGTTTCCGGTGCCTGCGTCGTCGATTCCTGGTCGTCGTCGTTTTCGAATGCAACTGATCTCTGGTCGCCGAGTTCGTCCTCCTGTCCCTGACCAGCTCCTCGGAAATCTTCCACTGGATTCCTCTGGCGAGGTCGTCGCCTCTTGCGGGGAACCTGTCTCAGTTCCTCGTCAGTCATCGTCGACTGATCCACACCCGTCTGCGTCGTTCGGTTCCTTGACGTCTGCGTCTCTGAGTCTATCTTGAAGACGACGACTGGAAGAACCGAGCCCTGGTCCTTAATCGAGGAGTGGTAGAGGGCAGCTGCCACGTCGTAGGCCGACTGGTCAGACGTTGCCTTGGTAACGAGTTCCTCGTTTTGCTCGTTGTCTGAGTCCAGCTCGGTGTTTGGTGCTAGGATGATGCACTTCCTGGTTGTCTCGTGTTCGACGACTTCGAACTTCCGCCGGGTCAGGTGACCCTGGATGCCGACATTCGACGTGCTGTCGTCTGCCGACAGAAAAACGTCACCAACGGAAGCGTCTCGTAATATCTGACTTCCGGTAGAGCGAAAGAGCTCGCTCACCGTGGTACTCGTGTCGTAGTCGTTGTTGTTATAATAATCGTCGTCGTCATCATCAGTACGCTTCCTCTCTTCGTCGGTGTCCACGACGACGTTGACCTTAGTGAGGAAAGGATCAGCGTCCTCGACGGACCAGTCTTTGGAACCACGAGAGACCTTGATCCAGTCAGTTTTGTCTTGATCCAGACCGATGGGAAGAACCTCTATGGTTCTTTCTTCATTCGTCATTCTGTTCCCAATCACCGTGCCTCTGTATCGTGTCTCTCTCGTCTTCCTCTTCCTCGTCCAGTAAGATGACCGTCACTGGATGCTCCACCTCCAAGGATCGTTCCAGAAGATCGGAAGTGGAAGAAGACATAATTTGTAGTTGCCGCTCTAATAGCTGAAATACCATACATATAGCAAACTCTAAATCACAGGCAGACAGACAAACAGGCACGCAGGCAGTCACGCAGGCAGTCACGCTGGCTGGCTAGTAGGCACATAGGCAGCCCTGAACGCGTACTATAGGGGGAGAATGTCCTGCATTGGGACATGTCCTGCATTGGGACAGTGGTGGTATCTAAGCCGTGGTTATATATTATCGCGTGTGGCGTCGCCCAGCGAACGTATTTTTGATGAGATAGTGATCAGGCGTCTTTTGCTGCGAATTGAAAAGCTTTTGACAGAGATACTGCATATCTTCATTTTGAGGTCCAAAAAGTAACTTTTACTCTTACAGTCTCAGTCAATGCATTAAATATCTGGTGCTAATTTAGCCAAAAATTTCTGTGAACTATTTAGGACAGTATATTTCGAAGCATATGGTGAAATTTGGAGGTCATATGCATGTTACCTTTTGTATTATCTGAAAAATAGGTAACCGCCCATTGATGGCCTGCATTGGGACATGCACTGATGGCCTGCATTGGGACATACCCAATACATGCCATTCATAGAAAATTAAACTTAAATAGTTTTGCTGTATATTTTATGACTTCAGTAGACGTATATTAAATAATATTTGGTGACAACAAAATATATATACTACAACTAACACCAAATTTATGCATTAAAATGAAAAAATTGACCCAATGCAGGACACGCTTACCTACTAATAATAAGATTTTAATTCCTGGTGGATCTGAGGTACCTAGGGACAAATAATAATAATTTACTGTATATTTTGTGAAACAGAATATCATCTTCAACTGCAATATGATCTGTTACACTCTATTGAACATGATTAGAACAAGATCAGTTGCTTGACCCAACGCTCTCCAAGCAGTGTCCCAATGCAGGCCATAGTGGCCTGCATTGGGACGATTTTTTCCAGTGAGGAAAATACTAAATTTTTATGGTTTATTCTTGCAATAATGTAGTAGTATATATCACATTCGATTGATTAAACGTTGCTCTTTCTGATAATGACAACAAAATATATGCACTACAACTAATACCAATTGTATGCATAAAAATGTAAAAATTGACCCAATGCAGGACATTCTCCCCATCATGTTGGCATGCACTGCGCTTCTTCAATTTTTGCACTCTCATAGTGCCAATCCCAAGCCTGGATAAAGGAGGAGGGCGACGCTAATGATCTGTGTTATGATTTTATCACAGTGTCGTTAAACTGAAACTACTACTACTGCTTCTTCAATTCAGCAGGTTCCGTCGTGCTTTAATATTGTTATTGTATTGGACATCCTCATAGAACAGTCTTTCATTGCATTTGGCTGCGTTCAGGAAAATTTTTAAAATTTGTCTTAATATGCACCAGATTAGATCACACACACACACACACACACACACACACACACACACACACACACACACACACACACACACACACACACACACACACACACACACACACACACACACACACACACACACACACACACACACACACACACACACACACACACACACACACACACACACACACACACATATACTCGCATCTGCTACCTTAAACGGACATTCCATGTGGGAACAATCCATGGTTCCAAAATATACCTTAAAGTACACAAGTGCATGTGGGGACAAAGAACTACTTTTACACACATCTAATCAATATTCATTACTGTGTTCAACACTGAGTATCGTCTCCACATGGATGACTTATGGGGTCAAGAGTGTGTGTGCATGAACGGTGCTAAAATATACCTTAGCGAAACCGGTGCATATGCAATACAATACAATACAAATGAAAACTATATCTTATCAGCAGAAACTCATGTGAGACACAAATCAAGACTGCATGAATCAGAATACTGAATCTGAATAAGGCCAATATCAGTTCATTTAATATGCATGGTTTCATGGCATGGTTGCCATGATCGTAATCGTAATCGTAATCTCCAAACTTCTAAAGCGCCACTCGAAAGCCAAGCGCAGGGCACCAGCTTATTCACGAGCGCTGCGTCTAGTCAGAGGGGTTGTCCAAAAGAGTAGTCCGAGGGAGTGTCCGAGTCCGGTCTCCAGAGGATCAGAGAGGGCACAGCAGATGTTAAGGCAGGTGTTTTAGGTCGAGGATTGAAGGTACAGGATCAGATGAGTCAGGATAAGAGTTCTTGAAAAGCACGGACTTTAGTTTCGAGTGGAAAGCATTGGGGGTGATGGATAGAGTAGCCTGAGGCAGATGATGGTGGATGATTGGCGATGATGGTGGAGGAACCGAAAAAGTGCGAAATTCAGGAGGTAGATCGTTCCAGAGACGCGGCGCAGTGCTGGATATTGCTCGGTTGGAGAACTTGAGATGAGTAGTGACCGGGGGTCTAGAAAGAGTGAGAACGGAGGATGATCGGGTGGAGCGGGTTGGCTGGATGTTGAAGAGTTCGCGGAGATATCTGGCCTGGGTAATGTATACTTTCCATGTTATTCTAATTCCATTCAGTACAAAGCACAGTTAAATGAATGCTTTGGTTTCATTGAGCATGTTTTATGGTCTAATGTCCACACAGATACATTAATCTTGGGTCATACCAACTTTCAGTGTTCACTGGAAAACAGTGGTTATTGTACTATTTGAATGCATTATATTAAAGATATGTGAACAATGCTTTGATACAGGATTTGTGTACATCTCTTGGAGATCTGTCCCTCTCCATCTCTGTATTATCTCACTGAATCGCTGTCTGTAAATATCTCTGGCTGTCTGTGCCTGACTCGCTGATATAGAGGGAGACAGGCACACAGACAGTTGGAGATCTGTCCCTCTCCGCCTCTGTATTTATCTCACTCTATCGCTGTCTGTAAGTCTGTCTATCTGTCTGAGTGACTCGCTGAAACAGAGAGACAGACATATGGAGACAGACTGCCTGTCCAAAAAACTGTCAGTCTTTCTGACTCGCTGATAGAGAGAGAGAGAGAGACAGACAGACAGACAGACAGATGGAGACACACCGACAGACAGATTGAGATTTGTCCGTCTCTGTATTTATCTCGCTCTATCGTTATGGGCAAGTCTCTCTGTCTGCCTGTCAAGTGGTGTAACCGATTGTCTCCACAAGGAATCTTTATGAAGACAAATGTGTGTATGTGACTATGGTAGCTATATCAAGTGGTGTAACCGATTGTCTCCACAAGGAATCTCTATGAAGACAAATGTGTGTGTGTGACTGTGGTAGCTATATTCATTGCCTGTAACGATTGTCTCCACAAGGAAACTCTATGAAGACAAATGTGTGTGTGACTATGGTAGCTATATCAAGTGGTGTTACCGATTGTCTCCACAAGGAATCTCTATGAAGACAAATGTGTGTGTGTGTGACTATGCTAGCTATATTCATTGCCTGTAACGATTGTCTCCACAAGGAATCTTTATGAAGACAAATGTGTGTGTGTGTGTGCCTATGCTAGCTATGTTCATTGCCTGCAACGATTGTCTCCACAAGGAATCTTTATGAAGACAAATGTGTGTGTGTGACTATGCTAGCTATGTTCATTGCCTGCAACGATTGTCTCCACAAGGAATCTCTATGAAGACAAATGTGTGTGTGTGACTATGGTAGCTATATCAAGTGGTGTAACCGATTGTCTCCACAAGGAATCTCTATGAAGACAAATGTGTGTGTGACTATGGTAGCTATATCAAGTGGTGTAACCGATTGTCTCCACAAGGAATCGCTATGAAGACAAATGTGTGTGTGACTATGGTAGCTATATCAAGTGGTGTAACCGATTGTCTCCACAAGGAATCTCTATGAAGACAAATGTGTGTGTGTGACTATGGTAGCTATATCAAGTGGTGTAACCGATTGTCTCCACAAGGAATCTCTATGAAGACAAATGTGTGTGTGTGACTATGGTAGCTATATTCATTGCCTGTAACGATTGTCTCCACAAAGAAACTCAATGCTAGCTATATTCAGTGGATGAAACGATTATCTCCATAAGAAATCTATGAAGCAAATGTGTGTAACTTCGCATATATTAATTATGCTTGAGGGACTGCTGATCTTATTCCGCCGTCTCCTTCTACACCCTCTTTAATTATGCTCTCCGTTTCCATGATTGATGCCCTATCATTGCACCTAAAAATGCGTACAAAATAACGATACCCCAATTAAGGGTCCAAAATGCACTTCGCAGTTGGCCCACCAAGTACATCTTTACCTGGCCTTTAATGTTACATTGTCTTACGAAACCTCTTCACTTGACTCTACCTCACCCCACTTTACGAAGTCACGAAACGGGCATGGCCCTTAAATGTACTAAGAGCATTTACCTCTGAAGATAATAAGTTTACTCTATATATCCACCCAACCAACACATTCGCTCACTGACAAACATACGCTATCCTATACGATCAGAGACATGGACACACCCCACACACACATACACACACATAACCACCGAGTCATTTTGCTATTCACACTTTCGACGTTAATAACAGACAAATACGACGTATTTTCTAACAAAACTTCCTTTAATGAGAATGATTGATTCAACGAATGTCATCCATAGGCCTGTACATAAATGCGTTTTAAAGTTCTTCTAACATGCTGTTTAGGCCTATACAGTTTTTGCATAGCCTACTGAAATCCAGTCTTGTATGTAAGAGTTCAGGCTTTCACAATAAGCGCACAGGAATTCCGAGATTTGTACTTTTCCATGAGCATTGCGCGAAATAACTAATATACGGAAATGTTCATAAAAATTTATTTTATTTTTACATTGTATCGACAAGCATTGTGTCTGGATTGCTTGTTTAAACTATTTAGGTCCATATACATATTTGCGTTTCAAGGTTCTTAAGGTTCTTTTAACATTCTGGGCATGGCAATTATACAATTGTTTACTTGAATTCCAGTCTTGTCATTGAGTGCCCAGGAATCTTAGTACTTCTCCTGGAACATTGCATGAATTAACATCTTTGCGGAAATATTCAGATATAATATTCTTTTTTTCGCTCCATTGTGGCTAAAAGCATTATCTGTAGAATGCTTATCTCAACTATTTTATCCATATCCTTAATTGTCTTTTCTAGGTTCATCTAGTTTTGTAGACCATGGTAACCATGCATTTTATTTCTCTAGTGAAATCCAGTCCTGTCTGTGAGAGCTCAGACATTCGCGAAGAGTGCACAGAAACTCAGAGATTAGCACTTTTTCCGGAATATTGCACGAATGATTTTTTTACTGAAATGCTCAATTATAATATTCTTATCTTTTTCCATTGTTTATACTAGCATTCTCTCTAGAATGCTTGTCTTAACTTTTTTATCCATATATATATGCTACTGTCTTCTTTAATAAATTGCTCTACAAATAATGTTTGTGTGGCGAATTCCCCAAACCCTGAATCACCGATAGGTAGGCCTACAGAATTTCCGAAATTGTTTGCGCAAATCCAACTTTGCGACTTTTCGAGATTATTTTCTAATATTCTATTCAGGGTAGGCCTAAACCTGTATTTTAGCGTATTTAATTATTGGCTATTGCATGGATTTCAGCGTTGGTAGAATACAAGTTGGATTGACGAAAATAATTTTTGCTAAATAGAAGCGGGATTTATTAAAATGGGCACATTGACTGCTTTGAACAGCTTCATGAAATGCAATAGAAAACAGACAAGTAGCATATTGGTACTTATGTGAGGAGACTAATATTATTGTTATGTAATATTAGGTTCTGCTATTGCATGTTGTATCATTATTTGTACTATTATTATTATTATTATTATTATTATTATTATTATTATTATTATTATTATTATTATTATTATTATTATTATTATTATTATTATTATGTTATTATTCTCTTAAGCTAGTCAAATGCAAATTTTGACAGTCTGTTTTACTAACTGTCTAAGTAGTTTGAGAATGGTAGGCAGACATACCAGTATGATTCCCATGGACTAGTTGAGCAATTTGTTCAGTTTTTCTTGATTTTTTTCTAGTCATCTCTAATTACTGATGACTGTTTGTTGTAGATAATTATGGCTAGTGATCTTCTTGTTTGAATTAAACTAATTTGACTTTTAGTTGATGTAAGTTGTTGTTGTGACTACAAGCTCATTAGTTCAGCCAAGCTCTCATACCCAGCTTTCCAAGTATGGGACACTTGTAAAAGTAGCGCAGATTCATAAATTATACATGCATTGATGAAAATAGTATCTTTCCTTATGTTGTTTCTGTATACACAACAAACTAAAATTTAGAAATCGGTTTTTGACAAATCAGACACTAATCATAGTCATGTGAAAAGGCACAAGAGAATCATGAGGACATCACATCAGAACTTACTATAGCTTATCATCAGAAACTCATGTGAGACACAAATGCAAGACTGCATGAATCAGAATACTGAATCTGAATAAGGCCAATATCAGTTCATTTAATATGCATGGTTTCATGGCATGGTTGCCATGATACAGGATTTGTGTACATCTCATCACATTGTTGCCTTACAGGAGCACTGGCTGGCTCCAGTTGTCATGAACAAATTACATGTAGAATTAATTAACGATCAGTTCTTGGTTTGTGGTATTTCTGGTATGTCAGAGGCATTAGAGAGGGGATATTGCATGGCAGACCTTTTGGTGGAGTAGCGTTTATGTGGCACAAGAGTTTGTCTAATCAAATTAAAGTTATTGGGTCAGACATTGAAGGTCGCTGTGTTGCACTTCAGTTGCACTGTGGTAACCGATGTCTTACAATTGTTAATGTATACTTTCCATGTTATTCTAATTCCATTCAGTACAAAGCACAGTTAAATGAATGCTTTGGTTTCATTGAGCATGCTTTATGGTCTAATGTCCACACAGATAATCTTGGGTGATACCAACTTTCAGTGTTCACTGGAAAACAGTGGTTATTGTACTATTTCAATGCATTATATTAAAGATATGTGCAGAATGCTTTGAGTCTGATGATTTGCAGTTTGGCTTCAAACAAGGAGTGGGATGTGCTAATGCATTATTTGCAATTTGTCCTCGATTGATTTTTGTTGTTGTCAGAGGTCGCACTGTATTCACAGCAGCTCTGGATACTAGCAAGGCATATGACAGTGTTAATCACGATAAGCTGTATTCCAGCCTCTTGAGGTCTAGTTGTCCAGAGTGGGTGGTTGATATCCTAGTGGATTGGTATAGTAAACTATAGGTTGCAGTGCGTTGGAACAGCAGTATGTCCAAGTCATTTGCAGTTAAGATTGGTGTACGGCAGGGAGTTCATTGTCGCCTTCGCTGTTTAATGTATTGTAGAGAGTTGTAGGTTAGTTCATCGTGGATACAAGAGCAGCAGGCCTAGGATGTTGTATTAATAAGTCCTGGCTGGACTGCTTCATGTATGCGTTTTATATCATTTTGTTATCAGCATCAGTGGCTGGGCTTCAGGCCTTACTAGATAAATGTGGTGTGGCTTTTAGTCACTTAGGCCTACATTTAATTGTACTAAATCTTGGTGCCTAGAATTTGGACTCAGATATATTCCTAGGTCATAAAAGGTTGAGTGGTCTGAGCAGTTTAAATAATTGGGAATTACCTTTTGTGCAGGCAGTAAACTGAGTTCTGATGTGGATTGCATAATGCACAGTTTTTATGCAGCTAGAAATAATATTTTCAATAACTCTTCTAGTTTGTCGGAGTTAATGCAACTTTACCTACAGCAGACTTATAGCATACCAGTTTTAAGATATGGATCAGTTGCAGTGAGATTTTCTCAGTCTCAGCCGAGTAAATTAAGCGCTTGCTGGAATAATGTATATCATAAAGTATTTGGTTTTCATAAATGGGAATCAGTGAGAGAATTTACTGCAAGTTTAGGCAGTTTGGACTTTAAATCTGTTGCTATGTTTAAATTTCTGTGGATAATAATAGTACACTAAATATGCTGTCATTGACATTCAGTTATGGACATGAGCGTAATAATTTTAGTGAATGGTTTTGATTTGTCTGTAAGGAACAGCATGTCTTATGTAAGATCGCGGGTGCACAACGTTTACGCTTCCAGAGGACTGAGAGGAGCAATAGTTTGAGGTGTCTCCCAGTCTGTTTGGAAAGGAGTTTTTGTTTTTCTTATTTTTTCTAGTCTACTTAGTTTCTCTGTTCTGCTTTGTGTGAAGTAAAGTATATATATGTACCTGGCGTCCAAAATATGGGACACTTTAAAAGTATATCAATTCATAGATTTCATGCATTGATGAAAATATACATGTTGTTTCTGTATACACAAAAGCTGAAAGTGAATAAATAGGTTTTTGAAAAATCAGACTCTAATCACAGTCATGTGAAAAGGCACAATAGAGCCAGGATGACATCACATTATTATAGCCTATCATCATAAACTCATGTGAAACACAAATCAAGGCTGCATGAATCAGAATACTGAATCTGAATAAGGCCTAAAACTAATGAAATTAAAATGTTAACTCCTCTGTATAATTGAGATCCATAATTTAAAACTGGCAAATGATATGCTGGTAAAACAGGGACAAAAGAACATGAACTTAGTTTAGCCAATGGCTTTCTCTAGGCTCCAGGTATTGCAGAAAAAATCTGTTTGTATTTGGAACTCTGGTACATGGTCTATTGGTCTTGTTTGACTTCATCTTAATGGCGTGGGATGATAAACAAATTGAACATGAAATTGACCAATGAACTAACTCAGTGATCGAAATCGGACTTACTGACAGAGACAGACAGACGGACAGACAGATGGAGACCTGTCCCTCTCCATCTCTGTATTATCTCACTGAATCGCTGTCTGTAAATCTCTCTGGCTGTCTGTGCCTGACTCACTGATATAGAGGGAGACAGGCAGACAGACAGTTGGAGATCTGTCCCTCTCCGCCTCTGTATTTATCTCACTCTATCGCTGTCTGTTCTGTCTATCTGTCTGAGTGATTCGCTGAAACAGAGAGACAGACATATGGAGACAGACTGCCTGTCCAAAAACTGTCAGTCTTTCTGACTCGCTGATAGAGAGAGACAGACAGATGGAGACACACCGACAGACAGATTGAGATTTGTCCGTCTCTGTATTTATCTCGCTCTATCGTTATGGGCAAGTCTCTCTGTCTGCCTGTTTGTGTACCTGACAAAGTTTTTGGGCAGCAGACAGACAGACAGACACATGTATACACGGGTCCTGAGAGGGATCCTGAGTGGCCGAGTGGGTTGGTAGCCCGCTCGTCACGTCGGCGCCCCGGGTTCGCTTCCCGGTCGGTCGGTTTATCAGAGATTAATTTCTCGGATCTTTACTGCGTGTGGCTCGGTCGCAATATAAACGTGGAGCAAGCAATACAATACAATACAACACATCACAATACAACTGGGGCGCGGTGGTTTGGGGTATGTTCGGTGCCTTGCAGCTGGAGGGTTGCGGGTTCGAATCCACCTCAAAGTCGCCGCGTAGGGACCCTGGGCAAGTCCTTCACTCGCAATTGCTCATGCGCTTCGGCGTGAAACTCCGATTCAGCGTCCGCGCAGTAGTCGGAGCACCTCTGAATGGGAAATCTGGTATGGGCGCTATAACAAGTGTTCAAATGCAATACAATACAATACACATACACATACACATACAGACGCACAGACGGGTGTTGATCTTTGTCTATTGCTCTGTCTGTTTGTGTTAAGCTCAGAGGGCCAACTTCTCGTAGAAATTGGGCCCTCTCACATAGGCTTTGACTTTCTGGGTCTGCTCCATGAAAAGTTCTTATCTGATAACCTGATGATCACTAGAGCAGTTAGTAGTAGTAGTAGTAGAGCCAAAATACACCCACACCCACATCCTCGACCATATTTTCATCAGATTTTATTAATAAGTCTAAGATTTGGTCTTCTCTGGTTGGATCCACAACATGCTGTTGCATAAAGCTGGCATAAAGTCCCAAAATCCTATCTTTTTCTCTCTCCGCTTCCAATTTTCCCAATCAATTTGGTTGTTGAAAACTCCAATAATATCCCATAACTTCGTACTACCTATGGGTAATGTGAACAAATGTTTTGCATATATAATGAGCACAGGTGTTCTTTAGGTTGATATATATATAATGTGTATCGATTATTTTAAGCGTTTTAGTCTTAGGCTTTTAGTTGCGCTGTCGGCTCGTGGGCGCTTGGCCTAAAATAGCCTAAACCTTGGCTGACGATAGATTCTCTACACGTGCAGTTAGCGCGCCAAACTTAGAAACTGCTGATGACAGTGAATTTGAACTATACAGTGTAGTACAGTTGTTTTAAGGCAAGAGTGGTTGATTTGTTGTTATAAAACTGTGTTTGGAGAAAGAAAGAAAACATTCAAGAACTGTGTCAATTTAATTCTTAAACAGTTAGAAGTCGTTGAGCAATTTATATGTAGAGATAAGGAAATGATGATGAGTTATGTTAACTATAATGCTGATGCTGCTGCTGATGATTGTGATGATGACAACGACTGTAATGGTGATGATGATGACGATAATGATGACGATTATGGTCATGATAAACCGCTGCTGCTGCTGCTGCTGCTGATGATGATGGTGGTGATGACGATGATGACGACGACGATGATGATGATGATTCATTGCCAATATGTTCGAACGGTTTATAGGTTTATCTATTTGTATGGATTTCTGGTCATTTACTTCAAAGAATCTCTTTCTAAAGGTTACGATATATTGTGGCCTATACACGTAGATTACGATTTCAGGTTCTGACTTGTATTAACAATTCCACTTGGAATCGGCTGTCGCTTACGTTACGCTTGCTGCCCCGGAATGATTTGTCTGCTTTCTACCAACAGTACTGTTAAAGTCCTTTCTGTTTGGCTGTGGCAGGGCTGGGAGCGCCTCTGAGTAGGTTTCTTGAAGAGGCGCTATATAAATATCCTGAAGGAATGAATGAATGAAAGTATCTTTTGGAGTGGAATATGACAGCAGAATGTCCATAAATGTTTTGTCAAGACTTTACGAGCAGTACTGCTGTTGGTTATTTGGTGAGAAAGCACTTGAGGTGCTTACATATTATATATTATTTGTACATATTCATGGGCGCCGACTCTGCGAGGCCCGTGAGTGCTCAGCTTCTGACACAGATCGACCGAATTGACCTTTGCTAGGGTCATATCCAACCCTTTCTGCAATGACTCATTCATCTGGCATCTTCTATGAAAGCGTAAACAGGTTAACTCCACACAGGCATGCCCTGCGGGGACAGCGTGTGGCACTCCTTTTTCGGCGTACTTTTACAAAAACCGTTTGCAGTGAAATGTCCAAATGTCCCCACATGGAATTTATGAGGGAGCAATAGACTAACAGATAGCCAACTTACCACGCATTGACGGAAGGCTACACAATGAATATATTAGAGCATATTTCCCACCAGATGGCCGGATTTTACGAAAATGTTCATCAGGGCAGAGTGTGTGGATTGTGTGTGCACACGATACACACAGAATCCACACACATTGTGAGGACATGACCCCACAGAGAAAACTCAATTTTACACTGGATATGCACAAATCAAGCAATTATTAGTCTTTTCCTTAAGTGGACTTACAAATTGTCCTCAGAAGGAATCAGGACCCCACTAGGTAGCTTTTGAACCGATGGAAGGCAGCGTAAGGTAGTGAATACAAGCGCACACACACACACACACACACACACACACACACTCGACGCAGACATGCATCATTTGCAAATATAAAAATAATACCTTCAACTCTGTATTTGGTTAACAATGAGTGAGTGCTTAAGTGATTGGGTGAGAGTGAGTGTGTGAGTGTGAGAGTGAGTGAGTGAGTGTCCGACCGAGCGAGCGTATGAGTGACTGAGTAAGCGAACGAGTGAATTAGTGAAGGCGAAGTGAGTGAGTGAGTGTGTAAGTGAGTTAGTGAGTGAGTGAGTGAATGAGCGGGAATCAGTGAATCAGTGAGTGAGTGAGTGAGTGAGTGAGTGAGAGAGTGAGTGAGTGAGTGAGTGAATGAATGAGAATGAATAGTGAGAATGAGAGTGATGATCTCGAGTGAGCGAATGAATGAATGAGTGAGTGAGTGAGAGAGAGAGTGAGTGACAAGTTAGTGAGTGACAAGTATGAAACATATATTTCCACTGCAATACGATACACACCAAAAGCAGATGAATAATTTCATTAGGCCTACGCACACCTACCATATAGAACAGAACCCGCGCATACAGGTCTATAGCTCAGTGCATAGTAGGCTACTTAACATACGTATATGAACTACAATTACAAAATATTTAATTGAAGCCTGAAGAACGAAATCAGAAGATTCGCACTTTATATGTAAAACCCTTAAATTAATATCGGCGTAAACTATCAATGTTATTGAACTATATTTGCGTCTCTTTACGCGTTTATAGAGACGCCATGTTGTCGATCTAAGTCTGAACAAGTCCGTATTAGTTGCGTATTGCACAGCATGCATGTGTGCCTATATAGGACCAAAGTAGGCTTATAGGCCTTTACTGTAGCCACTGTGCACAACACATACCTAGGCCTGTAGTAGCTACTTGTAGAAACTGACCAGACCGCCGTGCTGATCCTGCTGATCCAATTGAATAGGTATGAAACACGAGGACTGGTTCAGTCTGTGCTTCTATGTAGGGCAAACTCGTTGGAGAATGCTGTGTCTGGTAACTGCGGAAAATTAACGTGGCAACCAAGCGGTCGTAACGGCCTAAATAGACATCTTTCCTGATTATGAAACGCTGCCTCTTTTGTCTGCCGGTAGGCATCCTTTTCTTAATGGCCATCCTTAAAAGCCATAGGCCTACTTAGGCCTATAGAAAAGGCATCAGAAGGGACGTATATATGATGTACTTACCTATAATTATATGCATGTGTATATTTATGTATGTGTATTTATGTGTATATATATAATATATAGGCTATATATATATATATAATATATAATATATATATAAATATAAATATATATATGTATGTATGTTTGAATGAATGAATGAATCTATTAGTACGCATACATGTATGCGTACTAATAGATTCATGCAGTAAGACACTAATAGGCCCTATAACGCCTTCTTTGTATTTCATTAGATCGCTTTTTATGCATGCAGTCAAAGTTTGTCCATGAGCGTTCTGTCCACCCTTCTTTTATCAGAGATTAGGCCTCTGTGTGGCGGAGCCAATGGAAGAGGGAGAGGACTGAGGATCGAGTGTCTGTGTGTGTCTTTCTGCCTTTGTCTCTCTGTGTTGCTGTCCCTTTGCTTGGTCGAATGCACGTGTATAAACTGCAGTCGATGTTTGCATTACTCTTTGTTAGACTTCGTGTTTGATTCTGTCACTAGTTTAATTTGTTGCTGGGCCACCGGTTGGTCCCCCATTCATTTCGGCAATAGTTAGAACTGAGCTCGACAGAGGGAGGGGAAGCCAATCCCGAATCCTGTAGCACTGTACGTGCATGTTCTTTAGGCTATCAGTGGTGCGAGGGACTACATTCTGGCTGTCGTAAGCTAAAGACCCAAACAAAGGCTTGTCTGAGCACGTCCGACGTATCCAGAAGACCTGCGTATACACTCGTGCGTGTATGTAGGCCTGCAGAAATTGGCCAACTTCAAATTGTTTCAGCTGTAGTTAGCTATATAGCTCTAGAGGTCACTCTCAGAAACTCGCTTTGGGCAATATCCGAACGCCGCTTGCAAATTGGGAACACACGCCGAGCAGAGCTAGAACTGATGATAATGCGTTGTTACGACGTACGAGCATGATTATTCTAATATCGATAATAATCATGCGATAAAAAAGTCAGAAATATTCATTCTGTGCAATGAGAAGCCATGCGTAAAATGTTAAAAGCGAGAGAAAAGGGCATTGCCTGTATACCTGCCAGCATTTTCATGGCCATTTGGTGGGACCCAAAATGGGCTCTATACGGGTCTCATATGAGAGTATGGATCCCATATGGGCTCCATGAGGGCATGTTGCTGGCAGAGAGAGCCTACATGTAGAATTATTCGTCAATGAATCAATTTAATACTACAGCATTAGTAACCACTACTACTACTACTGGCACTGCTACTGCTCCAACTATTACGTATAATTATGGTATATCCCATACGCCTCTGCATGAGAATTTCGATTCGCCTCCACTACTACATGGTGGCTTATTTCAGTCTTTTCAGAGATCTGAACTCGGGCTCCCAGTGGGGCGCCAATTCAAACGGGCAGCGCTGGTAAAGTAGGCCTATCTCGGTCATCTCTTTCATCGATTCATTGAAAATTAGCAGAGTCGAAGCAATACGGTCGATATAATTATGAAATCGTGTATAGCCTATTTACATAAATTTTGTCTGCTGGCGCCCAAGAACTTTTGGTTCAAATGTATTATATCAAATACATTAATATTCATTATTGGTTTAGAGTTAGACAGCCTAAGAAACGTTTCCTACTGTGAATTATTTTGCTTTAGTCGATATATAGGTGTCAAAACTTAAAGCCTCTTTTCCATGCATCATATCCTGATTCTTCCCATTCCCTTTACCGTTCCAATCAATTAAGTACCATCCACATTCCTCAGTAACCGGCTGCCTGTCTGTTTGATTTTGACCTTACCTGCCTAACAATTTTGTTTTGACTGAGAATCTGTGAATAAGCTGGTTCTCGCGTCGAGGCTTAACAATTTAAGACGAGCTGCATTGGTTTCCAATTCCCAGTCACTGTTAGTACGTCACTCTCGTCCTGAGTCGTCCTTATAACAGTGTTAATTGCTGGTCGCTGAAGAAATCCTGGGATTGTATTGTATTGTATTGTATTTGAACACTTGTTATAGCGCCCCAACCAGATTTCCCATTCAGAGGCGCTCCCGACTACTGCGCGAACGCTGAATCGGGTTTCACGCCGAAGCGCATGAGCAATTGCGAGTGAAGGACTTGCCCAGGGTCCCTACGCGGCGACTTTGAGGTGGATTCGAACCCGCAACCCTCCAGCTGCAAGGCACCGAACATACCCCTACACCACCGCGCCCCAGTTGTATTGTGATGTGTTGTATTGTGTGTTGTATTTGTACTCCACGTTTATGATGCGACCGAGCCACCCGCAGTAAAGATCCGAGAAATTAATCTCTGATAATCCGACCCGACCGGGAAGCGAACCCGGGGCGCCGGCGCGGCGAGCAGGGCACCAACCCACTCGGCCACTCAGGATTCTTAAATTGAATAAAATTAATTAGATTGCGATTACGATTGCGACACATTTTAGGCCTAGCCTATACAGCCTAGCTAAACATAATCCATCGTTTTTAAATGTCAGTTTAAAAGTTAGTAACTTAATTAGGCCTACATGTAATTTATCTTCTGTGTCTTGAACAACACACATGTTGTTCTTCAAATCGAATTACTTCATAATTATCAGCAATTTATTTTATGTAAAATTTAAACTCCGCGTTTGTCAGGCCAACATTGGGCGCTGGCCATCTGTTGCCAAAGAGACTATGCATACAAACGTGAGTTACGTGACTGGCTGGGAACAGCTCTGCGTTCTACTCGTTCTATCACAGATTGTATAAGTGAAAAGTTAATCGTAGCCTAACGCGCTCTCGTGCAAGACTAACGCGCTCTCGTGCAAGACTTTGTCTTGTTAAAGCGCGTTATAAATGTCTAATTGTATTGTATTGTATTGTAATAGTAGGCCTAAACAACAAATTTCTAAAGCGCCACTTGAAAGTTATAAGCGCAGGGCACCAGCTTATTCACGAGCGCTGCGTGCTCCAGAGGGTATACAGTCAAAAGGAGGTTCAAGTCCGGTTGTCAGAGAGCCGGGAATCCTAGCTGGGACGTCATTGGGGCGGGGGCAGAGGGGCATTTGCTCCCTGGATTAGAGTGAACAATCAACTATTTATATGTAGGCTAAGTCAGTGCATTTGATGAAGTAATATATCCTTATTCGTCACTAGGAGTCTAGAATAGCAGAAAATCAAAAGTTAGGTATGAATTTATAGACAGGCATAATATTGCTGTTCTTCTTATTCATGAGTAACAGCGGCAGCGCACATTGTCTCGTATCACATACATGGGCTTTAAGTTTTCTTTATAGGCCTATATATTTTCTTTCGCCCGCGGTTGCCAGAAGTGGGATGTTTAACGTTTTTGGACATGGGCCTAAACTGTGGGGTTGTTGATTTCCGATATATTTTATGTATCATGTAGGCTATGTTATCAAAACACGTGTTAATATCAAAACACATGTTTTCTCGGACTAACGTATGCCCAAAATTCGCTTGAAGTCAGATATTTATCGGACTCAAAGAGACATCATGCAGTGATGGAACACACCGACTCGGGGTTGACCTCTTATCACTTCAGGTCACGCTTGCTGACGAAGCCAAGCCGAAGCCCACGCCATTGCAGGCGATGAAGGCGACAGAATGATGAAGATGCATGGCAGCGTATCAAATAGGCTAGGCCATATATCTACAGACCCGTTAGACACGTCTTGCTGTGCACGTATATCACAATCTTCAAACAGCGGTCCCTTTTGCAAAGCTTTATGCTAATGAAGCTAATAGCAGACGTTTCGTATTAGATTTTCGGCCAGCAGATCCCTGTTACAGTAATGGATAAGAGCAGTTATGACACCGTGCCTTTCAATGGTAGAGATGCTGTCGTAAAGATGTGTTAGGGCGTAACTGGTTGGTAAAGGTGATAATTATTCATTGGCTATGGACTAAGGCATCTTACTGTTTCTTGACAAGACTAGTGTTATTTCGCAGAGAGTTGTTATAATTAGACCTAAGCATCAACATCAACAGAAATTCTCGACATCTAGAGGGCAAGAAATATATATAGGCCGTAACAAACAATCTCTGGGGAGAATTCGGATCGTGCTGTTAGGCTCAATATTTTATTTAGGCTATACTACCAGTGACAGGAAATTTCTTAGTAGTGAGTTATAATAATTTAGAATTGTAGGCCCACGTGAACTTTTCTGAATATCTGATTTCATCACTATATTTTTGTTATAGTGCAGTCCCGACTCTCGGGCAAGACTGCGTTTAGATTTAGCTTAGGCTACATTTTCCTTAATTCTTTGCTGTCTTCTTTTGCGAGACATTTGCGAATGAATTTCATCACAGAATTAAATGTTAGGCAATCGCTGCATTAGGCCTACAGGCTACAGCTGTGTAGAATTAAAAAGGTGGCACATTGTCGAATGATGAGCCAAATGAGTTACGAACGAATAGCTATGCAAGTAGGCCTAAGCCAATGATATTGTTTTTACTTCATTTTTTACACAAATTGCAAAAATTTAGCGAGCTATGACGGGCCACTTAAAATCGGGCCGCGGGCCGCACGTTCGATAGCACGGGCTTAAGTAATAATAATAATAATAATAGGCCTAATAATAATATTTATTCTTTAATGAAGCGCCTGGAAAACTCACTGCGCGCGCTGTAGGCCTACATGTAGGCCCTATATGTTATGACGTTACAGAAGACATAAATCAAAGTTTCAGCCATGCAAGACGCAAGCTCATTGTATTTTATGCAGCCACCTAGGGAATGAAGAAGGCTGAGCTAAACCCAGGGCCCTTATGAGAGTCGAAACACCGAGTCTGTGAGCACTTCAAGCAAGACTGTTATCCTTTACAGTGGAGGCGCCAGGATTTCAGGTCTGGGGGCTAAAGCTCCAAGGCCTTCCCTTTTGTCCCCTTCTCCCTGTGATTTGCAGTGATTTCCCACTTTTTTGGGAGGGGGAGGGGGCTGTGCCGCAGTTAGGGAGCTAAGCCCCCCCTTACCCCTCTGGCGCCGCCACTGATCCTTTATACTATCCCCATCCCCGTAATAGCCTACTCCCCTCAAGTGATGGCTTAAAATGACGTCACCGCAACTTTCTTCTTTTCCAGAAAGACTAAATGACGTCCCTGTTAGCCTAGGGAGTCCAGAGAACGGGGCATAGGCCCCCCAGGAGCTGCTAGCTATAGGGGCGGGTGTCGTTTAGGTCGAGAAGAATTGGAAGGCGGAAGATCAGCAGATGAGTCAGAGTAGGAAATCTTGGAAGAGATGAAACTTTTAGAAGCGAGTTGAAACCCAGGGGTGATAACTGATACCCGGTAAATAAAGGAGCTTAAGGCAGATGATGGTGGGCGAGTGGCAATAATTGATGAAGGAGCCGAAAATTTGTGGAATTAAGGAGGAAGATAGTTTCAGAGTCGTGGTGAGATCGTTTCAGAAACGTGACCCTGGAAGAGACGTAGGCCTACATGTACGTTCCAGAAAGGACTCGACGTCGAATGTCACAAGATGTCGAACATTGACAAAGTAGGAGAAGGGTCCATTAGCTCGTAGCCTATATAGGCCTATACGATGAGTTAAGGTCGATGTCAACATCCATGGCATATTAGTGAGGTCTTCAAATATCCGTCTGTGAATAAGCTTGTTCCGCGACTTTCGCTTTTTAGGCGCTGTATAAATCTCTCAAGGCTACGATCAGTATGGGAATTGTGTAAAAAATAACTGGGGAGGGGGTTAGACGTTGATTTATGTGCAGTTTGGGTGTGAAATGTAGACTTTACTATGGGATCCTAAGGACTGGAGGGTTGAACCCCCCCACTCCCGACAATTCTCACCCTGGCTAAGATAATGATACAAGTATGCTGCATTCGACACTGTTCCAATAGCCAGCTTGTTTCGGTGTCTGAATAGAGATTCAGATATATCAGCGCTATATGAAACTCCGTTACAACTTCCAACAGGAACTGGTGTTCGTCTGCTGTAGTATTATACGCTTATTCGACAGGTTGCAGCAGAGTCTGAGACTCTTCATCGTTATTTTTAACGACTGAACAAAGTATTAATTAGTTTCTGCAATTACAAAATAATACTTCCGATGTTACAGGTACCTGGTTTGCATTTGAACTTGGGAAAGCTACTCTTGGCGCTTTAGTGGGAACAGTAGGAAGATCTTAACCCGACACTGAAACAAGCTGCCTCGTGCGGACTAGCTTTGATATAGCGCTGGCATTTCTCTGATGGGATTTAGGGTGGCGTTAGGTTGACCTCGTGTTCCGGATTGTCAGGGATAATCCGGAAATCGATAAATATTGGCAAATATAATTTAGTATCTGGAATTTGCTATTTCACTTTTCCAATAATTAGAAAGTAAAAAAGGAAATAACAGCATCAAAAAATATGCAGCGCCGGCTTAATTTTGGTTTAAAATCTGACTATTAATTTAGGCCTATAGTTCAGTTGAGGCATTGGATATGTATAGCTATCTTCCCAATGAGCCCAGTTCCTAATTGAATTTGACTTAGATTCAGTAATCCCGTCCTAAACTAAAAAGAACCGGAAGGCCGGCTTCAGAAATCTAGAAATTTTTACTGGTGTGGCGTTCCCGTCATCGAAAAAGGAACCAGAACACCGTTCCAGTGCGTTCCAGTCCCAACTGATCCCTGCTTAGATTGGAAGTACTGTGGTGTACAGAAATGGCAGGAAAGACATGTGGTCACCTTAGGTGGTGTTTAAAAATTTAGGAAATTTAGGTATAGCCTACATTTACATTATGAAGTGAATGAGAAATTAATAAGGTAGGTTGCAGTTGATACTACTGGTTGGTTATCAGGTTTAATTCCTGTAGAGTGGCTAAATGTATAGATATTAGGCTTACGTGCAAATATAGTGCTAACGCTATATATACACAGATCTCTAACTTAATAATTGTGTAGTCAAGACCAAGATTCTATCCACCAGCTGTTTGCAACAAGGTTCTGTTCGACACGACAGTATCATGGACAACTTGTAATCCCCAAGAAGCCAGGACCCCTTGCAAACATACACAACACTTAATTTGGTTAGTCATTTTATGGAAAGGCGGTAGAATTCGTAACAAACACTGTCCATCAAAACAAGAAGATGGAATTTTGCATGATACATAGCCTTTTCTGGACAGTGCTGAAAGTAATGGATAAATGATGATGGCAGTGGTGGTGGTGGTGGGGATGATGGTGATGATGTTGATGATGATGATGATGGTGATGCAGGGGTGATGATGTATGATTTTGATGATGATGACAATGATGACAAAAACAATAACGATGATGATGTTGTTGGTCGTGTCTGGTGGTGGATATGTAATCATATGATAAATGCAGGTGATGATAGATAAAACAATATTTAAAATTATGCAAGAATGTTGTTATTCAGAGCTTTGTAGATGTGTTAGTGGTGGTCAGAATGACATCCACTCTTAACTGTGTCACTGTGATAGGATAATGCAAATTTTAAATCCCCTGCATAGGCCTAATAACTCAAGTGGAATTTTGATAATCGTAAAATACTGAACATGAGATGTGCAAGTTTGAAGTGGTAAGTAGCAGTCATAAAATATATCACACTATAAAAGCATTTTATGAACCAAAAGACCTAATGACAGATCCAGTTACCAGTAAGCAATTAACTGCCAGGAGGAATGCAGTTTATTGTCTTTGGGTAAAGTCGTTATGGGAGGTTTAAGATATGAATGCCATGTTTCAGGAGGATTTGTAAACATTGACATTGTCACCGATGAGCTTCTGCTAAGGGTCCAGGCCAGGCAGTGAATGAGTTGTACAGGCCAAGAATTTAGTTACTCACTGGGCTCAAAGGCAAGGGCCTGCGGCAGTCAATATCGAACTACTCTGTACCGCCCACCACTCCACTTCTGTCAGCATGAGCTCTCATTCTGTCCAGATTTAATCTGGTCTTTAGATGTGCCGCTGTGCAGGAGGACCTACAGGTCCAAAATATTGAACACTTTATTGCCATCTGGATAAGATAATGTAATAACATTCAGTTTGTGCTGAATCTTTGTGAGAATTCAGTCGATCTGAATTCACTATAGCTCTACAAGTTTTGTCATTAATAAATCGTTCAGATCAGGTAAGTTACTCTTAAGTTGAAGTTGAAATATTTTAGTGCTTTGTCTTTTTTATTTGCTTTTTGAATAGATAAAGCTTTCTCTTACTTCAGTTTCTCAACTGAATTTTATAGTGACTTCAGTGAGATTACTTAGAATATGAGCTGCACATGATTTCTATAAGTTCCTAACCATTCAAGTCATAGATATCTCGTGACTTATGTCAGGAGGCCTAATGTTCATCCTCAATTTGTCAAGCAGATCTATGTTGGGATTCCAGTAAATTTATTCAGAATTTTGGCAGTACAACTTTACCATTAATACTGGCTATTTGATTACTACAGCTATATATTTATTAATTATCATATTTGTTTAAATTTACCAACCAAACTGTGAACGTACTTGTTTTTAGGATTTTAGCCAAATTACTTTTGCATTAACTTTGTTGAACAGTGAAGCAGTACATATCTTATGATGTTTAAATTTGGTCTAAGAACTTTTGGATTTATGCAGAGCAGAGATAATAATCCAAAATCGTTGCAAATGTTTTACATTCGCTACGAAATGTTTTGTTTCTTCTTGTAATAAAATCGTTGCAACAGGGAAACTGCGATGGATAACGACTCTGAATTCGAGGCACTAAGTTTTGAGGATGAATTTGAGCTTGAAGCGGAGACAATGGAAAAGAACAAACTAAAGAGATTTTATCATACCCTAGACTTATATCTAGTTAGCTTAAGAACTAGAGAGGGGGACCATATGTTGAGTGCACCGTTCGAGTGGTATTCATATTTATTGTGAATCGATGATCACCAGAGTGACCAGACCAGTTTCACCTGCATTTTTGGCATTCCACTTGCCAGTTTGATCCAAATTTTGGTTGAATCTAGACAACTGCAACCCCAACTGTTAGTTTTACCCATATTTCTGTGTTGTCATGTTTGTAGGGTAAGTATGAGTCGAAGACCCTTACCGGTAGATAGAAACCAGAGGTCTTATCAGGATCAGAACAGGTCTTATCAGGATCAGAACCTTCCACCAAACCAGAGGTCTTATCAGGATCAGAACAGGTCTTATCAGGATCAGAACCTTCCACCAAACCAGAGGTCTTATCAGGATCAGAACCTTCCACCAAACCAGAGGTCTTATCAGGATCAGAACCTTCCACCAAACCAGAGGTCTTATCAGGATCAGAACCTTCCACCAAGTCAAAGGTCGGTACCGGGTGAGAGTATGTCACGAGCCTTTGCTGATCAGGATGAACAGAAGGAGTTTGAAACCGGTCGTATTCAAGTCCTGCAGCAAGAACGAGTTCATGTTCAAAAGAAGACTTTCACCAAATGGTGCAATTCTTACTTGGAAAAGGTAATAAGTTTTTTTTAATGGTTATAGGTATAATTATAATCTGTATTTTTGACTAATATCAGAAGTGGCCTCAGTGAATGTTTACTTTGATAACATTTCTGCAGATGTTTTTGGCATTCCTTGAAACTTGCAATACAAAGTGTCATAATTACTATAGTGTCTGATGCACGAGGCTTCTTCAACCAAAATATCTACTTAAAAGATAAATTATATGGCTATTTTGCTGCACAGTTGAGGTTTACGAGAATTCGGTGGAATTGAAACTCCAACTTCATAGCAGTTGCCAGTTGTGAATCTCAAGAGAGTTTATGAATAGCATTCTCTGACATGGCTCATTTAAAGTGCATGTTCTTGTGAAAGGAGTACCGTAGATCTATTTTCAGCAGATCTCTGTGTGAAATACCAGGTAATTGCAAAATTTGTCAGGTTTTTCTTTCTATGACCCACATTTTGGAAAGACCTTTGTGTGAGGCACATTGGCACAATTGTATATCAAAACAGAAGTGGCGTTGTGACATTTGTTATTCTTATCTGCAGCATAAGAAGTACCTCATTGTAGTTGGCTCTGTATGCCAATCTCAACTATGCATTGAATCTGGCCATTTGGCTGTCCTTTGAATTGTTGAGGTTCTGAATGGGATTGTAGATGTTGCAATATTTCTTTATATCTGTATTCCATGTTGGCTGCTTGCAGTCTGAATGCCCAAGATTGTGGAGCCTTGGGCTGTATTCTGTTGTGTTTGGGCTTTGTGAGATCACTACAGCAGGACAAATGCAAACAACATGAATTTAGTCTGCTACCCAATATCTGAGCCCACAGAATGTTCTGGGTTTAACACTTTAACGACGAACATGTACTAAGAGCAATTGGGAAACCAGTGCAACACGTCGTTAAAGTGTTAAAGAAGTTTCTTTGCTTACTGTTTCGAAGAGCAGGGCCTTCATTACCTCCATAACCACTATATTTTATTAATGCACATGGCATAAAGTTTAAACTTATGAAAAGTGCAAACACCAGATAATGAATATGACTTATAGTGGTTGGTTTGTTTGTTTGTTAATATTGGGTGTAATAATGGGCTTAAATATTGGTGCTACAAAACCCACAAAATTTGCTGCTAAATTTAAGAAATTCTGCTTTTCCTAACGTTAGCTAATGACAGATTATTTTTTATCAAAATGATTTATATATCAGAATGACGGTGACAGCGTACAAGTCTCTAAGTAGTAATGTAAACAGGAGGGGCCCAATACAGAACCTTTTGGCTAGAAGAGACCATATATATAATATAGATATATATAAATATATATTTTGTATATTATATTATATATATAATATGTATAAATTGACCGCCAAAAAGAATAGCTTCTTGCAGAGTTTAGGGTCTTTAATGACGATTAATTTTTTTCTTTAGAAATTCTGTTGCTTGATTCTTTGCGATTGAAGTCCATATGTTACCTTTGTATGTGCATGTCATCTCAGTCTGTACCATTCTTATACCATACTTGTACCATTCATCAAGTCTTGGGCAGGTTGGCGAGTGCCTATGAGTAGATTTATTTGGAGACTTGGGAGATATACTCTGAATGAGTGCATGAATGAATGAATGAATGGGCGGATGGTTGAATCAATGAATGTATGGAACGTCCATTGAAGCATAGGCCTAACTGGTGAGAAATGGAGCACCTTTGTACTAGAATGATTAATACCGACCACGTGGGTTTAGCTGAGGTTTTTTTGAATGGAAGGATAGTACTATTGAACCTTTTAGACACTAGTATTATGATTTGAGTCTCTGAATCTGGCATTTGAGATGAACTTTAGACTGATGGATGGCTGAGATGACCCTGGGGTCAATGATGAACATTAATAACCAGTTTTGAAGTATTTGTTAGTAATTAATTTATGATTGAATGAATTCTGGAGTGTGTCTGCTATTGCTTGACCTAACTGATTGATTGACTTGTCAAGCGATTAAGTGCCTTCACTAGAACTTTGGTGTTATCGTTCATTCTTTAGCAGAGAAACCAATTCAGAGAAACTGTTATTGCAGCACAGGAATTATTTATTTTTAAATTCTGAGATGGTGGTTGTGATATCCCTCTTTATAAGCTGCATTTTATCCTTTCTTTTTAACCCTTGCAAGTCCTTGACCCATCCTATGGCTCACCAACTTTGATCATCACACCTATTGCTAGGAATTAAAAACACTTTATAGCAGTGTTAAAATTTGCAATTATGATTTGTATTACAGAAAAAAACAGACTATATACCAAAAAGTGGACAGGAATGTCAGTTAACTGACAGCCATATTTATTGCACCCACAGCAGGCCTCCACTGGTAGCCGCTGATGGCCAACTATATGGATCTAGTCCCAACTATGGGACTAGTCTTAACCAATTACAGCCTGCTAAGCACTTCATTAAATTCAACTTACGGAAAAGGGCACATACATTTGAATTACTGTACTTTCATGCACTGCTGCTTAAATATTCCTTCATTATTCACTCACTGTACTATTATATAAATTGTGGTAATGTTTTAATGATGGCTCTTATATCTAACTTGGTAATTCTAGCCATAGGCCTGTGTTTTAAGTTTTATGCTGTTAGTTAAGAGCTATACAACTGTATATTGAGTTAGACTTTTATAATATTGCATCATGGTTTTTTTCTACTGGCATTGTGCTACTTTTTTTGCTATTGTAAGCATTGTTGTTGTACAATGGGCGTTTTTGTTGTATTAGTAATGATTACTTACTTATAATATTGTATGTATAATTTACTATCAGATTGCATGGTCTTTGAGTTTGACTTTATGAACTCCAGTTGTTTTTATTCATTCACTTCAGTGGCATATTTTCCAACAGGTGACCCTTTGGATTGCCGATCTCTTTGTCGATCTCGGAGATGGCAAACTCTTGATTAAACTTTTGGAGATCATTTCCAATGAGAAAGTGGGTCGGCCGAATAAGGGCATGCTCCGGGTTCAGAAGCTGGAAAACGTTGGCAGATGTCTCCAGTTTTTGCAATCAAAGGTCAGTTAATAGACTGTATGAAATCAAAACAGTATAAAATAAGAAACAGTTAAACATTCTGTATGGAATTCACTATCTTTGGCTTTATGAGGTCCTTCTCTCTCTCTTTTACCTCACATCACATGTTTTGATTTGAAGACTCATGTTTTTCAGATACCAACACTTTTTAGGAAAATACATTAATTTTCATGATGCAACAGTATTACTATAACAGCATTAATTCATTCCGAGCAGTTATATAGCACTCCTTCAAGATACCTAATCAGAGGTGCTCCCAGCCCAAATCTGGTGATAAAGAAGTTTTCAAGTGCTTGTAAAAGGTGTATGCAGAGTCCTTAGTTAAAGGGATAAAGAACAGTTTTCAAGTGCTTGTAAAAGGTGTATGCAGAGTTCTTAGTTAAAAGGACATCAGATCTGAAGGAAGATTATTCCACATGCTCAGTCCAACCACTGAAAAGTCACGATGCTGCATCTTCGAAGTGCACGCAAAGAGAACAACAATTTCGCCTCGAAATGCAGAACGAAGATTTCCCTTTGGTCAGCCAGACCCGAAGTGCGTCAACAGAGCACTCGCAAGTTGAAGTTGCCAGGTGCATTCTCTAACTGGCAGTCTGGCACTGTCAGATCCAGACTGATATCCTAAATTCAATGTGCTGGGAAATAGGCAGTGTTTCCGTTCACGCCCAAGTGGCCGTTTTTACGTCTGTAAAAACGTCCAAATATTTGGTATCATAGCCGAAATACATGACCTACGTCCAAAAAAATTCTAGGTCAGGGCTTAAATACGTCCTCTTTTTGGACTCTAACAGAAACACTGAAAATAGGCAGCCAATGGGGCACATCACGCTTAAGTGCAAGACGAGCAAATTTTGAAATACCACCAGCAAGCTTAGCAGCTGCATGCAGCATGCGCTCAATCTGCCCAATGTACCCCAAAGAGAGGTGAACATAAATGGTGGTGCGGTGGTGAATCTACAAATACTGCTACAACTATTATTATTCTATTTCCAGTTTTATATAGCACCCCTTCAAGACAGTCTACTCAGAAGCACTTCCAGCCCAACCGCTGTCAAACAGGATAGTCTTAAGGCCAGAGAAGAACAGAGCAGAGTGCGCTATTGGCGTCAGACGCAGTGCCACCGGAAGCCGATAGTAACTAATAGTAATAATAATAAGATCGACGTGAAACCAATTTCCTTTTCCAATGTCTTCTCATCTTTATCTAGCACCACAACGCCATTACATTCAGAGGCACATTTCCGGATGTTCATAGAAGCTGGGACGAAGACTGAGTTCTGGGAGATTTTCACCCCTAACGTAATTTTTGTTACGTTTTGTTCCTGAGGGATTATTTCTACCTCGGGTAAAAAAATAATAATAATAATAATTATAATAATAATGCCATTGATTGCAGCAGAGTGAAAGTTGGAAAATACATCTTTGAATTTTTAAATCTGTCTGACATCTTTTAATTTTTAAATCTATCTGCAGAAAGATTTAAAGATTCTTTTGATTGAAGGAAGCATTATCATAATTTCTGAATGCTGATGCTATCAAGAATAGAGTGTTTTTGTCTAGGCTGTGTTGTGCAACATTGACTGATGCACTTAAGTGATTGTATCATTGCTTTAAAAAACAAGATCTAGGATAATTAGATCAACTTGTGTTACTCAGTTTAGCATACTAACAGCAGAGGTTTATGCAAAGGAGTTTATGAATTCAAAACATGCAGACCGCAGGCTATGCAGGATTCATTAACAAGCAGAGAGGCTTATATTGTATATGCTTGGCATGGTGCTTTTCAACAGCACAAAATTAATGACTCTTAGTCTCTAAAAAGGCCATAAATATCTGGTTAAGAGAGGTCAATGTGTTGTGTGAGCGGCGACAACAGCGATTTCACTTCATTTAGTGCTTTCATGTTGAATTTAGAATTTGTCTAATAATAACTAGCCCAAATAAATTTACCACATGTTGTTGAATGTGTGCTTGTATTCAAGTGTCAGAATATACAGCTCCAATAAATGCCATCATGTTTGTAATTACGGTGCTAAGTGCTAAGCTTTGCATAGTTTACAACAAACCTAACGTTACCTTACACAACCTTACCTTACAGTATATTCATATCTAATGTGGTTCCGTATATTGTTCATATTCCAGGTTTGCACATGTTGGCCATTTCCCTTCTGTGTTTTTAGTTGACTTTGGGAATTTTCTTGAGGGAGGCCAAAGGTGTCACCACAGGGAGGCCATGGCCCCACCACATTAAACATTCTGGAGAAAGAAGACTGACAATTTTGGCCCAGCTTTGACCCAAAAGATTCAACTTTGGATATGAATAATGACTTAATAACTGATATATCATTGGAGGGACTAATTCAAGCCTGCAGGAGAGTCATCAAAAAAAAAATTTGCTTAGGGGCCGTCCATAAATGACGTCACGCACCTAGGGGGTCGGGGTCGGAAATTTGTGACGATGTGTGACATGGGGGTGGGGGGTCTGAGTAGTGTGACGTCACACCAAGTCTATGTTATTAAATTTTACAATTAACAACAATTTAATTTCTAATAATAACAGCCCTAATTTTGAGGATTAAAATTTTCATTATTTTTTTAATTATTTTAATGTATATGGGCACCATTTTTAATAATTTTCTAATTATTTCAATATTTGGTCACCGTTAGATTTTAAAATATTCATGTTTTCGCTAAATTTGTTCCATGAAGGAGCATTTTGGTTCGCCATGGAAATTGGTTTTTAGGGGGGTCAGCGCTTTGTGACGTCATTTCAGAGTGGGGGTCTTACTTTTGTGACGAAGTGTGACGAGGGGAGGGGGGTTAAAAATCGGCCAAAATAGCGTGACGTCATTTATGGACGGCCCTTTACTATATGACTGATGACTATAAAGGTTATAACAAATTACTGGCAAAATAAGATGCAAAGTTGTTTTGCTTGGCCCCTTCCATATCATGACTTTAAAACCTGTGCCCTAGACTCTTGAACGAGGCCCACTTGTTGAACTCCATGATTGCCCCAAGAGGTAATGGAACAAAGTAATGTAAACCATTGCTCTTTACATGGAATTTGAAAGGAAAGAGAGGGTCATATGTAAACTATAAAGTAAGTCCTCAACACGCAGTCTTCTGTTGCCTTATAATTTAATAGTGGTGGCATATACCGTAAACATATGGAACTAAATAAATGGAAGTACAAAATGAGATACTGTGTAAACAGAATAGTTTATAGTACAATATTTATTATCATTTGAACTGAACCGGTCGAAATTCAAGGTTATAGAGAAGCCAGGCTATGGAGGATACCTGTTGAATTTTGATTGACATCTCCAACAGAGAGATTAATGCGTTTATTATTCATTAGAAAGAATGTTGCACTTGTATGCTGCAAAATGTGGATTTGGTAGAAACCAAATGAGCATCTAGCGCGGAATCCTATGGCTTAGTTAAGTTGGGGGATGTATTGTTTGCAGCAAGCCTTTACGCTTGTGTTGTGTAACGTCATGCTCGAGTGGTCATAAGTTCTTCAACCTTGGAATTCAGCTGGAATCCTTATGTCTTCTGCAGGCTGAGCTTTGTGATTCAGTATCAAATTCTTCTATTTAACTTTCCGGAACAATAGTGCTTGTGTGATGAAGCACTATTGCTTCTGTGAGATTCTTTAATGCTGTTGCCATGTTGTGAAGTCTGAAGATTCTTATGCTTCTGTATACATAAGACACAAGGAATCACCAAACGGTTACTTCATAACAAAACTGATTTCCTTAACCTTAATCCTTTGAATTGAACCAACCATGGAGGTATAGAGCAGTGCTTTTCTGAGGTACTTAAGCACACATGCATACAATAAATAGAGACTGGAAGACAGCTACTGAGGGATACCTACTGAATATATCAACTGAATTTCTGCAGAGGATTATGATTGACTATGATTTCAATTGAGCAACCGTTAATTGATGCCTGGAGCATTTTGATAATGGTGGTGTTGAATAGAGAAGTCAGTAGATGTGATCAGATGGAGGATAAGCAATTTGCCAAGAGAAGGTTTCTGTGAGCAGCATTCTTATTTAATGCCAGTGCAGTCTTCAGCATTTAGATTAGTTTGCTTGTGTACAGAGTTACCAGTGGTAGGTTAACAGGTGATGATGTGTCTAGGTATGTTCTAAGATTAACAGGTGGTTTTCTAGGTTAAGATTTACAAAGGTTAAGATTAACTAGTGGTTTTCCAAGTGTCTGCTAAAATTAATGAGTGGTTTCACACCTGTAAAATTTACAAGCGATAATATTGGCAAGTGTTTTTCTAGGCGTATGTTATGATTAACAAGCGGTTTTTGAGGTGTGTTAAGATTGACAAGTGGTTTTTGCAGGTGACCATTGAGAACATTGGACCAGAAGACATTGTTGATGGTAATCCACGTCTCATCCTCGGACTCATCTGGACGATAATTCTCCGCTTTCAGATCCAGGACATTGTCATTGATTCAGTAAGCGATGACTAAGAATCAACAAGTTTTTGTTTCTGTACTAGTGGGAGGGCACTGCCGTAAAAATCCGGTATCTATTTCGTAACCGTCTGGGCAATGGACTAAAGTAGACTACTACAGAGGACTAAANTAGGTCTGGCAACAGATCGTATATATCATGGTTCCCTAGTCTGCATATGATCTTAATTGTAACATTGGTCCTATGCCTATAAACGATATTAAATGATATTACATATAAGTATTTCGAGTGGTTACAATAGGGGGACCAGAAGGGACCTTGGTCCCACTAAGTAGGGCCCCCTAATTATCAGTAGGCCTATGTATGTATGTTGTGTTTATGAATATACATAGTAATATACGGAACTTTAAAAGCAGTTTTCTAAAGCGACCGCACGGTCTCGACTTGATTAATTTGTCAATGGATTTACCGGGAGAGATCCCCCACCACCGCTACCCATTTCAATAGGAGCCACCAGGGGCGGCGCTGGCCGGGGGGCAGGGGTCCGGACCCCCAGCTGTCGTTCAGACCATTTATCCAATTCGTGTAAATCCGAATAGATTTTTATGAAGTGGGTCTGGTTTTGACCAGATCAACGTAGCAACTAACAAAATCAAGTTCATTTTAAGCTATAAATGTTTAGTTCAGAGTGGCTGAAATAAGCGCCATATATATGGCAACATTATACTCCAAAAAGCGTTGGCTGGGGGAGCTTACGACGCTCCCCAGACCCCTAATCGTGGGCAGCTTCGCGCCTTCGGCGCTCGCAGTGCCTCGCAAGTTAATTTCATTTTCGTGGACCCCCACAACTAAAAACCCAGCGCCGCCCTGGCTAAAACGCGACCCTTTGCCTTCATTCGTATAAAGAGCCCCATATGGGCATTGTCTTGGTCAGGGGCGGCGCTGGCCGGGGGGGTCCAGGGGTCCGGACCCCCAGCTGTCGTTCAGACCATTTCTCCAATTCGTGTAAATCCGAATAAATTTTTTTTTGGGGGGTGGGGTCTGGTTTCATGACAGCCTTGCAACTAATGTCATGACTTTGTAACTCTTCCAATATATTAAATTAATATTATGATCATCACTATTTATTAGGTCCACTCAGATTTTTTAAATTATATTTAACTTACTTACTAAACCTGCTTATGATTGGTACGTCATTAGTATAATTTTTATTGCATCATTAAATAGAAATCCGCTTACTGAACTGTTGAGGTTTAGCTTGCCACTACTATAAGAGAGTCCAAAAAACTTATAAGCAATAGTTAAATATCTTTTAAACTTGTCACGACACATATTGATGTTTGATGTTTTCTTCTGTTTCAATGTTTTAACTGGATGTTTACAAAATCAAATTAATTAAGATAAAATAGTAATTACAATGTTACATGTTTGCAAATTTTTGACCAAATCAACGTAACAACTAACAAATCAAGTTCATTTTAAAGCTATAAATGTTTAGTTCAGAGTGGCTAAAATGAGCTCCATATGACAAGATTATACTCCAAAAAGCGTTGGGCCTATACTCCAAAAAGCACTGGGGAGCTTACGACGCTCCCCAGACCCCTAATCGTGGGCAGCTTCGCGCCTTCGGCGCTCGCAGTGCCTCGCACTCGGGCGCCTGCCACGCAGCTTGCAAGTTAATTTCATTTTCGTGGACCCCCAGAACTAAAAACCCAGCGCCGCCCCTAGGAGCCACTTCAGTTTAGATCCCCGTGTATACGAATCGTGCTAGTCCGAGATTCAAATCTCTGAAACGCCCATGCATCGGTATACAAACCGGCAACCGCACGCAGTGAGTGTATGGGACGTGAGCTCTTACCAATGTAGCTAACCATGCCAGTATAGAAGCAGTATAGGTCTATAAACGTCTACAGAGACAACCAGTGACACAGACTAGGTCTGGCAACAGTTCGTCTATCATGGTTCCCTTCTCTGCCAATGATCTCAATCGTAACGTTGGTCTCCAGTCCTGGCTGTTGTGAGCGAGGTTCACTACCTAATGCCTATTATTATAGGTAAAAGGCGAAAAATCTATACATAACTTTGGGGGGAAACAGAGAATCTACGAGGGCTGTAGATTCTTGGGATGTATCAGAAGGGCTTTAAGTCAGGGCTTCGGGGGTCAGTCCCCTTCTGTCCCCCCATGATTTACGCCACTGCTTATAGGCCGTCTAAACAACCTGTGGTAGCGCCAGTTTCAACGATCATATTATGGTCAAGAGGTCTAGAGGAATTCGACTCTTCATTCTTACCATAATGAAGACCTGTTTAATACAAACTCGGCAACAAACAGCAAAAGATATAATACCTACCGCCATATTGTTTAGAAATTCGTAACCGTCAACGGTGTGATAGATAGCCTGTGTTTTCAATTCAGCTGAAGTACAATGACTGTTGAGCAATAGAATGCCTGTTTTGCCAATGCAAATGACTTAGCGACACTACACAGGTCGACGCTGTTGCTATCGATTGCCGTAAACGTTATAGGCTTTCATAACATTTTTGTTTTCACTCGTCGTCAATGGTGACCACAAACTTAGCGATAAGTCATACAATCGATAAACAGCCTACAGGCCTCTGTCTTCTTATTTATGGTTATATGGCTACATACAGATTTCATATAGGTGCCTATATATTACATATATAGCAGTTATAATATATATATATACATAGGCCCATATATATATATATATATAGGCACATTATGCTATTTACATATCCAGTCAATAGCATAATGTGCCTATATATATATATATATATATATATATATATATAGAGGCAACATTATGCTATTTACATATCCATGGCCATATAACCATATATATATATATATATATATATAATATATATATAATATATATATATAGAATATGCTGCGATTTATAATGTCTAGATACATATATATATCAAACATTCATACTTTTCTGAAAACAGCTATGGGCATGAAGTGTCAACGATCTTCATTTTAAGCTTAGCCTCGGTACTTCTCTTTATTTGTTGCCCTCTCTCTCTCTCTCTCTCTCGCCATATCTGAAGAAGCATATGCGCAGCTATGAATAAAGATAAATATAATATTTATATATCTATCTATATAAGACATGCCAGTGATCTTCGATTATGACTGGGTTAACACCATGCCAATGATCCATGAGTATGCACTGGTCTTATTGGAATTTAGACCATGCCCAGTGATCTTTTGATTCTGGTCTTACCGGGTTTTAAACCACGCCAATGATCCTTGAGTACACACTGGTCTTATTGGAATTTAGACCATGCCCGTGTGTCTTTGATTCTGGTCTTACAGGGTTTTAAACCATGCCAATGGATCCTTGAGTATACACTGGTCTTATTGGAATTTAGACCATGCCCGTGTCTTTGAGATTCTGGTCTTACAGGGTTTTAAACCATGCCAATGATCCTTGAGTATGCACTGGTCTTACTGGAATTTAGACCATGCCCGTGAGTCTTTGATTCTGGTCTTTCTGGGTTTTACACCATGCCAATGATCCTTGTGCATGCACTGGTCTTATTGGAATTTAGACCATGCCCGTGGTCTTTGATTCTGGTCTTACAGGGTTTTGAAACCATGCCAATGATCCTTGAGTATACACTGGTCTTATTGGAATTTAGACCATGCCCGTGTTCTTTGATTCTGGTCTTACAGGGTTTAAAACCATGCCAATGATCCTTGAGTATGCACTGTTCTTATTGAATTTAGACCATGCCCGTGTCTTTTGATTCTGGTCTTACAGGGTTTTTAAACCATGCCAATGATCCTTGAGTATACACTGGTCTTATTGGAATTTAGACCATGCCAGTGTCTTTGATTCTGGTCTTACAGGGTTTTAAACCATGCCAATGATCCTTGTGCATGCACTGGTCTTATTGTAATTTAGACCATGCCAGTGTCTTTGATTCTCGTCTTACTGGTTTAAACCAAGCCAATGATTCCTTTTTGGAGCATACACTGGTCTTATTGGAATTCACCCATGCCAGTGTCGATCTTTTGATTCTGGTCTTACTGGTTTTAATCCATGCCAATGATCCTTGAGTATACACTGGTCTTATTGGAATTTAGACCATGCCAGTACTTTGATCATCTCTGGTCCTATGTTGGTGTTTTAAAACCATGCCACAGATCCTTGTGCATGCACTGGTCTTATTGAAATTTAGACATGCCAGTGGTCTTTTGCTTCTGGTCTTACTGGTTTTAACCATGCCAATGATCCTTGAGTTTACACTGGTCTTATTGGAATTTAGACCATGCCAGTGGTCTTTGATTCTGGTCTTACAGGGTTTTAACCATGCCAATGATCCTTGTGCATGCACTGGTCTTATTGAATTTAGAACGTGAGTACAATACAACACACAATACAACACATCACAATACAACTGGGGAGCGGTGAGTTTATTAATCTCCTCTTACTGAGATTTTACCATGGAATATCCTTCAATATTTGCATGCCAGTTGTCACCATGGAGTTCTGGTCTTGCGAAGTATGGGTTTTTTAAACCATGCCAATGGTCCTTGAGTATGGACTGGTCTTACTTGAATTTAGACCATGCCAGTGATCTTTGATTCTGTCTTTGCTTGGGGTTTTTAACCATGCCAATGATCCTTGAGTATACACTGGCCTTATTAGAATTTAGACAATGCCAGTGATCTTTGATTCAGGTCTTACAGGGTTTTTAACCATGCCAATGATCCTTGAGTATACACTGGCCTTATTAGAATTTAGACAATGCCTGTGATCTTTGATTCTGGTCTTACAGGGTTTTAAACCATGCCAATGATCCTTGAGTATGCCCTGGTATTATTGGAATTTAGATCATGCCAGTGAACTTTTATTCTGGTCTTACTGGGTTTTTAACCATGCCAATGCTACTTGAGTTTACACGGGTTTATTGGAATTTAGACCAAGGCAGTGGTCTTTGATTCTGTTCTTACAGGGTTTTAAACCATGCCAATGATCCTTGAGTATGCACTGGTCTAATTGGAATTTAGACCATGCCAGTGATCTTTGATTCTGGTCTTACTGAGTTTCACATCATGCCAATGATCCTTGCATATGCTCTGGTGTTATTGGAATCTAGACCATGCCAGTGATCTTTGATTCTGGTCTTACAGGGTGTTTAACCATGCCAATGATCCTTGAGTATACACTGGTCTTATTGGAATTTGGACCATGCCTGTGATCTTTGATTCTGGACTTACAGGGCTTTTAACCATGCCAATGATCCTTGAGTATACAGTGGTCTTATTGGAATTTAGACCATGCCAGTGATCTTTGATTCTGGTCTTACTGGTGTATAAACCATGCCAATGATCCTTGAGTATGCACTGGTCTTATTGGAATTTAGACCATGCCAGTGGTCTTTGATTCTGGTCTTACAGGGTTTTAAACCATGCCAATGATCCTTGAGTATACACTGGTCTTATTGGAATTTAGACCATGCCAGTGGTCTATTGATTCTCTATTCATTAGGTTTTAACACATGCCAGTGATCCTTGAGTATACACTGGTCTTATTGGAATTTAGACCATGCCAGTGTCTTTGATTCTGGTCTGACAGGGTTTTTAACCATGCCAATGCTACTTGAGTTTACACGGGTTTATTGGAATTTACACCAAGCCAGTGATCTTTGATTCTGGTCTTACAGGGTTTTAAACCATGCCAATTTGATCCTTGAGTACACACTGGTCTTATTGGAATTCAGACCATGCCAGTCTCTTTGATTCTGGTCTTACAGGGTTTTAAACCATGGCATTGATCCTTGAGCATACACAGGTCTTATTGGAATTTAGACCATGCCAGTGTCTTTGATTCTGGTCTTACAGGGTTTTAAACCATGCCAATTTGATCCTTGAGTATACACTGGTCTTATTGGAATTTAGACCATGCCAGTGATCTTTGATTCTGGTCTTACTGGGTTTTAAACCATGCCAATGATACTTGAGTATACACAGGTCATATTGTAATTTAGACCATGCCAGTGTCTTTGATTCTGGTCTTACAGGGTTTTAAACCATGCCAATGATCCTTGAGTATGCACTGGTCTTATTGGAATTTAGACCATGCCAGTGTCTTTGATTCTGGTCTTACAGGGTTTTAAACCATGCCAATGTTACTTGAGTATACAGAGGTTTATTGGAATTTAAGACCAAGCCAGTGTCTTTGATTCTGGTCTTACAAGGTTTTTACCCATGCCAATGATCCTTGTGCATGCACTGGTCTTATTGGAATTTAGACCATGCCAGTCTCTTTGATTCTCTGGTCTTACAGGGTTTGAAACCATGCCATTGATACTTGAGTATACAGAGGTCTTATTGGAATTTAGACCATGCCCGTGTCTTTGATTCTGGTCTTACAGGGTTTTAAACCATGCCAATGATTTTGGGGTATCTACTGGTCTTATTGGGATTTAGACCCTGCCAGTGTCTTTGATTCTGGTCTTTACAGGGTTTTAAACCATGCCAATTTGATCCTTGAGTATACACTGGTCTTATTGGAATTTAGACCATGCCAGTGATCTTTGATTTTGGTCTTACTGGGTTTTAAACCATGCCAATGATTTTGAGGTATCTACTGGTCTTATTGGGATTTAGACCCTGCCAGTGTCTTTGATTCTGGTCTTACAGGGTTTTAAACCATGCCAAGTGATCCTTGAGTATACACTGGTCTTATTGGAATTCAGACCATACCAGTGTCTTTGATTCTGGTCTTACTGGGTTTTTAACCATGCTAATGATCCTTGAGTATACACTGGTCTTATTGGAATTCAGTCCATGCCAGTGTCTTTGATTATTCTGGTCTGACTGGGTTTTAAACCATGCCAATGATACATGAGTATAGACTGGTCTTATTGGAATTTAGACCATGCCAGTGATCTTTTATTCTGGTCTTACAGGGTTTTAAACCATGCCAATGATCCTTGAGTATACACTGGTCTTATTGTAATTTAGACCATGCCAGTGGTCTTTGATTCTGGTCTTACTGGGTTTTAAACCATGCCAATGATCCTTGAGTATGCACTGGTCTTATTGGAATTTAGACCATGCCAGTGGTCTTTGATTCTGGTCTTACTGGGTTTTAAACCATGCCAATGATCTTTGAGTATACACTGGTCTTATTGGAATTTAGACCATGCCAGTGGTCTTTTGATTCTGGTCTTACTGGGTTTTAAACCATGCCAATGATCCTTGAGTATACACTGGTCTTATTGGAATTTAGACCATGCCAGTGGTCTTTGATTCTGGTCTTACTGGGTTTTAAACCATGCCAATGATAGCTTGAGTATACACTGGTCTTATTGGAATTTAGACCATGCCAGTGTCTTTGATTCTGGTCTTACAGGGTTTTAAACCATGCCAATGATCCTTGAGTATACACTGGTCTTATTGGAATTTAGACCATGCCAGTGGTCTTTGATTCTGGTCTTACTGGGTTTTAAACCATGCCAATGATCCTTGAGTATACACTGGTCTTATTGGAATTTAGACCATGCCAGTGGTCTTTGATTCTGGTCTTACTGGGTTTTAAACCATGCCAATGATCCTTGAGTATACACTGGTCTTATTGGAATTTAGACCATGCCAGTGTCTTTGATTCTGGTCTTACAGGGTTTTAAACCATGCCAATGATCCTTGAGTATACACTGGTCTTATTGGAATTTAGACCATGCCAGTGTCTTTTATTCTGGTCTTACAGGGTTTTAAACCATGCCAATGATCCTTGAGTATACACTGGTCTTATTGGAATTTAGACCATGCCAGTGGTCTTTTATTCTGGTCTTACTGGGTTTTAAACCATGCCAATGATCCTTGAGTATACACTGGTCTTATTGGAATTTAGACCATGCCAGTGGTCTTTGATTCTGGTCTTACTGGGTTTTAAACCATGCCAATGATCCTTGAGTATACACTGGTCTTATTGGAATTTAGACCATGCCAGTGGTCTTTGATTCTGGTCTCTTACTGGGTTTTAAACCATGCCAATGATGATCCTTGAGTATACACTGGTCTTATTGGAATTTAGACCATGCCAGTGGTCTTTGATTCTGGTCTTACTGGGTTTTAAACCATGCCAATGATCCTTGAGTATACACTGGTCTTATTGGAATTTAGACCATGCCAGTGGTCTTTGATTCTGGTCTTACTGGGTTTTAAACCATGCCAATGATCCTTGAGTATGCACTGGTCTTATTGGAATTTAGACCATGCCAGTGGTCTTTGATTCTGGTCTTACTGGGTTTTAAACCATGCCAATGATCCTTGAGTATGCACTGGTCTTATTGGAATTTAGACCATGCCAGTGGTCTTTGATTCTGGTCTTACTGGGTTTTAAACCATGCCAATGATCCTTGAGTATACACTGGTCTTATTGGAATTTAGACCATGCCAGTGGTCTTTGATTCTGGTCTTACTGGGTTTTAAACCATGCCAATGATCCTTGAGTATACACTGGTCTTATTGGAATTTAGACCATGCCAGTGGTCTTTGATTCTGGTCTTACTGGGTTTTAAACCATGCCAATGATCCTTGAGTATGCACTGGTCTTATTGGAATTTAGACCATGCCAGTGGTCTTTGATTCTGGTCTTACTGGGTTTTAAACCATGCCAATGATCCTTGAGTATACACTGGTCTTATTGGAATTTAGACCATGCCATGTGATCTTTCATTCTGGTCTTACTGGGTTTTAAACCATGCCAATGATCCTTGAGTATGCACTGGTCTTATTGGAATTTAGACCATGCCAGTGATCTTTCATACTGGTCTTACTGGGTTTTAAACCATGCCAATGATCCTTGAGTATACACTGGTCTTATTGGAATTTAGACCATGCCAGTGATCTTTCATTCTGGTCTTACTGGGTTTTAAACCATGCCAATGATCCTTGAGTGTATACACTGGTCTTAACTGGAATTTTAGACCATGCCAGTGATCTTTCATTCTGGTCTTACTGGGTTTTAAACCATGCCAATGATCCTTGAGTATATACTGGTCTTATTTGAATTTAGACCATGCCAGTGATCTTTCATACTGGTCTTACTGGGTTTTAAACCATGCCAATGATCCTTGAGTATACACTGGTCTTATTGGAATTTAGACCATGCCAGTGATCTTTCATACTGGTCTTACTGGGTTTTAAACCATGCCAATGATCCTTGAGTATACACTGGTCTTATTGGAATTTGGACCATGCCAGTGGTCTTTGCTTCTGGTCTTACTGGGTTTTAAACCATGCCAATGCTCCTTGAGTATGCACTGTTCTTATTGGAATTTAGACCAAGCCGGTGATCTTTGATTCTGGTCTTACTGGGTTTACACCATGCACTGGTATTATTGCGTTTACACCATGCCAATGATTTCTTATTATGGTCTTATACATTATATCCGATATCACTGTATTATTTTTTGTAGTATTAATATTGCCGAAAAGTTGTGTATACTTCGGCTCGGGGTCACAGAACAAAACTTGTGAGAGCCTCGGAGCCTTTAGTTCCATGACGCCCGGGCCCCACACCTATCTAGGCCCTCATATTCTGAGGATAAGAAAATGAATTCGCTTCTCTTCATATACTTTGCTTCTGCTCTGCTTCTTCTTACGTAGCAACCGGTTTATAACAGCAGTGTATTTGTTTCGAGTACTTCTTCGAGAGCCAGCTATCAGTGACGCAGATAGGCCTACCAAGCAGTGGCGAACCGTGCGGTCACACAGGGCCCGCAACTTTGGGGGCCCAAAAATGCCACAGAAAATTAACATGAGCGACAGAGCTCCTCATTTGAAAATAGATCGCGCTGGATTGAGTGGACGATCGGTGCGCGGTCGGCCTTGGTAACCTTTGCTTACAGTTTATTTTGTGTATCGTATTCGTGTAGCTGCTGCATTTTATACGGTTGTCCATTAACCGCTAGTGTATACGCATCACTTGTTAACCGTCGATAAGCCTTCTCTGCTTGTCGATGCAATGTTGTATGGATCCTAGCCTGAACCCATAGGCGTAGCTACATTGAGGCACGAGGAGGCAGTTGCCTCCTCTTACGTTTGTATATAGCCTACTGGAAATTCGATTGACCAATGAACCCAATGACCAGGATTTTGCCAATGGTCTGTGAAGTTGCCTCCTCTTGGCTACGTGCCTGCCTGAACCTTCACAAGTATACAATGTAATTAGATAAATGGTCTGGCTCCAGGTTCCTCTTGGAGTCTAACTCATCGAGCGCGATCGATTTACCGATCGACCAGACCTTTGCTAGGCAATCGACCAAGGAGATCGATCGATCGCCTGAAATGAGAATGTCTGATGAGCGAGACACTCTGATAAATGATCTGTAGAGTCAGGGCCGTTTTTACCATAGGTGCAAACGGTGCAGTGCACCGCGGGCCCCTGAGCCGTGTTTTGTTGCCATTTGCTAAATGTTGAGTGCAAGTCTCAGTCTCACTTAAAATTTCTGTGAAATCAAAAAGTGTAAAGAAGAACTGGCGATAAAACTGATTTAATTCACTATGCTTACTAATGCTTACTTACACCAGTGGAGAGGCCAGGATTTCAGGTTTTTTTGGGGGGGGCTAAAGCTCCAAGCCCTTCCCTTTTGTCCCCTCCTCCCTGTGATTTGCAGTGATTTCTCACTTTTTGGGGGCTGAGCTGCAGTTGGGGGCTAAGCCCCTATCCCCTCCCTCGGCGGCGCCACAGTTTGCTTGCTTACCGACCCGCCGCAACAGCACGTAACATGCATCCGCATTCCTTAGCATGGACAATAGATATGCTAATGCTATTATGGCACGCCCCCACTCTCTATCTCTGCGTAGGCCTACATGACCGTGAATCCGTGACATCACATCGTTTTGACGCACTTATCTATTTACCTATTTAGCACGGACCTATTATACACGACTGAATATAAGTAAGTAAGTATATTCTTTTTTGAACTAGCTGCAATCTGAATTCCGGTGTAGCCTACATGCATCATATATAATAAGCAATCAATAGTCAATATGAATAAAGCATTATAACAATAAAAGTTTCTTTATGTTATGGTCAGCTTAGCTCAGCTAATGATAAAACACGGTCATGTGACGGGGTCGAAGGGAATAGGCCAACTGCTTTTTTGGAGGGAGAAACCAATGGAGAACATGGCCCAGGACCACCGAAAACAGGCAGGTGTCGGCATAGTTGTTCAAAGGTTGGGCTATCACTTGGGAGGTATCGCTGATGGATCAATCTGTTCATTACAGACTGGAGCATTCCCTTCTCCCTCTGGCTGGCAAAGTCCCACCATGTAGGAGCAGCATAAAGCAAGCGAGCCACCGTGGTCGCCCTCACCACATCGTAAAACCCAGGGTTTTTTGACGTGTTTACATTGTTTAAAAGTTATAACGTTAAACTTAGCAAGTGACTGTGCCTTTCGGTGACTGTTACATGTAAGTAAGTAAGTAAGTAGTTTATTCACCACAAAATAAAGCAAAATGACAATACACAAATTTTACAAACCGAGTGGTGGGCTACCGGTGAAGTCACATAGGACTCATCTCGCCGGTCACCCTAAAAATGTATGTATAAATAATATTGAATTTGAAAGTTCTATTAAGTTATAGGCTATTCGGATGCGTTAGCAGCGTTGAAATTATGAGTAGACCTTACTCATATAAACAAATAGGCTACGGAACTCATAAAAATATAAAAAAAATAAATACGGATCGCAGAAAAGACTGATAGTGAAACTCAGAAGCTCAGTGACTCCGCAATACAGTGTAACCGATTTGCAACTGGACCAAGTTGTTGACACCTTCATGTAAAAAATTAGACGTGAGATTTGGACCTGCATTTGCTGGATTTAACCAAACTGTGTGACTGAGAGATGAAAAAGGACTTCGCTGATATTATGGCCTAGCTGATTTTTGGCCTATGACATTTATTAATTTGCTGCAGGCTGCAGCGTTAAAGAATTAATTATATATTTGAGATTTATCAAATTCTATTGACAAACTGTCGTTATATTATAGGCCTAGTGTTGACTTACTCTCAAACAGTCAGCGGCCGCCACTTGCTAGTGTGTATAAGGATTATAACTATGGGATAAAATTTAATGGGATATAAGAAAACAAACCCACATTCGCAGAACCTTATCAACGGCCCTGTTTAGAGTCAATGAAACAGTTCGGGGTGAGTGCACATGATGGAAATTTACCATCGTAGGCCTACAATTAAATCCTTACCTAATTTGTAAATTGTAATTTTGTAAATTGTTTTGCTGCGATGCTACCATCTATCGCTGGTCGTTACTTTTATTAGATCTAGGCTAAACTAAATTGTTACCGTGTTCTGGTGTCACTTGTCTGATAATAAATAATAATATCTTTTTCTTTAATAAGCGCCTGACAAACGCACTGCGCTGTACATTTACATGTTATGCAATTTAAATCTTAACTACTAACAGAACAGACAGCTTGCAATACAACGGCGCTAATAGCAGCCTACAAACATATCTGCCCAACGGGGGCTCGAACTCGGTACCTCTCGGTCTGTGTGCCAGATGTTATCCAATGCGCCACGGGCCCCCCCCGTTTATTAGTTTAGCTGATTAATATACTTTAAATGAACCATCGAACAACTTAGTGGTACGACGAATAAATCTATAACTTAATTAATGCAAAGAAAAATAAGAAATTTCTTACCCGATTCTTCGCTTCTGTTGTCCCAGTCTGTTCGTTGTGCTGTTTCTTGCTGTCTGCGGTTGGTTAAAACGTCGACCGTCTTGAAATACTTGTTCAATCGAAGATTTCTTGTAAGATTTCTTGCTTATTGTAACATTTAAAACGTCAACCGTCTTGAAAATTCTTTCTCATTCAAAGATTTTAGAGCGTAGACCAACGATTTTCACTTATTAAAATGTTTCGCTTAGACTGTCTTCAAAGTCTCTTCTTTCTCGAAATGAGAAATGTTGCACCATCATCACCATGGCAACGTCTATCGAAAGATGACGTAGGCCATATATTATATTATATTATATAGAAGTCCATGCGTAGGCCCTAAGACAAAAAGGCCCAATGATGGCGTCATCGCTATGATCGCTTAAGCAAACGTTGCCATGAGAACGCAAAATGACGAATTCGTAATGAAGATTATTTAATTGTAAGTAAGTAAGCAAGTAAGTAAGTAGCATAATTTATGTATGTATGTATGTTCTCCTTCAATTGCGCAGTCCAACAGTAATAATAATATTATAATTATTCTTCTTTAATTAATTCAAACTGACAAGTTGGGCCAACGCAGTATGATTATGTCGGGGACCCCCTTTAGATTCTTCTAGCACTACTTCAGGAGGTCTTTGCCCCTGCAGAGATAACATTTTACACAGCTGATTGTACTGAAAGTGGTGCTGACATATTTAATCCACAATTCCATAAAGAAAACCTTTTGAGTTTCTTAAACGCATTATCCTAGTTACAGAATATCAAACTCAACTACAACTTTCTTTTCTCACAGCTAGGCATAATAATGTCACCTTTACAGTAACATTTACAATAAGCAATGCAATGAGAGCAATTCACACAATGACTGCTATTACAGTTCAAAACGACACTCAAGGTCTTTTAGCTTTGAGGGTCAACAAGTACATTAATGGACAAAGGCTTATTCAACTATTTACATGTAGTACAACTCAATAGAGGCACAAATCTTTGTATCATTCATCAGAATCTAAATCAAAACACTTTTAACCTAACCTAGTTAGCAAAACCATCGCAATTAAGCGATTTAAATCACTTCTAATCACAATTCAAAAGGCAAAACAACAATTAATGACCGAGTTGCATTTAAAGGAAACATCATTAGAGATTAGAATACATGGTGCTAACCTATCCTCTCAGCCTATCATTAATCTTTACAGAACACATCAAATCAATGCAATCAATAAATCAAAAATTATCATCAAAAGAAACCTATAGAACAGCTTCATTTCTCAAATCAACATCCACAGCTCTTAAACTCAGTTACCAGACATTCAACTTAAGCACTGGATGTCTTGAAACACCTTCAACGGTTTACAAGGTCACCACAGGGTCTAATGAGTGCATAAAGGCGTGAAACACGGATGCAACTACATTAACCTTTGACCTGCACCGGATTCAAATCCAAGGCATGGGCAATGCACAAAATTCCATCATACTGTGTGGGACTGCAACTACTCAAATGCAAAAGTTCATTCAAAACTAACTCTGCTCACAAGAAGTCTTTGCACACATAGGACTAACAACAGCATGAGCTAACCTGTGGCCCTCATAGGACGAATTACAGCCTACGCTAACCTATGGCAAACACCCAGGACTATTATGGCTCAGCTAACCTATGGCAACCCGTGACTCTTATCACCATCACCCTGTAAACTACCAGTTTACCATCAAGACATCTAAACTTGCACATTGGCACACCTGACAAGAGCTTATCTGAGCTACACTTCCAGTCACTCAAGGAATTGTCTAACAGTCACACAAACATGCTATTAATCTCAGCAAAACACAAATGTCAAGCAATTCAATCAATATAAATCTGCACAGTTCATGTTCAATAAACAGTCTTGAAAACTAAAATATCTCATCCAAAGGAACATAAAACCAGGCTCCTAGCCTAAGCCTAAAACCATCGCCATTATGCGACATTAATTCGCATATCCTTATCAGAAACAGAGCCGAAAATGTCATTTAAAATCCAACAACAGGAAACTATTGCAAAGAATTGCAAAGGTCAGTCAGTCAGTACAGGCTCTAAAACTTCCATTATGCATGTGCAGAACCAATAAAACTACACAACATCTAACTACAATACGTACGACCACTGAATAACATCAGTCTGGTAAAACAAAAGAACTAGGTCATCAAAATCAAACGTAAACTAGGCTGTCACAGACCTATAACCCAACCTGGTTAACCAAACCATCGCAATTAAGCGATTAACATCATTTCTGCTCCTAATTTTGCTCACAATTTTGCAAGGGAAGCAGAACCAAACAATTCATTTTCACTACATGAATACATGGTGCAGATAAATCCAGCCAATCACTGTCAGTCAGGCTGACTGATCCAGCCAGCACCAAACTAGCGCTTCTCGGTAGGGTATCGGCAGAGTTTCTCGTCCATGTTCGTGTTATAGTGGAACATCGCTCTACACAATTCCCAACCGTTCCAGTCGAAGACGGAATTGGTCGAGGTCGGTTACTGACCTCGAACTGGTCTCCTCCTGGCAGGGTGATGACCACAGAGACTGGTGTGGCCAAGGAATTCATCCCTCGGCAATGAAGATCCATGCCAGCTTCGTTTCCTCGTCGTTCTTCGTTCCCATTGGTCGAGTCAGGAGCGAACAGACTGTTACCTGGCGAGCCATTCTTGCTCAAGTTCAAGCACACGTGCAAGCAGGTAAAACACAGTGTAACTGACATCAAAGAGACTCGTCGTCGAGGTTGACCATTCTTAGTGTCCGAACAGAACCGGTTAGTTCTGTCACTTGAAGGAACCAGGAGCATCTCCATTACTGGAACCGCAAGTTCAGGCTGGACCGAACTGTCTGTAACCTCAGTTGCCCAGGCACGAGTTAAATCATTACGGCCTTCCTTCATTGTTCCACTGTTACTCAGAATACAGTTCGAGGATTCGCTTGAAGAAACTCCTCTTTCGGTTGGACCATTGTCAGTTCCAGGTTCAACCCAATTCATTGATGTGGACAACAGGTCAGCGAAGGAGGTTGCTTCATCTACAATAGCGGTAGCTATCGGATGCGTGGCATTCACTTCCACTGGCGTTTGTCCTTCGTAGGAACCGTTACGAGACCTGTCATCCAGATGACTGGTTAACGTAGTGTTCAACGAACCAGAGACAACTTCCATCGCGAACGTTGTTGGTTCCGTTGTCTTTTCAGTTACGTCGACAATGTTCTCGTTCACTGTCACTGAACCAGAGTCTAGCAGTCTCGGTTGTGTAGCCCATTCTTTTGCTGCAGGTTTCAGGTCAGGAAGGATGGAATAGATGTCTTCGTCTATTTCACTCATAGCTGGAGACCGGCTCACGGCGATTCTTCGACATTTCGCTGAACTGGGGAAACTGAACAAGGGAAACACCTGTCCTTGTAAGCAGAGCGATTTTTCACTAAAATTCCAAATGGCTTTTTGTTTTGCAAGCCATTCCAGCCCCAGGATCATCTCACTCAAATGTTCTGCAACGAGACAGTGGACCACAAACCAGACTCCAGAGGTTTCAAACGCCACATTGACTTCCCCCAGAACTCTAACGGAACTTCCGTTGACGGCTTTCAGAGTCCGTTGTGATTCGGTCAGAGACTTCAGGTCGATTAACGATGCAGGAATAAGTGACATATCTGACCCCGAGTCTACGAGCGCCAAGACATTTCGCCCGTGTACTCTCACTTTCAGATAAGCGTTCGTACTTCCTTTTATATGTCTCGTATTGGTTGTTTCATCTGGAACTGTTCCGTCTCCATTAGGTTCCAGACTGTTCTGCTTCTGTGGACAATTCCTCTGGTAGTGCCCTTGTTGTCCGCAGAAATAACATCTGTCATTCAACCGACGCCCCCTCCAGTTTCGGTTGTCTTCTTCTCGATTCCTTCTGTTAACACCGGGACTCTGCCTCCACGATGTTTGCCAGGGAGTCTTCAGGAAAGTCTGTTCTGTCTCCTTCGCTGAAGAATTCGCTTGAGCAGCTAATCGTTGTTCAAACTGTTGTTGTCGTCGTTCCATAGCTGCCATCTGTTCTTGCAATCGTGCTGCTAGGCTTTCTGTGATCATCTCACCTTCTCTCACAGTTTTCACCCGGCCATTTCGTTTGTCGAAGTGTTCTTCCCTTCTCCTTGAACTCTGGTTAGCTTCTAACCGAACAGCAATTTTACAAGCCAGATCCAACGTTGTCGGATCACGGTCACGGACACGCATGGCCAATTCAAAGTCATTCAATGCATCCAAGAATGCATCTACTGCCACCGTTTCACTCATTTCGTTGGCTGTTCCCGGATAAGCCAAAACCATTAAGCGTCTTACGTCTTGAGCCAGAGCATGAAGGCTTTCTCCATCTTTCTGTCGTCTTGCTCGTAACTGTGTTCTGTAGAGAGCTGTCTGATCTGAACTACCATAACGTAGACGAAGACGTTCGACCAAGGCTGACCAGGATGTCACTCCAGAAGAACTGAAGTCCCACAAGACCTGTGCAGCATTTCCCGATAATGAACAGATGAGTTGACTCAAGCGTTCAGAATCCGACCACTGGTTATGAGCTGCGCAAATCTCGTACTTGGCTAAGAAGGCTTCGATCGGAGATTGGCCATCGAATCTTTCTAACTTGATCCACTGTTTCGGCTTGACCGCTGGTAGACAACCAGACTCATCTGAGCGTGAAGGACTTTTCAACACAGAAGCCACAGGTTCAGCTTCAGTAACCGGTTTCATAGTTGCTCCATCTCTTACTGTTGCAATGGTTTTCAACTCTGGTTTTGCAGTAGTGACAACAGCAGTCGTACCAGCTGACACCGGCTCAGTTGTTCTCGTTGTTTCCTTCTCATTGACAACAGGAGTTACAATGGTTGACCGTTCATCCATCACCTTTTCAGAAACATTATGGTCACTTTTTGTCAGCACAGCTTCGGTTGTTGCCACTCCAAGCTTACTAAGCTGACTACACACCACTTGCAACTGTGCAACCATTTCTTTCCATTCTTCATAACTTGTTGGTTGCATAGCATTTCTGTTATCACTTCTATTCAGTTCAGTTCCACTGACTATTTGGCATCTGTTCTCTTGTTCTTCTGTCGGAACCAGCTGTATTGCGGTCGTGACCACCGGACCCATCTTCGACCACGTTGTGTCAACCTTCGACCCAGAAATCATCGGTGACTGCACAGGATCAGTCACTGTTGCTGGCATTTGCCCAAACATCGAACTGTTCATTGGCATCAACAGACTGACTGGCTGCTCACGATAAGCAAACTGGCTTTGGCTTATCTGCTGATTTCTACTGTTCACTGGCCTCCTCTGATTAGCCATTGACATCCAACCCATGTCATTTGAATAACGTTCTGTGTCGGATAATACACTTGATTTCAACTGGTCTTTCTCGGATGTCTGTTCATGAATAGGCCCACTCTGCATTTGCATAGCTTGATACAATGGTCTCTGATGTTCTCTTTTTGTTACCAGTTCACGATAGTCAGCTTGTGTTACATTTGAACTTTGCACCGGAAATTGATCGACCCAACATGGTTCATCAAGAGCAGCCATACGACCATCATTCAAGTTCTGTCGGTTGTAAAAGATTCTCTGTGATCTTTCAGCCTCTTCCACCACTTTTGCATTTTTCTGTAACTTCTCTACAGCTTTGTACAGGCATGTATCGAGCTGTTTACGTTCATCTTTCATCAACTGCATTTCACGACGAAGAGCCAGGACTTCATTCTCCATGTCTTCATACCTTCGTTCTCTCTCATGTGTCTGGGGCCCAGGGACATTATCGACCCCATAAAATCCCTCCCACATACTTGGGTTATTTCCCCTTCTGGGTGGAAGTTCTGTAATCTGAAACTAGACACTCAACATCAGAAATGCATTCAACATCATCAAAATGTGCATTAATTTTAGCATCTTTATTCAGCATTAGATCATTATGCCTAATGTCTACACCTGCTATATCAGATTTCTCATTTAGCATCTGTTCCTTCTTTTTACTAGCTTCTAACTTACTCTGCTTTGCAGTGTTACACTGTAATTGACCCTCCTTCATGGTGCTAAATTGTTCCAAGCCCCACTTCCTGGTGCCAAATTGTCGGGTACCCCCTTTTGATTCTTCTAGCACTACTTCAGGAGGTCTTTGCCCCTGCAGAGATAACAGAGCATAGGCGCCATTTAAATCATCTACTGAAGCTGCAGGAACAGGGTTTGCTAACTCTACACTGGGATCTGGTCTATGTATTAAGCTAGTGCCCTCCCTAGTGACAGGGCCTGCACCAAGGTCACCCCCGGGGTAATTCAGGTCCTCACCACTACTCCTCAACTGTACCAGGGATGCGCCGGAGTGTAAGGTGACAGGACATGTGCCTGCGGACTTCGGATGGAAGTCAACCCGCTCCTCTAGCGAATCAGGGTTCTTCTGAATTGGGGACCCAGCCTTTCGAGGAGATCCAGGGTAACCCAGGTGCTTACCAGGCTCCATACTATCCACCAAAGACCTTAGCTGCAACAGCTCTGCCTCCAGTGACTGATTCCTAGCTGTCAACCTCTGCATTGAACTTAAATTGCTACTACCGGGGAGGACTACACTACCAATCCCCTTGGCCATGCCCCTTGCATTTCCCTCTTCTTCCTCATCAGACATGAAATCAGACATTGGAATGTCGGCTTAGCCAATAACTCAGGTTTTATTTAAAGACAGATTAATTCAACAGTGATGTACAGCAATTCAGAAAGTCTGCGATTTGCAGTATCGAGCTATACAGGTGTAATCAATTTCAATCAAGTAAAGCCAAATCAGAATTAACTTAACAAACTGACAGGCTGCGGCCAATAGCAACATAAATCAAACCCCGTGTCACTCTATTCAATCATAAAAGGATTTAGAAGAGTTATTGTGCTCATGCGGTGCTTACTTAAGGGCGGCCATTTGCAATTCTTAAACAGGCGGGAGGGAAGCTCAGTTCTACTCACTCAAACTACCTAATCTGGGCGCTATAGCAATTGTCGACGATACCACCTCAGTCTTGCGGACAAAATCCACAAACTGGCATATACCTCGTATCGCATCAAACACAAATGCCTATAATCTAGGTTACAAGAAACCCACAACGCCAAAATGTCATCCGCCATCGGCCAAACCAACCCAAGAAGAAGACGGAAGTACGTCACCAAAAACAGAGCACTGAAGCCCTACGTGACCTATTTCTCTGCAAGATCATTGGCGGGTTCAACATCCATCAGAACTAGGACAAGGCCTGGTTTTTAGAAACCCTTCTATCCAGTAGGCTATCTTCTGTGAACAGGTTACCAAAAAGGCCCATCACGTCCTAAAAATAGAAGAGCAGCCCCTTAAGTCAGCCCTGAGGCAGCCATGGGTATGAAGCGTTAGCGACATAATTTTCTTAGCATCGGCATATGAGGGCGGGTGGCCAGTCCTCTTCCTCGCCGTCTCATCTTCCGACCGACAGTGTACTCATTAGGCTATAGCTGAGTTAATAATAATAATAATAATAATAATAATAATAATAATAATAATAATAATAATAATAATAATAATCTTTTTCTTTATTGAAGCGCCTGACAAACGCACTGCGCTGTACATTTACATGTTATGCAATTTAACGCTTAACTACTAACAGAACAGACAGCCTGCAATACAACGGCGCTAATAGCAGCCTACAAAGCATATCCGCCCAACGGGGCTCGAACTCGGTACCTCTCGGTCTCTGTGCCAGATGTTATCCAATGCGCTATCGGGTTATATAGGATGCGCACGTAGCTCGAAGTAAATTTCTGTCCTAGCGGAGATTTGAACCCCGACTTCACAAGAAAATACGTTGCTAAATATTATTATTAACTGTTATATCAGAAAACCTTCGACAGTTCTGGCTGGGACTCTTATAGGCCTAACTGGTTCTGGTGCTCAGCCTCTTAAAGTGGATAAATGTCCATAATTCTGATCAATCCAACTTCTATTTACGCAAAGAATTGTATTCGTCGACCGAATTGCCATTTATAATTTATATAAATAAAACTTATAACTTATCGTTTTAGCGTTATCTGAAGCCAGCCATGGGTATGAAACACCTCTGCTGCGTCTTCCAGTTCCCGCTTCGGCGACACAGCTCGGGGCCCGGTCTAGTCCCCACGATTAGACAATAGTAAAAATAATTATACGTAGTAGTAGGCCTTGAGTATTAACGAGATCTCGTGGTTGCCAGGGTCACTGATGCCGACCTTACTTGCCTCACATGTTGGATAATAAATAAATAAACTAGAGATAGCCTACTCAATAATAATGGTAAATTATGATTGATAATTTGGGGCCAATGAAAACTTGGGAAAAATTCTAATACGCCGAATTAATTATAATTTAGAAAATACTTATTTTTACTTGTATTTAAAACTCCATTCAAAAGAATATGACAAATCATTTGCAACATGAGTCATTAACACTTCAACACGTAACACTGAAATATCAGTAACGGAGTCATTGCAATTCAACAGTCAACAACAAAATTCAGTCACCCAGATAGTCACTCATTCAGTCATTCAGTCAGTCAGTCACAGTCTCATCAGTCAGTCAGTCAGTCACGTCAGTCAGCCAGTCTGTCAGTCAGTCAAGTCAGTTAGTCAGTCAGGCAGTCAATCAGTCAGTCAAGTCAATCAGTCAGTCAGTCTGGTCAATCTGGTCAGTGTCCTCTCACTGTTCCAGCTCCTCTACTGTTTCATACACCACTTTTATCAGCTGACGATATTTCCAATCATCCGCATCAAAAAAGAGGCACGGATAGTTGGAGATGTAAGCCCAACCAATCCTATGCTGTGGGTCAGCATATCCGGCCTGTCCACAAAAACCTGCGTGGCCAAAGATGCTGTGGCCCTATAAGAAACAATACAACAACAATATTCTAACAGAATAATGGATGAGATTGCAAGGATGCAAGTTTACATGTGTCCAGTAACAAATGTCTTAAGGGGAGAGAGACTTCCAAGTAGAATGAATGGCATTACAAGGCCGAAAAACTCCTTCTGAGACTTAAGCAGACTGAAAGACAGAGGCAGGCAGACAGACTGTCACAGACACAGGAGGAGTAGGCCTAGATAGACAGAAGGATGACTGATGAACATTTGGAGCCCAATGGTCATGGAAGAACCAAAGTACGGCCACGTTTAAATAAGTGATTCAAAGTTCTATCTCTCAGTTATTTGCAAACACTAACATGAGTAATTATTTAATTGAAGCAACAGGTGGTGCATGGTGGTCTATATTGTGTGGCACTGTTGCATACTCGGTGGCATGGATGGCTATATTGTGTGGCACGAAAGTCTACCGCGTGGTGTGGTGGTCTATATTATTGTGTTCCACGGTTCTTCGCATGTCACCGATGGTTGCTCGAAATCTGTCATTTCGTCAAATTATTATGTCTAAATGCAGAATTTGCTTATTCTTTCTAAGTTTACGAATTGGACTTATTCCTAGTTTCTGCTGCGAGTTTTGTACTTTTTTCGGGCTTATTATCACTTGTCGTCTTGGCCTACGTGAATATGAGACTGGCTGAGCATCCTGATGTACTAACGAGTACGGGATCTAAAGACAGTGTAGGCACTAACATGAGGAATTTGCTCTGTTTAATATTTAATATTTAATAATTTAAATATTTAATATTTAATAATCCGTTGAAATGACGCAGAAGTCGATGAACGACCGATTACGAAGGTGCCATGCACGGAACTCATTTTCCATGATGGCACTGTGCATGGTTTGTATGTCTATCACTGTTGACTTTTTACTTAACTGTGTGTTTCTTGTTAACTGCTGAATGTTCTGTTCTTAATTACATTTAAAATAAATTAGGCCAAGATAGATATAATAACATCTCCTTAATATCTCTGAACCGGTGCAACTTAAATTTCTAATTACAAGTAAGCTACTTGCGCACATGTCAGATTCATAGTTAGCAACCTTTAATGTGCAATAATTGCCGGAAATTAATCTGCTAAAAGCCAACTATAATTCATTCTTCCCAAACCACAATTTTTTAACTTATCAAATTGTAAATATTTAACCAATTTTGAAAGGGTAATCTCACTGAAATAACAGTGGAAACTTACGTCTTCCGACTTCTTTATGAAGGTTCCTCGACTAAAGGTTGAGTCCAGAAAGAACAGGGAGTCAATTCCACTCACTAATGGTTCGTTCAGTTTTTCCACAGCAGATGGTGACAGCAGCGCCTGATTTTCGTGGCGACCACCATTAGCTAGAATGCCGTAGAGCTTGGCTAGACCAGCCACAGTTGCAAAGCCATGCCTTGAGGCAGATGGAATCTCACGGTATGCAGGATTATTATGCAAATGCTAAAGCAACATGTAAAAGAGAAGTCAATGTAATGCAACTGAATGCGTCTTAATACGTTGTTTTGTTACCTACAGCAAAAGCAAACCTTTCAAACTAACATTAGTAGGCCTAATATAATGGGAGATTAGTAGGCCTATTTATCAGTAATAAAATGGAAGAATCGTAGGCCAATTCTTTTAGTCTACATTAGCGGATCCGGAAGTTTACAACAAGGGAGTAGGGCAGTGGGGCATATTCGTATAGCTTCATGACCATGAAATATTTTCATTTGCATAATGTTAGCAGACACATAACGATCTAATCTAAATTTAGAACTTCCATAGCACCACTGTAATTGACAGTTGTTGCATTGCAAGGTTAACTTGAAATCAGTTAAACTCAAATCAGCTAAATTCAAATCAGTTAAGCTCAAATCAGTTAAACTCAAATCAGTTAAACTCAAAGTAGTTAAACTCAAATCAGTTAAACTCAAATCAGTTAAGCTCAAATCAGTTAAATGCAAATCAGTTAGGCCTAACTGAAATCAGCAAACTGCAATCAAGAAACTTCAATCAACTAAACTGAAATCAGTTAAACTGTAACTCTATAACTCTAACTCATTTAAACGGAAATCAGTTAAGTGAAATCAATTAAACTGAAATCCGTTAACTGAGATCAGTTTAACTAAAATCAGTTGAACTGCAGTCAAACTGAAATCCTTTAAACGGAAATCAGTTCCTGAAATCAGTATGGTCAAAATCCAAAAAGCACTCGCATGGAATGCGACATGTGAGCAGTAACGAAGAAGATATAGTTTTCAAGCGGAAAATATGGGTAATAAACGATCAGTTAAGACTAGCTAAGGTTATTCTCTCATTTTCGAAATTTGTAACTCTCAACTGATTTCATTTAAGTAAAAACATTTGGTGTAAAATTTGAACTCAATCGATCTGCATTTAGAAATGGCTCACGGGGGTGGGGGGGGTCCACAATTACTATCTAGGTCTATCATGTAAGAGACAACGTCCGCACGGCATGAACTTTGATAAACTTCACCAATTGAATGTTTCTTGCCAAAAACATATGTGTTTCTTAAAAATTACTAACCGTATTTAAATAGTTTTGTATTAACTGATATGTAGTTGTCGCGATTTGCCCCCCCTCTTGCTGTTTTGCACTTAACAGGTCAACCATCCAGCGTCTAAGTCGAAGACTTAACCGAAAAGTAGCAGTTCCTGGCACTGAGTAAGAACAAATTCCGGATACGCGCAGGGAGTGCTTAAACTGTGGCCGAAGCTGTGCACAACGCAATACGAGAATGGGGCCCTGAACGCTTGGTCCGGGACATGTGTTTGACACACCCGGCTCTAACGTACACTGGTCGACTGTTTTGTACCTGAGCAGCTACTGGCAGAGGCGTAACGAAGGGTTTCAGCGCCCAGAGACACGAGTTGATGACTGCACCGGTGCACCCCGTTTTAATTTTCTTGTCGACTTTTAATCGTTCTTGTCATAGTATTGTGTACCACTGAAAGTCAATTTTGCGCCCCCTTGTGCTGCACCCGAGGACGGTTACCCCCTATTCCCCCTTCGTTACACCACTGGCTACTGGGTCGGCCTCTTCTACACTTCCGCTGTCAATACCATATCATGGAACTTGTATTGGCTGCCAACTTTGGAGTAGAGTATGTGTGGGGCCTAAACACGCACCAGAAGTCCTTGTCTTCAAACGGTTTCAAGATGCAGTGGTCATCCATTGACAAAGATACGACGATGCCTTCTCCAAAGATTTCGCCTCTTCTGAGTACATCGAAGTCCGAGACACAGTCATTGTATTCTGTGAATAGGACCTGCAGGATCAACAACCTCTTGACGACTACTGCCAACTGCTCCAAATAATGCGTGTCATTTGGGAAAGAACGCCAAATGATGGGACAAACTTCACAGATCCTGGTCCCATGCATCAAGCTCGCTGGATGTCGATAGCAATTTACAATATCAAGGTTCAAGACAGGTTCAAGTCGCAGTTCAAACTGTTGGCAAGAGAATCTCGGGACTCATGATCCCAGACACGGAACAGACAGTGGGCTTTATGAGTGAAGAACAGTTGCAGTAGGCCTATGCACTTCAAATCATCGAAGAGTCGGGAAGACTTTCGTGATGTGAGAAAATTAACGCTACTTAAATCATAAAAGTGCAATGTATACTACTAATAATAATCATATTCTTTATTAATTCAAACCGACAAACGCAGTATGATTGCAATTCAATATGAACGGATGATCACAAGTTATTACAGGAGTCAAATTTAACTGTATACGGCAACCAAGCAAGGCGCCCATCACGTCCTACATCTCATTTTACCAACGCTCCATCTCGCGAATGATAGGCTGAGTGGACGTTTGGGAGGGTTGCGGTAAGCGATCCCGCTTCCTACTGCTCTTCAAGCCAGTGATGTTACCACTACTCTATGTATAGTTGATTTTAAAAGCGGTAATCTGTATTGGTTCGAGACTTATATAAACAGTAGTTTTCATTGGAGTTTGATTTCATGCATGACATAGTGAAACTGATGGCCAACAATTGTTACTTCTATCATACCTTGTAATCAGAGCTTCTCATTTGAAAATAGAAGGCGATTTGAAAATGGATCACGCTGTATTCAGTAGGCGGTCGACCTCGGGACCTTTTGTGCAGTATATTTTGTGTATTGTATTAGCTGGATATTATATGGTTGACCATTAACTGCTAGAGTAGGCCTATACGCAACACTTATTAATGGTCGATAACCCTCCTCTGCTTGTCGATATCGATCCAAGCCTGAACTTTCACAAGTAATGTAAATAAAATAATGGTCTGACTCCTGGTTCCTCGTGAAGTCTAAGTCATCGAGTGCAATAGATTTAATGATCGACCAAACCTTTGCTAGGCGATCGACCAGGAGATTGATTGATCGATCACCTAAAATGAGAAGCTCTGTAACTTGTAATCATGCTGTGGTGTGTCGGTTTGAAATAGTGCTATGTGGCTAAAACTTAGAGTCATTGAAATACATATAATTATCAAAATTTATTGCTCAAAATTTGCACATAATATGTTTTCATAAAAAGGAAATTTTAAAGGTGAAACTTAACATTGCTCTACGTTTAATTAAGGACCACTCTAGTGAAAACAACAGCTTACCTCTTTTAACATCTCCAAACTGTACTAAAGGCACTGCACAAATATCTTTTTTCATAAATAGAAACAACCTTAGCATACCTTTCGATCTTCAGCATGGTTGCTCGCCATTCTTGACAAGTTGCCATGGTCCTCCCTATTCTCTTCCGACCACGCCCAGTACTTTGGCGTCATCAACAAATCGAAAAACATTCTTAGAGGAACCCTTTGAAGTCGAGCACATCTATAATTCTCTTCTTTTGGCAGTCCGATGAAACAATCGATTCCTAGCACAGAGTAATTAACCAACATACTTAAGCATACAGTAACAAACTTCAGGTACTTAAAGTCAATAAAGGGACTCTTATTACAAACAACACACATTATCATTATTATTGTTGTGGCTAGTATTATTAATATAATAAGAGCCCTGTCATGAAGTCATAAAAGCAACATTTCGGTGACGCTTCTCGATTAATGACCATTCACTAGGGTGACAAGAAAATCTTACACATCAGACACGATTTGGCATAGCCACTCAGTACCAGCCACCTTCGCTAGGGGGCGACAATAGGGGAGGACTTTGTGTTTTATTGGAGTCTAGTGGATTCTGATGGACCTTGAACACTTCACGTCAAAAACTGTCAAATCGAAGAATTATGACAGCGGCCATTTTTGTTTATTTTCAATGTTAAGAATAGGTCCATTTGTGTCTGACTGCAAGGCACAGTGGCACACCACTGTTAGTCGAGACATAGCATGCACAACTCCTCGTGCATTCCGATTTATTCATTAGTCTAGCATAACTTGCAAAAGTCAGGGTTAGTTATAGACTGGTAGGTATGCCGTCGTCGTGCATACAGATCCATCAGTATTTAGAAATAGTCTGTTTTTCATATTTCAGATCCGATAATTGACAAATAAATTCATCAATTACAGGAGCGTAACTCCACATAAAGGTAGACAAATAGCTATAGTAAAATGCACCAGTAGTGAGAGAAAGATATAGTTTCTTGGGATTCTGAACCACTGCATGACAGTTACCAAATTTCTGAGAGACTTCTTCTGCCAAGAACTGATCTAAGCTGCGATGTTGAGGATCGACTCTTCTGACTAACTGGTCCATGTATAGGCCCATCGTTTTGCTATGAAAACCATGCTGTGAGCCTTTAAAAGCAAGGAAAACAAAAACATTGAAAAATCACTGGCAAAGTCTAAATACTTATGCAAAGACATACGTATGTGTATTTACGTAAGGTACGAGACCATAGACCGATTCTTTTGGCACAATGATATGCAGTTATAGACGTAAACAGATTAAAGTAGACTATACTGTAGTGAACCAAAGCAAAGAACTTTAGGAAAAGCATGGTTTGATAACATAAGGCACTTATTGTTTAGACCAGTGATGTCAAAGAGCAGGCCCGCGGGCCATTTCTGGCCCGCCGATGATTTTTTTCTGGCCCGCGGCTCTGTGCAAAATTTGAGAATAAAAGTTCGAATTTTTTAGTCAATACCAAATACACTTAATGGTAAGCTGCAAGGCAGATATTGCTATCAGGGCCTACTGAGGCTTATGATTTGATACGAGCATTCGAAATAAACCTTCAGCTGTGGGCTTCGCAACTTGCGCAAGAGCATTACGACCACTTTGGATATCTGAATGAAGGCTAAGAATCATGCTGAAGCATCAACTCTGCTAAATATGCAACGAAAGTGGCAGACATACTTGATGCATTTAGAACGCTTCTCAGCATCCAGACAGAGGACCAATTTCAGCTGTTCAGCAATAAATTTGGAATCAATTCTGCAAATGTTCCAACTTTGTTACAAAATGGATTTGCAGTGTAACACAGCATTTTAAATCAAATTCACAAGAACAGAAGTGCAGGAGTTTTATCAGCAACTGCACAGAGAAAATTTTCCTCATTTACAAACTCATGCTGCTCTAAAGCTGTGTTTGTTTGCCAGCTCATACTTAGCCTATATGCGAGCAAGGATGTTCAATGATGACGCTTGTTAACACAAGAGTCAGCATACTTTAAGCATCAAAATTAACATTTATAAGCCTACATAATTTGACGGTTGGTATGTTAAAAATATGCACCATTTAAGATTTCAGTTTTGCAAAAATATCTCACCAAGCCCCTTCCAGATTCCCACCCCCATTTTGCTCAGAAGCCTTCGACACCCTGGGCCCGCCACATTCTGGAAAGTACTGCAACTGGCCCGCCATTGAAAAAGGTTTGACACCTCTGGTTTAGACCATCTGGATATTCATGCATGCTATGCTTTAAAGTGGTAAAGGTGCATTATTATGTCTTGATATTCGACATTCATAAAACAAGGTAATTGTTGATTTATAACATTGACAGTATTCCTCAGATATATTCGTGTATATATATATAATATTTTATATATATATATACATTATATATATATATATATATATATATATATATATATATATATATATATATATATATATATATATATTAGGGTGTTCAGAAAAAAATTATTTCTTCAGAATCACACGCATAGGGGCTTAAAATGTGACATTTATATACACAACATACCCAGAGAAATCTTACATCAATATCTCAATGGCAAGTGACCTCTCAAGGAGATGTAAATTCTTGAAATAGTGATGTACGTGTCGAATGTAGTTATTTGTTTAAAAATAGTTATTTGCAATTTTTCAGTGTTTCCAATCCATATTCCTGTTAATACTCTTCCATCTAATAATATAGCAAAGATTAACTGACTGTCTGATTGATGACCCATTATTTGTGGCTAGCTTGGACAGAATAAATACCACGCCACGTCAGGCAATGCACATAGTTGCCCCGGCATTAAAGGCAGTGGGTATCAATTTTAATGATCTGACTCTGAGCACAACTTCAGTGTAGGCCCCTATATGAGGCTCGTAAGAAGACCTGTTCCTCTGTTAAACAAGGTGTTAGATATGAATTCTTCCCTAAGACACCCCTTGTTGTTCGTTTCGATGGTAAGTTGCTGCCAGATGATGAGGAGTCAATGCCCGATCGCATGGCAGTTGTTGGAATTGAAAAGCTTCTAGCCATTCCAAAACTGCCTGCATGGCTCTGGGACTGGTGGCCTGATGGGGAATAAGGTTGTTGAAATCCTCAAAGAGTGAGAAGGAGTGTCAGAATGGCTGGCTGGGTTGTACTTTGACACAACAGTGCTAACACAGGAGTCCACAGTGGTGCAATAACCGTTATTCAAGAGGCCTTTGACAAACGCCTAGTATATTCTTGACTCGTAGACACCATTGGTTTGAAATAATTGCAGCGGCAGTTTTTGGTTTATTCTTTGTCTCCTCTGGGCCATAAAATGCAATTTTTGCCAGGTTAAAAAATCAGTGGCCTCTCATAGGCCAAAGCAACTTGTTCCACGTAGTAAGTGTACAAAAGGATGTTCCTTGACTGACAGTGAGAAAATGTGGCTAGAGCAGAACCACCAAGTTGTAGTTCAGTTTCTCTGGGGGCAGCGGAGTAGAAACAACCTTCCATGACAAGACTACTTAGAGTTTTATAAAGCTCAGTCTTGTTGCGTTTGATAAGGCCAATCATATTGGTGATGGTGACCGTATCCAATTCAGTCCACCCACCCGGTGCATATCATCATGCCAGGTGGATGGCGAAGGGCATATAATTTTATTGCTTGAAGAAACTTGTTTTCAGCGAGCAGTCCAAGATGACTGCCAAAGAACTGCATGCTATGAGAAGGACCTGCCTGTTTACCATCACCCTGTATGTTAAGGCATGGTTCGTTGTACCCATCACCTGTTGTGGTGCTCCTTACAATGATCTGTGCATGCTACAGAGCATGGAAGCATTTCACAGCATTGATAGCAAAGTCGCAGAAATAGCCCTTCATAAAATGAAAGGGCATATCTGGTATATCAGTGAAGATTTGGCAGGATTGTCACTTTTTCTGACAAGGTCTTTGCCCACAATAAGGAACAAATGGTTTCTGCATTACGCATGCCACAGAACAAAATAGAGTAAAGGAGAGTTGATCCAAAAATCATCTAGACATTTAGGGAGAAACCTTTATCTGAGTTCGTGACACAGCGATCCTCAAACTACCTTGAAACTCGGTCAAGAATTTCTCTCTTCTTATCCCGAAACATGGAATAGTCGAGAAGATTGTCGACATGCCAAAGACACTGTTGTTGCACTTTCTGCTATTAATGACAGTGCTAAGCGTGCGGTAAAGTTGGCAACTGACTTTAACTTGGCACTGACACACGATGAGCAGCAGCAGCGTTAGCTCATCTTCCAAGTAGTCGAACACCGCCGAAAGCAGATGTCTACTGCTCCACCCAAGAAGATCTTCACTCTTCAGTGACAGTTAGACAATAGGCATTATTTTAATATCAGAAACACAACCACTACAGTATAGTATTGTTGTATAGTAACAGTCTTAACAGATTGCTCTTTTAACAGTACTGTAACATGTGTAGTTTGTAATATTGTAGTCTGTATTTTATAACAGTAACTGATACAATACATTAATTCACTGATTTTTGTTAATTTGTAAGAAAAATTGCACTTTTTGGAAACTTTATCAGCTTTGAGCTGTCACTTAACATGATCCCAGAGCCATAAGATTTCACTGAGTTGTTTATAACACCAAATGTCACAAATCCAGAGGGTATGCAAGGTGATTATGCAAAATTATTTTTTCCCCATGTGCAAGTTGAACACACTAATATATATATATATATATATATATATATATATATATATATATATATAAAGGCGTTTTATGAAAGTCCGTATACGTACAGCACCTATGGCGTGAAAACCTTTGTGCACTGGAGAATTCAGTCCACTAAGAAAAAGCAACAGGTCTATGGGTGCATCCTGCAGAGTTAATTACGAAAGCAAACTCAGCTATAATGAGTACACTGCCTGTACACCATCAGTGGGAAGATCAGGATGGTGAGGGAGAGGACTGGCCATTCTTCACATGCTGAGGGTCAGAGAATGAAGTTAGTAACACTTCATTCATTCATTCATTCAGAGGACTTATATAGCACTCCTCCAAGATAACCTACTCAGAGGTGCATACACGCCTACATGGGAACAGTGGACTCCTCAATATTATTATGTGATAAAACAAATTTAAGTTTAAAGCTGACTGTCAGTTTTGACTCCTCTAGTGATCATTTGACAAGTTAATAACTAATTGCTCACTGACGCACCTTAATTAACTTTAGCACCACTTAAGTTAGCATAAGCAACACTTCTGTGAGTTACTTAAAAGGTTCTGTTTAAAGTGTGTAGTTACCTACATACACAAGTGCATGCACACACACAGTTACAAACATTTATAAAATGACAGCAGACCACTAATAAGATAGAAATTTCTATCCCTGACTAATTCACAATATGTACTCACCAGGAATCCACTGAGGTTTGGCAGTTGCTAAAAGCTGTGAAATCTTGCCTGGATTTTTGATTATATCAAAGAGGGAGTAGACCTCATCGAAAACAATAAGGCCTGCCTACAATCAGAATTGTAGCCCCATTATCTGCAAGTCGCCCATGGATTTGGACAGTAACATTGCATTAAGCATTAATGTAATTAGCAACTTCTATTGCGTCGGTGTCTAATACGCATGACATCAACTGATGGCACACCAAAACGAAGCCGTAATCAGGTCAACATCCAATAGATCAGTCCGTAACAGACAGAGAGACAGCCTACAGTGGATAAGTATTTTGAAAGAGTTAAGTTTTCAGCCGAGAACGAAATGACACAAGCGACTGAGCACAGCGTTAACATTAACATGGTAAGTGCCAACAAGAAATCTAAAAGAAAAGGAAATATCTAAATTTGAACCCAGTAGTTTGTAAACATTATGACTTTAGCTCCTAAAAGCTTATTACCACAAAAAGCGATTCTGAGGTTTGTGAAGGTGCCAAATAAATAATTTTATTGTGACATTGTATTACAGGTAAGGTAACATATTAGTTTACAAACTTCGACAGAAATTCCTCAGACGTATGGTCCTGAGGTTGAACGATCAGTTGCCTCCAGCACAAACGCAACCACAAAAGTTTAACAGAGGCCTTGTCAAGTATTAGATAGACACAAGTTACCATTCTCCACTGCTCCAAAGTTTACAAATTGTAACTGGCAACTGCAAATTAATCTTGCAAATGCGACTGAATGGCTAGCACAGTCACTCTAAAGTCTGTTCTTAAGATTTCACACCTGATGGCTAAGAAGTTGTTCAACAGTTATTGACTCTTTCCCATTTGCTGCAAACTCTGGCCAGTACTCTGCAACTGGGGAAGAGTAATCCAGCAGACCTCTAAACACAGATGACAAGATTAAATGCAGCACAACATAATGCTGTTAAGCGAACAAGCACAATGTACTGTAGCCGAACATTTTATATGACTTTCTATATAACTCTAAAAAAGCACTCCTCGCTAGCCTGTTGATAAACTCTAGAATATATAGGGCCTAGGTCCTATATATAAATAAATATATATTATCGTGTAATCATGTAGTATCAAGCACTGATAAAAGATGTATGATACCGAGTGTTCGTAAAAGGTGCGTGCAGTGCATAGCCATGAGAAACCAAAACATTATATTCATCACTGAACTGCCAACCTCAGAGAAGACACAACATTGCATAGTCGCTGTGCATTCAAAAGAAAACAGCTGGTTTGCTTCAGGAAGTGAAGGATGCTACACATACTTTTAATCTACACTTAAAGACTGTTCTCTCTCATCTGGGCTGGTCTTGAAGCACCTCAGAGTAGACATTTTGAAAAGTGCCATATAAAGGTCCTAGCTTAATGAATGAACTATTTAATGAGGTCACAAGAGGTCAACAACAATCGGTTAAGTTCAATCATAATTAGCCATTATTAGAAAATAATTTAAAGAGATACAAAACAGGAAAGCTTTCACTGAAGAGGATATGTTAGCCCATTGGGCAACAGTCAGCTTACCGGTCAACGAGAATTGCAATTACAATAGCTCCAATGCCTTGGGTGCAACTGTAGAGGCAAGACAGGGTGGTTTTGTCCCATGGCAATTCAGCGTCATAATCAGCATATCCTCCAACAAATTCCACAACCAGCTGGCCCTTATGGTACACTGCAAACCCACCTCCTTTGTGATACCCACTCATGACCTGTCTCCTGTTGGAAACACAAAAATTTGCAACAGACCAATCTCGTAATGCTACCTTTGAGACCCATAGTATCAATTCAAAATGTAATCAGCTTAAAACTTAACTAATTAAATAAATTTATTCCGAGTTTGCCATTGCTTTACACCAGAAGCCACATCATAATGGATCCATTTCCCATGAAGTAGAACGTTCTATGTTCCATCTGTTTTATCAACTGGGTCAAACAGGCCATTTCCCATTCACTTTCACCTCATGCTGTAACTGTGTGCTTTCATACATGTTTTTCATACATGTTCATAATAATAATAATAATAATAATAATAATCTTTTTTCTTTATTGAAGCGCCTGACAAACGCACTGCTGTACATTTACATGTTATGCAATTTAAATCTCAACTAGGCTAGTAACAGAACAGACAGCCTGCTCTCATAAAAAACCTTAGTTGGCCCAGCCATATAATTTAAAGTGAAGAAATGTATGTTTAGGCCCTTTTGGTGCTTTTTTAACGTTATCTAATAACATGCAGTTTGCTGGTAATCAACTGGCTTTTTCTGACAACTTCAAAGGCATAATCTGAAATATGAAAATTTTAAAATAATCAGTTGACTTGCGGAATTCAATACTGAAATCCAATATCCGAATGTGAATATCAAACTGCCTTGACAGAGGAGCATCCTACGACTTTTCACGCGCTTCTGCCATCAGTGTTTCTGCTAAGTGTTCTGCTAAGTGTTTCTGCTTCACGTTACAGAGTATCTTAATTTACCATGGAATGTTTACTCAATACTCACTTGAACACTTCAGCAACTCGATTCCATCCTGGGGCCGCGAACCCTTCCCACTTCGGAGGCAGGCATATTCGATTTTGGGACAAGTATACCAGTACTGCCGTTAGAGCCAAAATACCCACGCTGAGTGCAGACGCCATAATCGCCATTAATATCAACTCCATGATTCAACTTCTATAGTGTCTTAAGTGGTAGCACATAAATTACTACTAGACAAGAAAACGCCTACACCCGTGAACAACAACTTAGAGCCACAGTATAGATCTTTCACCACAGCACTTCGATGATTTTTCGTTAAATTTCAATTTAAAATAAACGAGGCGTCTCATCCGTAAATAACGCCAACACCCAAGGACCTATAAAAAGCAGGAGTGGAAACTCCTTAGTAACGTCATGTGACTATTTTTTGAGCGGTAATCCGGGTTCAGAAAAATGCCGCATCTTGTTTCCATAACAAACGCATTCAGTTAATTATATTATGAAGGCAAATCAAAGAATAATTATGCTTGCGAATTAAAAATTCCGGTGGCGGTGGAGATTAAAAACACTATATTTAATAATGAGAAATAAAAAAAAATTAAGTTGGGCGACATCTATGGATAAGTGATTTTCATGCCAACAACTGCGTTCTCTGCTTTCGCTTTGTAGCATCGACCTAGATCGCAGGCAATGTAATGCTGTGCAACTATCAGAAAGTAGGCTACGTCGATGTATCAGATATTGTCAAAACACGTCTTGAGTTAATAAAAATAATAATATCTTTTCTTTAATAAGCGCCTGACAAACGCACTGCGCTGTACATTTACATGTTATGCAATTTAAATCTTAACTACTAACAGAACAGACAGCTTGCAATACAACGGCGCTAATAGCAGCCTACAAACATATCCGCCCAACGGGGGCTCGAACTCGGTACCTCTCGGTCTGTGTGCCAGATGTTATCCAATGCGACACGGGCCCCCCTTAGAAAAGCTCACACTCCGATGGCACATTACAAACCTGTGTAAATCTTGTTTCTATCACATAGGGTAGAGTGGGGCAAAACGCCCCCTTTAACGGGTTTTGCTCAATTACAACGTGAGTAACAACATTTTCAGCATGAAATTATTGTAAGACCTTGTACTGAATGTCCCAAGTAAAGTAAAATTATGTCCGATAAAATGCCCCAAAAGATTACATTAAAAATAATAAAATACAGAGTGCTTCAAAAGGGGGCGTTTTGCCCCTCACCTGGGCAAAACGCCCCCCGTGATTTGACCCCCGCTACCTGAAAAGTCGATGCACATAATCAACTGCAATCACTGCCATGATGCAACAATAACTATAAGAAGTAAAGAGATCTAGAATTTTTTTTAAAGATGTCATAAAAAATAATTAAATAAAAAAAATATGCTTTGCTTCAGGTGACTCTGAGGTGAGGGGGGCGTTTTGCCCCATGTCAGCATTTTCCATAGGGGGCGTTTTGCCCCGCTTGGTGCTACCTTGTGAGATTGCCCATATAATAAAAATTGATATGTTAAAGCCCCATTTATTGTGCACAGTTATTCGATATAGGGTATACTTTAGACCTATATTTGTATTATTGGCTATATCTAGCATTTTGGCACCATTAATGATACAGAATTGGCGGCTGACTCTTATAAGGAAACACGAAAAAATCAATTTTTCTAAAATAAAAATAAGCAAAGCATCTAAAGATAAATAACTGACGATTATCTCATTAGGGTACAACTAAGAAAACCCAGAACATTCAAAAATTTCATTACATGGCACAGGGGGGACAGGGCCGGGAGGGGACGTTTTGCCCCACTCTACCCTAAGGTCACACCCAGAAGCATAGCCAGGAAGCAATTTGGAGGATTACAATTTTTGGAGGATTTCCATTGGACATGGTCGCAGAGTAGAAAATAAGCCTACTTTTAAAAATTCGGAAATTATTTATTTCGGGGTTTGAGCCCGTAACTCCCCCCCATCCCTAAATATGCCCATGGGACTCGCACTGGGTCGGCTCTGACTAAGAATATGTCCGCAAACCTTAGCCTGAGTTGTCTCGCCTTACTGGCAATTCTGTTTTCGTGGGTCTTTCAGACCTTGAACTCAACGGGCTGCAACCTATCCAAAACTCCTTAGCTCGCTTAGTGCTGCGTGTTCCACTACGAACAAACTCCTCAGCCCTATTCCATCAGCTGCGCTGGCTTCCTGTTGCATTCAGAAAAAAGTTTAATTGGTGAGCTGGAGCCCCATCTTAAAACCTGTTTGACCTACAAAGCCCTCAACACCTGTCCAGCAAACCTCCCTAAATTCAGTCACTGCATGCTTGCTCCTTACATCCGTCCTCGTTGCCTGCAATCATCAGGTACGGGTCTTTTAGCTGAGCCACATTGTAGAACAGTTATGGGCTCGCGTACATTTGATGCCTCTGCCCGTAGGGAATGGAATCGACTTCCGCTCCCTCTTCACAGCTAAAATTCACTTCCTTCCTTCAAAAAGCGACTCAAAACTCATTATTTCTCTTTGACTTTCAAGCATTGTAGAACAGACAAGAATATAGATATAATGTCTATCTATCTATCCTTTCTGTTGTCACTGTCTGTCTGTCTGTCTGTCTGTCTATCTGTCTGTCTGTCTGCCTACCTGCCTCTCTGTCCCTTTCTCTGTCTCTGTCTGTCTGTCTGTCTGTCTGTCTGTCTGTCTGTCTGTCTCTCTTTCTTTCTCTTGCTCTCAATGTCTATACAAAGCACTCCTTGTCTCAGTCTGTCTGCTGTCTTTTTCCTTCCGCGTTGTTTGCATCTGTTAGCAACCATATTTCGGACGACTGCGCTCGGATGAATTGCTCGACGCATCGTTCTCCTCAGATTTGACCGATTGCACTCTGACATCAGACGCCTCCCGCATTCTAAATATCTCCACATCCCAACTGCCCTCCGCCTGGAAGCCAGTGTAAATCCTATTCGCGTTCTCGTCCTCGTTCTTCTTCGTTCTTGTGCTTCCTGCTTTTCTTAGTGTCATATTTCATAGTTGTTCTCGTCCTATCTCTCCTTGTCCTTCTCTTTACATCCTCTTTCTTCTTGTTTCTTAGACTTCTTGTTTATGTGGACCTAGTGCCGACCTTCTTCTTTGTTCAACATTTTGTTCGACTGTTCTGCTGTTGCTCTCCATTCCATTTTCCTTCCTTTTCTTCCTTCCATCCGTCCTTCATCCATCTTTGAGCCTCCTTGCTTGTCTCAATCCCTTCCTTCCTCTTTTCTTCCTTTTTCATTCCATACTTTTCTGCTCTGGTTCCTTACTGCCCTCCTCTCTGCATTTCACCCTTCCACTATCTTCTTCCACTTTTCCTTCCTTGCTGCCTACCATCCTCCTTCCTTCTTTCTCCTTCTTTTCTCCTCGTCCTTCCATTAATGTCGACTAACGACCTTTCTTTTTCATTCTTTTCCTTCCTGCCTTCCATCCTTCCTTCCTTTCTTCCTTCCTTTCCTCCTTCCTTCCATCCTTCCTTCCTTCCATCCTTCCTTCCTTCCTTCCTTCCTTCCTTCCTTCCTTCCTTCCTTCCTTCCTTCCTTCCTTCCTTCCTTCCTTCCTTCCTTCCATCCATCCTTCCTTCCTTCCTTCCATCCATCCTTCCTTCCTTCCTTCCTTCCGTCCTTCCTTCCGTCCTTCCTTCCTTCCTTCCTTCATCCATCTTTTCTCATTCGTCAACGCATCACTTCAGCCTCGTTGCCGTCTCCCTAGCGCCGCCGCCAAGCGACCGACGCCCGAACGATTCTTCTGCTCAACTGTTTCCGGTGAATTGGCGCCCTCTGCCATCCAGCCGGCCATCTAAGTTAGACGGTCAGCGGCGCCATCCGACGGACGGGCGGTTTATTATTTCGACGGGTGCGTCGTCCCATTAGCGCCCTTTCAGTCGACGTCACCAGACGGGGCAGACGACCGGCATTCGTCAATTCGCTCAATTGCCCGTCGCCTGTAATTAAATGAAACGATGCTGTCCAGCGATCGTCGATGACCATCGCCGGACATTGACCATCGCCCCCTCGCTCACTTGCCCCTCACCCCGGCCACAAGGAATGGCGCCCCATCATTTGTTAAAGGGTGTTACTGCGCGGGCAGCCAACGCGGGTTGAGATGTTGTTCCTAACTCGCCCTGGTTCAAACCCGAGCTAGATAAATAATAATAATCTTTTCTTTATTGAAGCGCCTGACAAACGCACTGCGCTGTACATTTACATGTTATGCAATTTAAATCTTAACTACTAACAGAACAGACAGCCTACAATACAACGGCGCTAATAGCAGCCGACAAGCATATCCGCCCAACGGGGGCTCGAACTCGGTACCTCTCGGTCTCTGTACCAGATGTTATCCAATGCGCTATCGGGCCCCCCTCCCATGGCTTCAACCATAAATGCGGTCAACCCAAGCCAGAATCGTTTGCAGAGAAAGCGCTCTGGGAGAGAAGCTGTGCTCAGTAGCAGTCTGTCTTTTTATGTACATGTATTTATTAGAGGACATTCGTTCTGACCTGTTGCAAACATTTCTATCTCATTGCTGTAGAAGGCGATGTGTGTAGATATGCATGCATGCATTCACGCATATACAGGGACGTAACTAGCGTTGGGCTTGGGGGTGGGCTTAAGCCCCCCAAACGAAGCTGAAGCCCCCCCCCAAATTAATCAAGCCGCCAGGCTCCACTATAGGCTTGGGCTACAACACGCGCCATGTTAAAGGCTTAAAGCCCCCAAAAATCCTAGCTACGCCACTGCGCATATATGTGTGTAAATATGTATACAGTACGTATACGTACGTATGTAGCCTATGTATGTATGTATGTATGCATGTATTTATGTTACAGTATAGGCCCCTATGTACGTAGGGCCTACGTATGTATGTATGTATTTTTCCTGTGAGCAGACATGATAATTTTAGCATAATTTGCCGCAATGGTTCTTAAACTGAATTTGTTTTCGGAAGCTTTTGCTCATCATGCAGTCCGCAAAGCAGTCTAATAAAATACAGCCCGTAAAAACAAAGTTTTTTTACTAATATCCATCTAGTATCCTATAATGCGTCTTACGAAGCAGTTACCTCTACAAATATATAGTACGCGGTCATTTTACGACATAGCGTGCGTTTAATCAGGCAGCGCGCCCGTTTTTGTTGCGGCCAATGACAACGCTGCGTATCGGAAAAGGGGATTCCCGATTCGAAAAGTTGAGTCCCCGATTCTATAAGCTTGCCTTTTTGGGGGAGCTGAAATTTTTATAGAATGAAGTGTCTGCGAGGGCGAGTCTATCTGCCAAGTTTCAGGACGATTGAATGATTGTAAGTGATCGAATTAGTCGTCGCAAGATTTGACTTTTTAGCCTGTGGCTCAAACAAACAAACAAACAAGATTTCCGTAAGTTAAACTAGATGGATAAAAACAAATGACTAACTTGTCAATTTAATTGGAAGTTAGCATTTAAAAGCATATTCTAATTAATCACTAATCGATATAAAATATTGAATTTGAATTTTGTCATAATTGTTTTAGTTTCGTAAATTCAAAATCACTTCAAAATAAAGTAAAAACAACTGATTCCTGCGGCTAAAAATTTACCGTAGGTTGGGCCTGTACGGATCTCCAAGACGTGTTAAATTCACACTTGCCGTTAGTGGTCAGTTGGCACCAATATTGAGGCATTGGCGGTCCCTGTATACCTTGCAAACGTTTAAGAACCATTGATATATATATATAATATGTATATAATTATATATATTATATTTATGCTGATCTATGTATGTATGTATGTATGTATGTACTATGTATGTATGTATATGGTATGTATGTATATGTATAGATGTCTATTTTATTGTATTTTATGATATTTTTGACATTTGTGATTTTTGTGATTCATTCTGATGTTCCCGCAGTGCGTTTGCAGGCGGTTCAATAAAATGCACGTACTTACTTACTTTACTTATGTATGTATATTATATAGGAATGCCAATACGAAGTCTGCGGCGATTTCCTTGTCGGCATGTTTCGACAAAGCAATGACGTAATTGATGACGCAACGCATAATGACCTCAATTCTTCGAACACCTGTTCTCGTTGTCTCTGGTCCGTATCACAGATGCGTGTAATTATAAGCGGTAATAGCCAATACACCCCTCGGGCCCGACGATAGATAAGCCTTCGACTGTTCACAGAGGCAAATTGTATCAGAACTGTGCTTATTCGTAAATTAACGTAGACGTCAATTGTTAACGATCCCAGTAGCAACCACTAGATGACGCTAAGCATCGCATAATCAAGAAATTAATGCTATCTTTAGACACCTCTATAATGCTTTCTAACGGCACTATATGTTTATCAACTGCGCTTACACCTCAGTTATTTTTGTGGGAATAACTGCTATCTATATACTACTGCCTCGCGCGGATCGAGGGTCGAGGTTATGACCTCGGGTACCCTAAGATGTCGTTAAAACACTGGTGACTTATCACAGAGGGCATTGAACCCCGGTATACCCTATCCCCAAACGCTGCAGGGGCCTTGAGGTTTGTAAGAATCTGTGCGTAGAATCTCCAATCTGTTCCAACATGTATACAGCGAAGTTAGGCGACACAATGAAGACGCGTTTGAATTGGACGGAAAGGGAGATTCTAATAGATACCCGATAGAACATCGGTGTCAAGATTCCAATTGAGGACGGAATTTAATTAAGGCGTCTTTTGTCACGAGTAATGAAGGCCTGTCGTCGTTTTAAGAGAATAGAGCAGCGAATGGCTGGACTTATTTCCCTGCTCAATAAACCCCTGCGGACGAGACGTCGAATCCGATGCCTTCAATCACTCAATCACGTCGACAAACTCATGTCGCTGAAACGGTTCCGAAGCGATCGACTCATTAGACTACTGTAGGGTTTGTAATTTACTGAGCTAGTGTATTTGATTTGGGATTAACCCGGGATCAATATAATCAATAAATCCTAAATAAATTTAATGAATCGACCACTGCTTGTGCTCCAATAGGAACCACCTGTCAGTCTGTCACACAATGAGGGACTTTCGGGTAAATGTTAACAAATAGGTGGCAGCAGCAGCAAGTGCACCTTAGTATATATTATCGCTCATTGCGTTCAGTGTGTGGTCAGAGCGATCTGTACGAAGCGTTATGTTTGTTTTGTATTTGTCTCGAAATGCCTTGCTGTTGTGTACCTCACTGCAGCAGTAATCGTGATGGACATAGATTCCCTAGTGATGATGCACTGAAAAGGCAATGGATTGTTGCAGTTAAACGTCAATCCTGGACCCCTACAAAGGCCAGCGTCGTGTGTAAGAACCACTTCACAGCGGACGACTACATAACAGCAACATACTACGGTTTGGACACTAAAGTGCATTATTACCCAAGTAACCCATGGAATATATTTCGCCCTCCACTCATTTTCTTTCCTCTTGTTCATGACTGTAATATGTGTAACTGTTTTGTAAGACGTAGGGCACTCTATTAGTTCCGGGGTCCCAAATATACACACTGGGCGCAGCTTGTACTACGTGCGCTGCCTGCTTTGGCGTCAAATTTTCAGCCTCAAATTGCCGGCCAAATTACAAACGACAATAAACCCTAACCGACCCTCACAACGCCACTTTCTGACCAGCTGCTGCCGATGGCCCGAGGCTTCTATGGCTGTGTGTATATTTGGGACCCCGGAACTAATAGAGTGCCAGACTTAGTAGCAATATAACATGACTGCCAACTATTCCATTAATTTAAGGATATGTGGAAACACGGACCAATTCTAGTGTTTCTGTAACAAATTCTAACAATCTCATTTCTGTCAATAATGTATTAGCTGAATCACCTTTGTTTGGAATTGTTTTGTGAAATTATTATGCTTTTGGTATGAACTGCTTAGTAATTTCCTAGCTTTAGATGGAAACTCAGCAATGTTTAATGCTGTTTATTTATTTATCTTGTGTAATAGTGTAGTGTCTAATACCATTTATTTGATGATATTAAGAATATATTTATATATATTTATATTCTGTGTAGATGATATTAACTAACTTGCTTACGCAATATTACACAGGTTGAGAGACATATTATACTTGATAGAAGAAACTCCACAGGTGCATGGCTTCAATGATATTGTAAATTTTATTATCCAAATATGTTTTAACTGCTTACTTGATTGAATTATTTGTTATTTCCTTGTAACTTAGAGAAGGTAACTAATTACATTAATTAGCGTACATTTCATGTTTTCCATTCAGGAGATGAACCTCAGATACACCGCCTGAAGAGAAATGCAGTGCCAAGTGTGTTTCCTTGGACCAAAGCTACTGAGATTCCTGAGGCAACAGCATCGAGAGAGCAGCGGGCAAAGAAACGTTCCTCTACTGCTACACTAAAGACTACAAGAAAAGAGAAGCAGAAACGACTCGTGTCGGAACAGGATCTACCCTTTGCTGCAGAGGAGATAGTCGAGTTGCCTGAAGAGACTTTGTGTGAATCTGTCGGTTCGTCTAATGAATTAAATTTGTGTACTGTAGAAGTGCAAACGACAATTAGTATTGTTAATGACATGGTTGATAGTAGTACGCAGTCATACCAAAGTAAGGAGCGTTTTTCTTATTCAGATTTCGTTACTGATGACAAGGGCATCCATTATTTTACTGGTTTGGAAACCTTTGATAAGTTTTTGTTCGTATTGAATACTTTGGGGCCAGCTGCCAATTGTTTACGGTATCTTTACGGTGCTGTAAGTCTTAATGTAACTGACCAGTTTTTCCTTGTATTAATTAAATTGCGCCAGTACATTCCAAATTTTCAGTTGAGCCGCATGTTTGGAATTTCAACAAGTGAAGTTTATAATATTTTTTTCACTTGGGTTAGGTTCATGTCTTTACAATGGAGGGAGATTTCAATCTGGCCTTCACAAGATGTTGTTCGGTTTTATTCACCCACAGATTTCACAAGTAAATTTCCAACGACTAGAGTGATCATTGATGGAACTGAATGTCCCATAAAAAGACCCAAGATGCCAAGTGCACAGCAGTCAACATTTTCTACCTATAAAAATCGAAATACTGTGAAGGCTGTAATCGGGTCAACACCAGGTGGATTGTTATCTTATGTTTCGCCAGCATTTGGTGGTTCAACAAGCGATAGACAAATTGTTGAACGTTCAGGCTTAAATATCATGTGCAATTCAGGAGATTCAGTTATGGCCGATAAAGGTTTTAATGTTGAGGATCTGTTTCTCCCCTATAACATATCATTGAATATTCCAACTTTTTTCAGGAAAAAAAATAGAATGACTAGCGAAACAGTAAGGAAGGATAAGAAAATTTCTTCTAAGAGAATTCACATTGAACGTATAATCGGGTTGGGTAAAACGTATAAAATTCTGAAGAATTGCATGAATTCAACTGAGACTATGCTTTCTGGAGATATAATATTTGTGTGTTACATGTTATGTAACTTCCGTTCAGGGATTGTTTCAAGAAATGCTTAATGAAAGCTTCAAGATCCCATTAGAGTTGTAATGGATGTCAAAAAGTAAATTGCTGTAACTGAATAGTGTGGTAAGTCGATGGTGATCAAGAGTAAATTTTTAATAAGTTTTATAACAGTTGCATTTCAATGACATTGTTTATTAATCGAAATATTGTACACAAAAAACAAAGTACTTTTAACTACTGTTCGCACAAGTTGCAGAACTATACGAACTGCTTACATTTTGTAATTAAATGTGTGCTGTCTGCTGTTTCTGTACAGGTGATAATTTAGAAGTGCCTTCATGAAGTGATTGTCGTAAAAATGTTTCAGTTTATTTGTCATAGTAGATATGAAGATGTCATTTCGTTTAATGCGTACTGTTTTCATGTCTAACTGTGTGTATACAACAAAGTCACAATATTCTCTGCCAGTACACAGTAGCTGACCTTGCACCTGATAATAATAATCATGATTGTCTCTCAAACACAAACTATCATTCTCCATCACAAGATATGGCACAGTAACATCATTAATGACACCATGGCGAGCTGAATATGGACATTTCACTTCTAGCACGATGATATCATTAACCAGTCCATCAGGACTGGCAGCGAGAAATGGCAAAGCTTTGCAAACAAAAATGCCACACTCCCGCACCTGAACATTGTTCTCAGAGTTGTAGGCCATTACAGCAACAGCTTCATACTGAAGTCCATATCTAACTGACGCAGTTGAAAATTGAGCAGGCGTCATCAAATTTTTACACAGCATATCCATATCGGTCCTACTAGTAGCTTTACAAATACGTCCAAAATTGGAAGAATGAATTCTCTTCCGCCTTTCTTCCTTCCATGCTACATTTGAGACTTGTCCCCTTGTTTGGATCTCTAACTGCTCAGCTTCAATGGGTGTTATGGCGTCAACTTTCAGATACTGTAAACACATAGACTCCGGAGAAGTGCAAAAGTAATCATGATCATTGTAGAATGCATAAAGGTTACACGGAGGAACAGTTTGCAAAATGGGCATAGTTGGAGATTTATGTGCAAAGTTGATGCATGTATTACGGAAAAATGCAGGATAGGATTTTAGATTTTTGAAGTCACTTGCGCGTGGATCATAACTTGACTGTGAGAATATGCTGCTGATCAATGAATTGGGACGCAAATTCAGAGCAGTACTTTTTTGTGGAGAGCCTTTAAATCTCTTGCATTTATTAAAGGTTTGTAGTTTCTGTGTACATGTTTCATGCAGCACAACACAGTTACCCATTGATATCTGTGATAAGCCATAAAACAGAGCACATACATGCTTACAATGTGCCGTTGGTCCCATGCCAACAGCACACTCACACTGGCACTCTACTATAACACCTGATATGTCTAAAACTATGTCAACAACATAAATAACAGATTTCTTCATTTCAGCACAAAATCGTGCGCGAAAGTAACAGTTTGTGTTTTCTTCCGCTACACGTAGCGAAAGCAGATGACGATCCTTGTAGAGGTTGACAGCTTTGTCGTCCAGACTTTTGCCGATTGCCTGCAGGTAGCTTGTAGCATGAGCCTCACGAAATGTCACAAACTAGAAACAGACCAAAAAAACCTGACCGTTAGACGGGAGTGTGTAAGCACAATGTTACATGTATCACCCACTATGGCTGATTTGATCCTGCATAATATTATGTTTATATCATACTGCATAGTGATATCATTTATTTCTCAGACAGTGCAGATATTAGGCCGTAGTGGTTTGTTGATTAGAATAAAGTAATTTGTTATTTCTCCTAAACGAAGTTTGTTTTTTCTTCCCATTACTATTCTTTAATGGATACAACATACTTTATGAGCCATAGCAGAAGTTCACATCTCTCCGGGACATAAGTCTGTGTGCTCTCAAGATTTTGTGACAAAGTCAAACACAAAGAAAGAATTCATTGCTACAATAATTTCAATTCAATAGAAAGCGACATATTTTCTGCTAAGCAAATGAAATTCAACCTCAGTTGCCTCAGTTACATCCTTGTACAAGCTGACATCAGGTGTCTTGAGTGTGTATTCTGTTACGACATCGGAACATCCAGACATAGCATGGAAGGACTCCAACCTGAGAAACACGAGCAAAGTTTAAGCTCACTTTTCAATAACCAACTGTTTCACTAGTAAATTATTAAATTACCAACAAATGAGCTTATGAAACACAACATTATAAAAAAAATGAAAAGACATCGTAAAACAGATATCAATGGGTAACTGAGTTTCTTATAAAACAACATTTCTGCACATTTCCTCACTTGTGCTCAGTTCAAATAAATTGTCTTTCTCATTATTAAGATCAGTTAATGCATTGACATATCTAGAACATTATATTACACCAATGTAATTGTTTTTAACAAATGTAATATAATTAAATGTTTATATTAACACCATTAAATCTCGCTATTCTATGACGGCAAAATGAAGTCCTCAATAACTGATTTAGATTTATTTAAATACTGTAATGAAATTATGTAATCTACTGTAGGTTTTACTCAATAATTATTGGGGAAAACTTGACGCCGAAGCAGGCAGCGCATGTAGTACAAGCCGCGCTCAGTGTGTATATTTGGGACCCCGGAACTAATAGAGTGCCGGATACGGCAACCAAGAATATGTTACAAAATTGTTACAAACTTACTAACTACATTCTGCAAGAATTCGAGCATAAAAATATGTACATATAAGAAATAATACGAGCAGTTCTGCTTCAATAGCTTGTTTGGTTCGAGTCATATGAAATAAACATCTTTACCTTGCAACTAAATCTTTCTTCCTTCCCCTAGCCTCAGGTTTCGACGCTTTAATTCAGACCTTAGCTGAACCAGGGACAACGTTCCGTACTGTTTTGAAGAACTTCCTGCTTCTGGTTCCATTTTAAAACGCTATTTATTAATTTTCTTTAATTATTTGTCTCCATTATCTATACGTAAACAATGAGCGATAATAGATACTAAGGTGCACTTGCTCGTGGCGCATCTATCGACAAAATAGAGAACTAGAGCCCTGAAAACTCCTCATTAATTTGTACAACGGAATACTAACCGGTCACTTACGTGTATTTTCTGCATGTATATTTCCTGTAGGCCTATGTGTATTTCCTGTATGTATATTTCCTGTCTGTGTATTTCCTGTATGTGTATTTCCTGTATGTATATTTCCTGTATGTGTATTTCCTGTATGTGTATTTCCTGTATGTATATTTCCTGTATGTGTATTTCCTGTATGTATATTTCCTGTATGTGTATTTCCTGTATGTGTATTTCCTGTATGTCTAATAGCAGATATAGTTTTGTTTATTTAAATGAGCCGTAGCCTATAATATAGGCCTACGTGTTATTTCCTTATTATTGATGAGTTCCGTTTCTAAATATATGCTACCATAAGGCATTCTTTTAAAATGAAATGCCTTTGAGATATCCATCTAAACTAGACGGATCTCTCAAAGGCATTTCATTCTAAAAGAATGCGGATTGTGGGTTTATGCGGATAAGTTGCACTGGGATAAGTCGTCGATTATTTAACGCATCATATGCAACGTTCTGTGGTTTAGCCTAACACTTTAACAGCTAATGGCAATGGTTTCCCAATCGCTTTTAGCACACTCTCGTCGTTAAAGTATTAACGTCAGGTCTGAACTATATGCCACATGTTCCCCATAACTTGTTCTCTGCTGATTCTCCTACGGTGTTGGACGTATCACGGATATTGACTGATTCGAGCCAATGGAATATCCCTTTTAGAATGAGATTTGCTTGTAATAAGCGAAAATTGATTGATTGATTGATTGATTGATTGATTGAAGCGACCATCGATTGATGCCTTTTGCATAAGATTAAGACGCCAAAGATACTTCCAGATCGGATTTCGAACGCCAATACAAAAATTGAAAAATAGTTAGCCTCATTTTCCTTAGATTGTTTTTGGCTCATAGCACAGCAGTTCAGAAGAATCAAATATATTTGAGACGCAACCCACAAGTGAAATCATAGGGAGTACAAGGATAGATATCCGTTACAGGCGCTATACAAATGTTATGTTGCAATTACGATAACCATCGAGGGTCAAATCGTTGGGGAGGATTGAAGAATCAAGGGAAGAGGGGCTGAGGGTAGGGACAATGGGAAGCAGGGATCGGTGTCGTGAATTGGAGAGGGACATGTGTTCTCAATAGCCAAGGGAAGAGTTTACGCGATCGGCAATTACTCTTTGCCCCGCGAGCGGCTGATGATGAAAGGAAGCGGCCGCGGTCATTGTGTCCGGCGCTGACCACTGGTCATTTCACCGGACGTATGGCGTTACCAGGTTACGGCGCTTTGGCAGCGCGCCAATTAGAGGCGATCCCTCAGCCGCTGCTTGCTTGCTGCCCAGCCGCTTGCGCCCGAGACGATTGAGCCAACGGCTGGCCGGACAGCGGTCCGTCCGCCAATTGTCCACTGGGTGGTCAGTCGCCGCCCAGAGCCGTTCCCCGGTGCCAAGTGGAGAGAGTAGGCGAAAGGACGGATATAGTCAGCTCAACCCCGAGCTAGAGAGGAATAACTGCGAGACCTCGGTGAAGTATTAATGCTCGTAATTATTATAATTATTATGACGATGAAGATGGTGATGATATGGTGAATAATCAGTTCTTTAGGTGATTGGTCCAACAGGTTTCAGTCACGTGGGTGAGTTGGATCGGTTTGAAAAAATCGTTGATGAACAGATTCCTCTTGTTCTTCCTGTTGACGAGCTGAGAGTCATAACAGGTTGTTGGATATACTTTCAAGATTCGCTTTGTAAGTTCGTGTACACTCGACGCGGATTGTAATCTGTTGAACGATCGCTGTCTTCGATAGCAGAGTTGAGTACCTATCGAGTGGTGAGCTCTATCTTCACGAAGACATCATGCCCATCTACCCAATGAGGAAACCAGTCTTACCCCCACTCTCCAGTCACTGTGACTACGAGATGCAGGTGGCGGGGCCTCCCTACAGGGGCGCCAGTGGGGGCATTTCCTCCATCAGGTGGATACACCCAAACTACGAGAAGCCCCTGACATCTGCGAATCTAGGCCCCTCTGGATATCGCCCGGGTCTCTACCTACAGACCGTCACAAGGGGGCTCGGCTTAGGCTCGGCCGTCGGGTGCCGGGAAAGACCCCCTGCAGCACTTCTCCTACCCGGTCATGGCTACGACCAGCTGGTTCCGCATCATCACCAACACCAACAGCTTCTCGCGGTCCCTGGCTGTAGAAGGGACCCTCATCTGTCGACCGGAATGAGGACCATGCAAAGGTCGTCCAACGGCCCTCCAAGGGGCTACGACCGGCCCTCCCTACCGCCGGCTGAGGGCCAGAAGAAGGGCTTCACCATTGACGCCATACTTGGCCATGCGGGCGACATCGAGGGTGGCCAGGAACGACTGCAGATGGCGTCCTGTGGTGACCTCCAGGTGACCTCTCGTGGTGACCTCCAGATGAACTCTTGTGGTGACCCCCAGATGACCTGTCGTGGTGACCTACAGATGACCTCTCGTGCCCCGGCGACGGGGGAAAGTTGCGCGAAAGAGGACCAGGGTTCGATTCCTCCGAGTGAGGTTCAAATGAGGTCTTCGACTGATCCTACGAACTCTTCTCTGGCGCATGTCTCTCCTGCCAACGATTCTTCATCATCATCTTCGTCGTCTTCTTCTTCATTTTCATCGTCGTCACCGCCATCCGCAGCCGGACATATCGTTCACTCTGCAAGCCTACGACCTCTGACCTTATTTGCAGGTAAAACATATGCACTTATTTCACCTTTGCAGGTGTAGTTATATTATATAACATATTACTATTGTTTTTAACTGCCCTGAGGTACTTCATTTCCAGGGTCTTAGAAATTATAAATGCGATGTATTCTGGAAAGGCCACCCCTCATCAATGTATTATTACTATTATTGGTATTATTATTACTATTATTATTATTATTATTTTTATTATTATCAATTTTATTAATTAATTAATTAATTTATTTATTTATTTATTGATTTTATCCGAGGTATATATGATCCCTCGGGATTTAGGAAGAATTGCTATAAGGAGCAGAAAATTGTCTGGAGGGTCAGGAGGCCTCTTCTTCGGGGTTTGTAGGAAAGGTGCCTTTGAATGCAACCAAGTTATAGCGTTGGACGCAAATATAGATTATTATTATTATTATTATTATTATTATTATTATTATTATTATTATTATTATTATTATTATTATTATTATTATTATTATTTTATTTTTTTTTATTTTTTTTTTTTTTTTTTTTACCCGAGGTAGAAATAATCCCTCAGGAACAAAAAATTAGATTAGGAGTAAAAAACGTTCTCCGAGAAATCAGGCCTCGTCCCAGTTTACACAGCCATCCGGAAATGTGCCTCTGAATGCAATGGCATTGTGGCGCTGCACACAGATGCAAAGACGTTGGAACAGAAATTTAGTTTCCCGTTGGTCTCGAGACAACTGAAATGCGACGTCCTAGGTCAGAGAGAAATTCTGCACCCTCAGCGTTTAATAATAATAATAATAATAATATTTGTTTTTATTATTATTATTATTATTATTATTATTATTATTATTACACATTCATCAAGTGCCACTATCTCAATATAGTTATCTTTCAGTAAACGGCTTATGATTTCATTCATCCGGTTTGAAACTAAACCTGGCCAATATATACATGTACACACATTAAGTGAACGTATATTTCCGGGCAAACACTACATACAAGGGTTACCACTTGTCCATGGCTATAATGGTCTGCTATATCAACGATAATAAAACGTCAATAAAGTTTGACACCTTGCTAAACATTCTGATCTATATACTACTAATTTAGAAATCAATTAACAAATCTGACATGTCTGCGACGTGATCGCATTCTTATTTCCTAAACACATGTTCGTTCGTTAATCACACACACATACTACGGACGTTCATATATTTCCGGACAAACAATACATATCTGAGAAAAGTATGTGCATTGTGCAAAACACACACACACACACACACACACACACACACACACACACACACACACACACACACACACACACACACACACACACACACACACACACACACACACACACACACACACACACACACACACACACACACACACACACACACACACACACACACACACACACACAAACACACTCAAACTCAGACGTTATATAATTATATGCAATATTCTCTCACGAGGTCTCGCTGCACCTCTTATATATCATAGGTTATCTGATCTCTATAATCCTTCAAATTTTCTAGTTTACTGAGGGCCCGATAGCGCATTGGATAACACGCTGGCTTGGAGAGCGAGAGGTACTGAGTTCGAGCCCCACATTGTATTGCAGGCTGTCTGTTCTGTTAGTAGTTAAGATTTAGATTGCATAACATGTAAATGTACAGCGCAGTGCGTTTGTCAAGCGCTTCAATAAAGAAAAGATTATTATTATTTTTTTTACCCGAGGTAGTTCTAATCCCTCAGGCCGCTAAAAAATGTCCGGAGACAATAAGATGGACGTCTGGAACGGCATTCACTCGACAAGTTCTGGTTGGGGCAAAAGTACCACGGAAGGCCACGGCGTTATTATTATTATTATTATTATTATTATTATTATTATTATTATTATTATTATTATTATTATTATTATTATTATTATTATTATTATTATTACTTGATTACCCTTTTTGTACTGTGGTTCTCATCGATGTTGTTAGGTCCTCACGATCTATTCCGATTGTTTTAACTACCCTATCCGCGCCCCCAATCACTTTGAGTGCCAACTCAGTATAGCGTGCCTCCAAATCAAATATATATTACCGGTTTGTCGTCTGGATCAGCACTTTATATATACCAAGTATCAGGACACTATATACATGTAGTGCTGTTCCTAAGTATCCTCAGAAAAGTGCTGCATGCATAGTTATTAACTACTACATACATGTATGAACAAGTGAGCTTTAACGCAATTTGAAAACGCATACGTGAAGAACAATCAAGTGCAATATATAGGCCTATAAGTGGGACATGGTATAGCCGATCCATGGGACACAGTAGCAACACGGTAGCCGATAGGTGAGAGCCCTAGCCTCGTAATGTAGAGAGTAGGGTGCGATTCTTCTGCTCTGAGACGGTTACTGTGTAAGTGCACTGAGCAAGTCCTTCACTCGCAATTACTCAGCGCCACAAATAGTGGTGCTTAATAAATACGTATGTATTTAGGTATCTACATGTAAGTTACACACAAACTGCCTGCGAAAATCTATATGATGTTAAAATGATGTCATTAAGAGAAGAGCCAACATTAGCAAGCAAAACAATGCACAGAAAACTAAAAGAGTCAACAATGACGAGCCCACGCATATATGTTGAGCCAAACCAGCTGATTCCTATCCATAGTTGACAAATGACATCACGGTCACAGTCTCTGGACCAAACTGCGTCGATAGAGCCGAAAAACCATGGGTGGTATAGCATTGGCAGCAAGTCTTGCATGTTACAACTGCGCCCAGCATCCGCTCATTAGTGGCGTATATAATAACCTTCCTCGTCTTATTCTTCGTCTTCTCTCTTCCGTCGGGTGTGTGCATTGAGATGTATAATATATAAATATATCAATAGAGAGAGTTACGAGAGTATCTGCTATCTATGTTGAGGCCGCCGATCAAAACGGCCTTGACCCTTAAGTCGCTAAAAATGGCGAATCGATCGAAGTTAAATTGTGTAGCGTGTGGATGTAGCAACTTATTAACGCCAGAAAACAAGGCCGCTGGAATATTATTTCATCGATAAGTTGCTATTTTGTGTCTGTTGTACATTTTGCAAAACGCAGGCTAACCTTCGAAAAGAAATTAAACAGTCTCTCTTAAGCTTGACTGCGTCCATGAATTTCAACCAATCAAAACGCGTCATTTCAATTACCATTAACTGCTGAACTGTCGGTAATAGATAGCTATGGCCCTAACCGTCGATATCTATATTTCGAATGCCTCGCCAGAGGGTCAAGGTCGCTTAGATATAGTGACTTCACAGCTACGTGAAGGAAAGACACGTCATACTCTCTCTAGCGTTTGTAATATATCTCATTGGGTGTGTGGCACTGTGCCGAAGATGAGGTTTGAATAAAATTTCCCATTTCGTTCTGTCGCTGATTGTGTCAACAGCAGTTCTCATATTCATTACCTGCGCTTTTGATCTTATTTCTCATTGTCCATCCTTTTCTTTATTTATCTGCCTGGGCTCCTTGTTCCCTTCACGTGACCGTATACATTTAACAAGATAATAATAATAATAATAATAATAATAATAATAATAATAATAATAATAATAATAACAACGACGACGACGACGACAACAACAACAACAACAATAAAATGGCGATTAAAAAATCTAATCTCGACTTAAAAAAATTATAGTAATAACTTGCTCAAAAGTGCAACTTGCAAATAGACCCATATGTAAATCTTGATAAATGATAGCCTATCTGTTGATTTTGGTCAGAACGACACGAGAGGAGACGATCGAATGGAGGCAGTGCAGCAGCTGATGGTCGATTCCTAACAGGTGGCTGGAAGCAGAACCGAGGCAAAAGAATTCGAACGATCTTTACAACGGAACAGCTACAGAGACTGGAGGAACAGTTTGAACAGCAGCAGTACATGGTCGGAACAGAGAGGTATACATGGCATACACATCTAATCTAATCTAATCTAATCTAATCTAATCTAATCTAATCTTCTATAGCGCCGATATCTGAATGCCTATGACATCATGCAGTCGATGGTCGCTTCGTATAAAATTGCAATAAAAAAATCATGGTCCACTGGAGAAGCCAGGTCGAAATACGAGAGATCAGGGAAACCACGCAGAAGCAGGTCAATCAGAGAAATCTGCAGGCACTCAAATATATATGCATATAATTATGCACTTATAATTATATGAGTACTTACTTACTTAACATCGTTTATTTAACGACGCCGTCATATCGACGATGATAGGCGTCATTACAGAGATCATAATATTATACACTTATACAGAGTACATAAATGGTCGTATTCGACTGTTCTAACAGTTTTGTGCCTATGTCTTTTTAGTAAATAGATGCTAAATATGCCTAAGATATTAATGATAATAGGCTAATAATAATATTTACATTAGAGTCAATGTTTGCAGCATTTTGCGTTGCGATTGTTCTGTGTTTGATTTACAATAAAGAGTTCTTGTTGATGGTATTCTGCTCTTCTTCTTTGCTTTCTTCTTGATCTTCATCTTTGCTTTCTTCTTGGTCTTCATCTTTGTTTTCTTCTTTGCCTTCATCTTCTTCTTTGTCTTCTTCTTTTCCCTTGCTTAATGGCGCAAGGGCCGCCAGGGTTAGCCGCGGGTCTTTCCCTTGCTTAATGGCGCAAGGGCCGCCAGGGTTAGCCGCGGGTCTTTCCCTTGCTTAATGGCGCAAGGGCCGCCAGAGGTAACCGGGTCCTATAATATATGAGTAATAATAACCTCTGTTAAATGGCATTTAGTCTGTGCGCATAGGCTATAACCTCGTATTCGCTGGCACATAGGTTATATTTAGTTTGTGGGAGGGTGGTTCAGGGTATAGTGGTAACACTCTGGCAGGAACAGCAGAAAATCATCACGGACGCGGGATCGATTCCCGCGGTTGACTTGAAAAGCATCACAGGATCAGACGCGGACGCAACATAGACGAGAAATTTTGCAAGCAAACTGCTTAAAAGCCAATAAAAGTTCAATTTGTTTCCGAACGAAATTATTTGGAAGGTGACTGGATGTTCTGCCAATGAGATCATCCCGAATTCCGAAACTAGCGCTCAGAGGCTTTGACGTATAGGCCTACCTGACATTATTATAATTATTCTTAATTTATTAAGTACCGCTATCTAATGCACTGTTCTTCGTGATATGCCAGTTTTTCTTTCAATTTTCCGTGGACTCTTGTGGCTGTGAGGATCATCATCCTGGCTGCAAATCAGCTCACTCACACGCCGAATATTCCGTGTCCGTGCTGTTCTAACTAGTTTCGGGCGGCCGCTTCATGATTTGCGCGCTGTCGTAGACCTACCATCGGCATAAATGTTTTACAAAGTCGATTAAGACTTGTTTTATTCCAGGCTTTATTTGGAAACCGAGTAATCATTCGCCTAGCTCCCCATAATTTTGCAGTTTAAAAAACCGCCCAAAACATAATTTTGCACAAGATTTCACGAGGCGGTCCCACTTTCTTTGCGCCACCCTGTATGTACTGTAACCGCCTAAGAGACTTGAACCCGTACTTTCCGAGTTACAAGGCGAGCGCTCTAACGAATCGGATACAGTGTCCCACATGAACATTTCGGGAGGGGCCAATTCTATAGGTATACTTCCAGTGTTTGACTAGTCGTATGTCTGCCAGGGTCGTTGACCTCTCCCTCCTCTTTCATCCAGCCTTGGGACTGGCAGTATACCAGACTAACCAGAGTACGGGCAGTGGCGGAGTTGCGAGATAGGCCGATATAAGAAGTTCAGACTGTATACATATTCGACAGAAACTCCGCCACTCATTCATTCATTCCTTTCGAGCACTTGTTATAGCGCCCCTTCAAGATTTCTACTCAGAGGCGCTCCCAATTATAGAGCGCGGACACTGAATCGGAGTTTCACGTCGAAGCGCATGCATGAGCAATTGCGAGTGAAGGACTTGCCCAGGGTCCCTACGCGGCGGTTTGAGGTGGATTCGAACCCGCAACCCTCCGGCTGCAAGGCACCGAACATACCCCTACACCACCGCGCCCCACTGGGACTGCCACTGTTCGTACGCTGACCAAAGTGCCAGTCCCAAGCCTAGACGAAGGAGGAGGGCGACGCTAATGATCCTTGTTAAACTGAAGCTACTATTCGACAGGTACTATCTGGCGATGTCGCTCCAACTGACGGAGGCTCAAGTCAAAGTCTGGTTTCAGAACCGTCGAATCAAATGGCGAAAGCAGAGCCACGAAAGACAGTACGCCAAAATGGCCGGCGTCGACATCTACGCCGAGGATGATGACGTCGACGATGACGACGAAGCAGACGACAACGTCTCCGAAGATTCCAGCCACGTTGACGTCAACGATGACGTCACGATGATGAACTTACATCGACCGGATGGCCAGCCAATGATGGCCGAATGCTTTGATCACGTGTCCGACATGGCGGACTGTCGAAACTTACAACACAACGAAAACGATTCGTTTTAAAATTGAAGACTGATTCCACATATGCTGATTAACTGATTTTAATAGTTTAATGATCTTAGTTTAAGCGATTACGATTTTGATCGGCAGATTTGAACTGTACCGCCCTCTGCTTATCAAGATCCGAACTATAGGCCTATTCGCCCCTAATTAGTTTACTCTTCAAGTGGCGCTATATAAGTTTTAATTGCAATTGCAATTATAATGAATTTTGGTAATCAATTAGGCCTAAACTCAATTCAGATTAAAGGAGAGAGGCGATCATTCGCAGACTTCCACATTTTTGTAGCGCTTTTTGTAGAGACTGTTTATGCTGTATGCGAGAGAAGTGGAAATGCACTCAGGAAACCTTCCAATTATTTTTACAAACGAACCTCAGCTTCAGGTTTCTTTCTTATCTGCTGCAGACTAAATTCAGACCCATTGTTAATATAGGTCTATAGGTGCTATATATATAGCCTACATTATGCATAAGTAGGCCTATATGTGCATATATATGAAATTATATATAGCCTATACCTGAAATTTCAGGCATGTCACCTGAACTTTTCTAAGAGTGTACATGTATGTAGGCCTATATATGTATGTGTATAATTTCCGAACGTAACTATTATCTTTCAGAATCGTTGTTAACCTACTTTAGCCTATCATGGGCGAATATAGACTATACACCAAAGTGTAAAAATATTACGGCTATTTTCGATGATCGACAACATTGTGTGCAATTAAAATGTCACTAGGCCTATGGGGAATTAACGTTTGTCTCATTTTATATCACAAGGAAAGTCTAAACTTTTAATTTTATTTTAGCGCATAGGAAATTGTCTGATTTGTTTGCATTACGCACTAAGTCCAACAATTCAGACAATACAACAGAAAACCGTATTTTTGATGCGCCACTTTCCCTATTATAGTGGTACTGGCCCGCTATTTGGGCGTCCGCTATTCCGGGGTCCGCCTGACTGCGCCATTCTGTTGTACTTCGGCTTAACGACACTTTTTCATATCGAAGATGATTAGTGTCGGAGGCAGAAAGCAACCTCGTACTCCACGTTTATATTGCGACCGAGCCACCCGCAGTAAAGATCCGAGAAATTAATCTCTGATAAACCGACCGACCAGGAATCGAACCCGGGCCGCCGGCGTGGCGAGCGGGCTACCAACCCACTCGGCCACTCAGGATCTCTGCGCCATTCTGGTTCTGGGCTCCATTTATAATAATGAGCATTTTGAGGGTCGGTTACAGGGCCGTTTTAATGCCGTCGTGGGCCCTAGGCACTCTTTCTTTCGTAGGCCCCACTGAATACGAGTTAATGCGGGAAATGACATTGGAAGACGTTATAAGTCAAACCTTTTTAAATGTCAGGCCAGTGGCAATTTATAACCAGCAAGTGGCGAGCCAGGGTGCCGAAGGCGCTTGATCAAAATAAGATAGGGGTCCGGGAGGGAGCTCAGTGAGCCCGTACCCAGAAATTCTTTGCAAAACTAAATCTTAAATGGTGCGGTTTTTTTTAACACACAAACCGTTAAATTAGGTGTAAAAATCTTAATTTTGACCTTCATTATCAGTCACAAACATCAAATAAAACTCATTAAGCCTTAAAAATGACAAATTAATACTTATGCTCAAATTGTAGTCTTTAGGTTATATTCCGCGGGCCAGAAATAAATTGTCGGCGGGCCAGAAATGGCCCGCGGGCCGGCTCTTTGACAACACTGGGACAATTGATCTAGCTAATGGAAAGATCCATAAAGTTCACATACATGTAGCAGGTATATTACCAATAGTAGGTCTATACGCTGTTGCAAAGCTCAACTCAACTTTAAGTTAATAGGCCTATCTTAAAGCTTAACTGTTTCAGTACAATTACAAAAAATATGAAATTAGAGTTTGAAATTTCCTTTTTTCATTTTTGCGTCAAATTCAATCATTGAAGTTATTTTTGCAATATCTCATTTTCAGACTTTCGTAGGCCCCTTAAAGGTTCGTAGGCACTAGGCACAGTGCCTACTGTGCCTATTGGATAAAACGGCCCTGGTCGGTTAGGGTCATGAGCATGATGAGGGTCGGTTAGGGTCAGGGTTATGTCGTCTTTATAAAACATCGTACCTTTCGCGCAGCATGCCAGCCACAATGATTAAAATCAGTTCTTATTCCCCGATGTCATCTAATTATCTTTGTCTGTTCATTAGCGGACCGGATCCCGGAATAGCCTACCGGACCCCGGAATAGCGGACCCAAACCATTATAATGACCAATAGCTCAAAATCTCACAGTGACGTCAAAGTAGGCTTAATTTAGGCCGCTTAATTGTCATGGAATAGCATAGGCCTAGCTGTGTCTTTAATAATGAGAAATATATCCTTTAATGTTTTTATAATTCTATCTCGACTTACGTTTTTGTTTCATTTACCTTTTTTAATTTTATATTATTTTAATCGTATTTTGTTCGGTGACTGTGATTTATCAAAGTCGTGCGCAGTGACGTCAAAACGAAAGACTCCTCCAGGCTAACCTTCGATCGTCACCTTATTTAGCGCAGTTATTGCCCATCAAATTAAAAGACATCGGCGTACACACACGCGCACGCACACGCCCAGTCATACATATATAGATTGACATGAGTCCAGACTTTATGACACGAGCCATCTCGCGACGTAATAAGATCACATGAACGCCTCTGAATGTCTGACTCATTTATATCCAGGCGACGGCCTGACGTTTTAATTACTAGGACGATCGGGGCGTTCCGAGCGTTGGCTTTGTCCGCCCGATCGTCACTTTGAGCAACGACGGGCAATCGTAGGGATCCATTGTCCGCGTCCCATTCACCGGAGAGGCGGAACACGGACCGGTGGATGGATGGATGAACGGGCGACGGGATATTAAAGGGTCATTTGTACGCCGATCGCCAATACAAGTCGCTAATACGACGAGACAGGCATCTGAGAGAAGGGTGTGGCTCGTTGACTGGCTGCTGGCTGCTGATGAGGGTGAGGAGGAGGATGCGGGATGCTTGGGGTAATGTCGATGATGGACGTCTATTGTGGGTCTCGTCCTCGTCCGAAGGAGTGCCACCGACGATGTCTTTCACAGCGATCACTTAATTAAAAACGCCGAAAACATGTAGGGTTCGTTCAGTGGGGCGTTGGGTGCGAATGACGTCTATGGCATTAGCATCATCATCCACGAAAGAATTCCTTCCATATACCAGAGATAAATGGACGCTCAATTGCAGTTGGGTTTTATCAAAACTCAATTTGAAACTCGCTTGTTGGATGCTAACATACACATACAATGTACAAGTTTACACATACATACATGCACAATTGTATACATGCAAACATACATACATACAAACGTACATACATACACACATATTATGCTTATATACATACCTGTGCATGTGTACATACATACATGTACATACATGTACATACATACATACGTGCATACATACATAGTGTACATACATGCATACATACACGGTGGTTCAATGAAAAGTAAGCCAAACTTTGTATATCCTATAAGTACTTCTGACATGAAAACAGTATTTAATATTTTTGTGAAGAAACTCTCAGTAGTATGGGATTATTTAATTAAAACAGATGTTTAAAATGTCCTCCTTCACTTACAGCCAGGACTGGCGCCAAGGGCAACATGCCCTGGTAACACTTCCAACAAGCGTTGCTTCAGATGTTTACATCATGGTGCTGTTGATAGACTGCTTGCAGATCGCTCCACACTTTATTGCCGACAGGATTAGATCCTGTTCGGAGGCCATAATTTGGGAAATGAAGTCTGGTGTCTCTCTTGTTAGCACGATGGTCTACTCTGTATGCTGGGGCACTGTCCTGTTATGCCTTCTGCTAGATTTATGCTAACTGGTAGAAGAGCTGACAAAAATGTCTCCGGCTCCGCACTGAAGAGCAAATGCGACCAAGGGCTTACTGCCACCCTGTATTATACATACATGCATGCATACATGTATACACAAACATACATGCATACATACATAAATACATACATACATGAGACGTGTATACATGCAAACAAACCTACATGTATACATACCTACATGCATACATACATATCCTTACATGCATACATACATACATACATGCATGACATATACATGCGCCGTACACACACATGCTATATAGGACCTGTATGTGTGTGACTTCTGTCGTATGAACTTTGGAAGACACACACACGCAGTCATATGTAACGACTGCCAGATGTACGAGAGTTCGAGCCTCCTTCCTTCAGATTGTTATGTGCAGAGACCTTGGCCAACTTTGCTTACAATTATTGCTCAGGCCATCTATGTTCTGTCGTTTGGACTTTGGAAGGAGGGCAACATGAAAGGTAATTGTATATTGTATTGTAAACTCAGATTGCAAGGACAACGACATGTGTGGCCTCTGAATCCATCAGGGGCATTAATAATGGGGATAATGGGGTATACTCTTACGACTTCTCCTATGCTTACATGGCATACATGCTGTCGACAAAGAAGTGTCAACTTTGGTCTTCTTCGCAACTGCTCAACGAGTCTCCCATGATTCAAAGCAAAGCAATTCTATCTGTCCATCATTCTGTGTGTCGTGCATTACTTCGCGTGAAGGGTGACTGAGTTTAACGCTGTCCTCCTTCCGAAGGCAATTGAAAAAAACTGACGCATGTGTTGCCAGTATAAGAACATCCAAACTATAGATCGAACCTTTGTTGTCATTTTGTAGAGTCCTCTATTCAGACAAGGCGAATGGCGAATAAGAATCACAAATTATATACGAAGTATATAAGGCGGACCAAGACAACGCTGGATAGACAATATAAATGAAGACTTAACATCACTTGGACTGGCACTAAGGGGAGCAATGGATTTGACAAGAGACCAGACTTATGGAAATAGCGCATTCGATACCCATCGCCGCCAAGTGAGCGAGGCGTACAGGAACTGATGATGATGATGATGATGACATGATGATGATGATGATGATGATGATGATGATGATGATGATGATGATGATGATAGATAAGATTGATGATGATGATGATGATGATGATGATGATGATGATATTGCATATGTGTATATATGCCATGCCCGTTTAATCGTGGATCGCTGTTGTCCCTATAGCTCTCCATTCAATCTTACACATTTAATACACAACTTAGTTTGTTCTTACGAGACTTACAGTTACATTTCTATCGATCCTTTAAAACCTATTTGGTAACACTATTTCGATTTTTCGAAGAGCGTTTCGGAGGCTATTCAAAGGTTTTATTTTATTATTGCTATTTTATTACGCATTTACTAAGTGAAACCATCTAATGACCAACAGACCAAGCATCAATCGATGTCGCGGATTAGTTCCTCAAGGTTCCTATACAGAGTAACCGTCTCAGAGGAGTCTCGAACCTGTAGGCCTAGTCTCTGCGTTACTCTCTGCAGACATGCAAACATGCATGCATACAAACGTACATACATACATACATATTATGTTACAGACGGATCATCTCTAACCATAGCTTCCGTATCCCACAATCGATCATCTTTATAATATCGTATCGTATTTAAATATTTGTAAAGCGCCTCTCGTAGGGTGAACCGTTCAGAAGCGCTCCCAGTGTGCTAAGCCCCGCGAAAATAAACAGGTTTTGAGAAAAGCGAAGGAAGAAGAGAGACTGCCAGAGAGAATTTTAGAGCGAACAGAAGGAGAAAGAGCATTCCAAAGAGAGGGACCAATTGAAGCAAAGGAACGAGCCTGAGCGATAGCAGTTCTACTACGGGGAACCAATACTTACATAAGAGCTATTTTTTCTTTTCAGTGACTTCTATTAATATATTATAAATAAATTTCTAAACTAAAATGTCTTTATTTACCTGATTATTATTGTTGCTGTTGTCATTAATAATCGTTGTCATCCATCTAACCTTTCGAGTTGCAACTAAGACAGTATACTATAGAACGAACGGGAAGCCGAATTGATCCAACTAAGGAGCGGAATCATAGGGGTTAGAATTTGTTTATTGCACAAATTACAGCTATAGTAATTGTATCAATAAGTACTGTGTGCAGCTGCAGGCAAGAAGGCTCCAACCAGTGTAGTTCAGCAGAGCATAATAACAACAATGGCTTATACTAATTGTGGCCCCTTTTTCATGATTATCACTCAATACAGTCATGTGTTTGTTGCTTAGTTAGAACTTAAATGGTAGTAGCAATTGCAACAATACATTGTATTGTAAGTGACTCTTAGCGATAGTTTGTTCATAAGCTGTTGTCGCTTTTCATTCATTCATTCATTCCGAGCATTTATATAGCGCCCCTTCGAGGAACCTACTCAGAGGCGCTCATTTGCCCTTACAACTCTCTAACAGTCTCGTAACTGCAGAATTTTCCCCCACAACAGGCGGCATATTTGAAATGCGCAAAAACATTTGTCAACGGTGACGATTTAACACAGCAACAAAGACAATCTTACGTTTAATTACAATTATAGGGCATCTTCGGAAGTCTTCGCTGAAGGAAAATTTGATTTGAAGTGGTGATTGTACATGTTTTATTCACTAGGTGGCAGCTCTGTGTTTAATCACGTTGCAACCGCTCTCAACAGAGAAGTCTGTTTGTATAATATTCAATAATCATGTATGTGTGTATGTATGTATGTATGTATGTATGTATGTATGTATGTATGTATGTATGTATGTATATATGTGTGTGTATGTATGTATGTTTGTATGTATGTGTGTGTATGTATGTATGTATGTATGTATGTGTGTGTGTGTGTGCATGTAAGTATGTAAATACGTATGTATGTATGCATACATGTATAATATGTGTGTATATAGTTCTGTAGTTTGGTAGGTAGGTTATGTATGCGCATGCGTGTAAAAACTGGAAGAGCTGATCCAGATCAAAGCGCTCAAAGACGTGCACCTGCTGGACCTTGAACCTTCAGCTGAAGAAGCAACAGCCTTGCACTTGCTTATTGAAACACTGCTAAGGAAATTCAGCGGATTTGCCCTCACCCTGCAAGCATCGACTTCATCCTAAGTTAATAAACCTGTAGAGAGGCTACTACGAATCGAAATAGCATAATTTAATATATTCGTTTATTGGTATGAAACAGGTAGACACACCGCTATCTGATACATCATACATGTGGTAATAGGAAAGTTTAGAATGAGTGCAGTGTTTTTAGTCAGACAATGTCAGATTTATCACCAAGAGAGCTTCTGGGGATAAACTGTCTATCATCTTTCGGAGGCAATGTGTAGTTATGTGGACGGGGTCGTAGATGATATTTGATGTTAACAACAGGAGGAAATTGTCTTCGAAGAACGTGGCGGTCACACCTGATGACATGTTAAGGCATCAATTACGATTACAAAGGAAATGTGAGAACGACTTTAACGGCCGTGGTGGTAGTCTGAAGATGTGGCTACTATTTGAAACTATTTGACAGATATTTCAAAGTCTTTAAATACCTTGTGAGGTTAAAGTACAGTCGACGTCAACAGCCCTGACAGTCACAAGATGTCGTTAAGAATAGCAACTACTATAGTGCAACTTGTGCAAGGCTGCAGATTATCTTATTCTCACACTCAACGCTTGACCTGCGATCTTTCATGCCGTTGGCAAATAATTGGCAATTGTAAATCATTCTCCCATGGGCGTATTTAGGGCGTGGTTTTACGGGTTCAAACCCCCCCCAATAAGTTTCCGAAATTTTTTTATATGTTTTTACATGCGAAATACCCAAAGACCTTAATTTTTGCGACCATCTCCAATGGAACCCGCTCCCCAGAAATCTTAAAACCCCCTCCGAAATTTTTTCCTGGCTACGCCAATGATGATTCTCCCAACCTTCAATATGTGAGACAGGTATCCTGGTATCCAGCAGGGTGTTGGAGTTAACAAATCCAAAAGCACGACTATAGTGCACTTGTAATTCTGTTACGTGTAATTCTGCCATGTGTAATTCTGTCATGTGTAATTCTGCTATGTGTAATTCTGTTTATGTGTAATACTCCTCGGAGTGCTCACGCTGGGCGCGCCTCTGAATAGTCATTACTGCTATAGAGGCGCTTTATAAATGTCCAGATACACTACAATACAATACTGTAGCGTGTAATTCTGTTACGTGTAATTCTTTTACGTGCAATTCTGCTATGTGAACTCTTACGTGCATTATGTTTCCGCATCAAGTACTTATATCTATATAATTATACTAACGATATACCGCGTTACGAATGATTGTCAATGAAGGCTGCAATACGAAAATTGTGATTTATATCGCGCTATTTAGATAATGAAGGAAGTCATGCAGCGCTGACCATTCATACATTTAACGGTCGCTTCTGTCACTAGTTGGCACCAACGTACGTCGTAGATTTCCTTCGTGCCAAATGCCGCCGGCTTTTAGCTTTTAGCCGGACAATTTTCGGGTAATTTTCTAAGATAAATTCTGCCTTAAACGGTCATCGATACCATTACGTGCGACAGACGAAATTTATGGGAAGGACGAACGTTTCTATGAGTGTAGCAGTTCTGTGCATTGCTTCCGGAAGAGTCGCCATTTTCTCCAGACACAACTATTATTTTCTTTTCACATTACGCCATTTCTGTAGCTCGTTTTAAAAGTCGTAAATATATGAACGTAGGAAATAGACACATATTGGCGAGGTAAATATAAGTCTATCATAGCTTAGATAGTTATTTGGTTTGATAGTTGGGAAAGATAATACCATTGCGATCAACCGAGTCGGTCTAAAACGTGGGATGCTTGTTGAAAATGATTCTCTGGCGATGTATAAAGTTTACTTTTACTTCAAATTGCCCATAATTGTTTTTGCACGTGTTTCGTACACTCTCTCAGCCGTGCTTGTTACTACCAACTGCGCCAACTACGCACTATCGCTCGCTCGCTAAGTCCTACGGCTACTGCTACCCTTGTCCATTCTTTTGTCACTATCAGACTTGACTTCTGCTGCTCTCTCTATGTTGGCCTCCCGGCTGCCCGACTAAGCTGTCTGGTTCGCGTTTTACGCTCTGCAGCTCGCCTTATTGGCCGCATACCTAAATTCGACCACATCTCCAGCTATATGCGCGACATTCTTCACTGGCTCCCGCTTAGGCAGCGTATCGAATATAGGGTAGCTGCCCTAGTTTGGCGCTGCCTGCTGGGTCTTGCTCCTGCCTACCTTATTGAGCTTTGTAGCCCCACCCTTAGTGCTCGAGGCTCGCGTTCCCTCCGTTCAGCTGAACAGGGTCTTCTCTCTGTCCCTTTTGCTCGTACCTCCACCAGGCAGAGCCGTGCCTTCTCTGTGATTGGCCCCTCGACCTGGAATGGCCTACCTCTGACACTCCGCTCCCTTCCTAGAACCCCTTCTCAGTCATTCCTCTCTCAACTTAAAACGATCCTATTTGGCCGCGCTTGGGTTGGGAGCGCCTCTGAGTAGTTCCCTTGAAGAGGCGCTATACAAATTCAAGTAATGAATGAATGAATAAGATAAACGCTGTGTTTGGAAGGTCTGAAGACACAGGCAAACTAGGGTCTTCATCGCTGCTTGAATTTTCTGACACAAAATTTCGCAGGCCCGGTGTAGGCATGTGCACTATGTGCAAGTGCACAGGGTCCCCACCACAAGGGGAAGAAATGTTTTTGATTTGTGTTTCTTAATTGATTATGAAAAATTATCCTAACTAAGATACAGTTAAAAAGGTCAGAAGTTAGTTTATCTCAGACGTGAAGTCATGTCAAATTAGTGGAACTTAGCGTGTTTTCTTCTTCGCAAATTCGTTCACCAGGTGCTCAAAGTTGATCTCGCGCAGAATTTCAGCTTCTATGCTTACCAGAGCCAGATGGGACAACCGATGTGCCAAGTCTGTTATGTTTCATTTTTGAGAAAGAACGTTCTGCATTACAGTTACTGATCATCAGCATCAACTACATGCGGAGTCCATATTAGGAAATGATCCTTGAACTTGTTTCTGGAGTATCACCCGATACATGAAGTTCTCTCTCTTGAGACATCTTGAGCTTCTTCGTCCTTGAACGTGTCCACAAAGTCAACAAAGTGCACAAGGTCATTTCCTAAGCATGCATCAAGGTCGTCTTTATAGACCTCAATGAGATTCGATGCCGCTGCCAGTAGTTCTTGTGATCAAAGCACATCCAGATATACTTTAGACTTCAACCAGTCACAGTAATCTATAAAACCAGTGTCACAAATCACAATAGCATTGTAATGAGTCATTGCGTGTATACGTTTTTAAGTTTCACAAACAACATAACGTATTTAGGAATTAGCGGTAATTGATTCGATGATGTAGTCCTACTGACGTCATTGCAATTATACAGTGAAATAGAAAAGTTAGAAACTTTGACTTAAAGAGCAGATTAAAATAGAGTAGCGTCGTTAAAATACTAGTTCTATAGCTTTGGTAATCTATCGTTTTAACGTTCTAAATTATTCATCATTGCATGGGTTTTAGCGGTGGTCGAATACAAGTTGGATTGACGAAAAGAATTCTTGCTAAAAAATAAGTCGGACTGATGAAAATAATATTTAGGCCTACTTAAATAGAAGCGGGATTGATGAAAAGATTTTTGCTTAAATAGTTGGATTGAACATTGTTTAAAAAGAAGTTAGATTGATGAAAAATAATTGTTGTTTAAATAGAAGTTGGATTGATGCTAGGCCGCGCCGAGCTTTCTCGGTTGCAGGCCCCTCCATCTGGAATGACCTGCCATCGGAGCTGCGCTTGCTACCTTTGACCAGTCAAACTGGGTTTTATAAATCACTCAAGTCTTTTTACTTTTGCCGTGGCTGGGCTGGGAGCGCCTCTGAGTAGTTTTCTTGAAGGGGCGCTATATAAATTTCCAGAATGAATGAATGAATGAATGATGAAAAATAATTGTTCCTTAAGTAGAAGCTGGATTGATTAAACGAATTCTTGCCTAAATGGATGCTGGATTGGTTAAAAGGATTCATGTCAAAGTAGAAGTTGGATTGATGAAAACTAAAAATGAATAGGCGTTTAATTTAGAAGGCTAAAACGATAGATTATCCTAGCTTCAATTACAGCTTTGTCTTGGGATATGCTGGAATCGACTCGTCGTGACTCGTGAGCCTCTCACTGCTGGCATAATCCGCGTCTGGCCTGCGGTGGGCCTCCACCACGGCGGTGCACTGGGGCCTCCACCTAGGTTAATACGGCCCTGAAATTTCGTATACCCTAGGGCCTATTCCATAATCCATCTGATCCAATCCAACTATCTCGTCCTCAACGAAACCCACCGCGGCTTCTCCGCCTCCTCTCTGAATGTCTGTCTGTCTGGAATCTCTGGCAACCGGACTCGGACCTCCACTGGACATCGCTCTCTGGACAACCCCTCTGATACGACGCAGCGCGACGCAGCGCTCGTGAATAAGCAGCTGCCCTGCACTTACCCTTAGAGTAGCGCTTTAGAAATGTGGAGTTTACGATTATGATTACAATCGATGGCAGTAAGCAATGACGTCGAAGCGGTTTTGAAGTGAGACAACACATTTTTCAGCTGAGGAGTCGTCCATTAATTATGTAAAGAAACTTGGGGAGGGGTTTGGAAAAGTTTGACAATTCTTGACACGACGGAGGGGTGTCCAATAAAAGTTGATGTCAACAATGCAACAAATGAAATGGGTTTTTTGCAATGAATACAAAAAAATCAATTTTATTTGGGCGGGGGGGGGCGTATTATATATGACATAATTTTATTATGTGGGTCCTTGAATGTTTGACAGTGGTTAGCAAGGAGAGCGGGTCAAAAACTGCCTAAAATTTTTTATAAATAAATACATAAATAAATAAATAAATAATTGTATGTGTGTGTCTTGGGATATGCTGGAGTATGTACATTGTACGTGTGTATTGTAATTGTAATTACGACGATTTATATAGCGTTGTTGGTAGCAAGCTACTTCTAAAACGCTTAACAAAACTGTCTACTGTCAGCGCAAATGTTAGTGCTCGTGATTAACTAATAAATGCATTTTTAGCTGTTTTTTGAAATGCGATGGACTTTTGGTTTCCTGGATGGGTGCAGGAAGACTGTTCCAGGCACGTGGACCAACGACCCGAAAGGCTCGATCACCCGCTTTGGTTTTAGTGGCTGGTACAAAAACATCGGCGGACTTTGATGATCGCAGCCGCGACCTATTTACATCGTCCGAAAGGGGCCTGATCTTGTCTGCCAGGTAGCCTGGTGCGCAGTTGTTCATACATTTATGAACCAGGATGCAGAGTTTGAACTTGATGCGCTCGCCTACTCTCAGCCACTGAAGCTCGTCTTGTATCGCGGTTGAAATGTGGTCGAACTTTTTAAGTCGCAATACCAGACGAGCAGCAGCGTTGATGACAGCCTGAAGCCGAATGATACTGCGCTGTGGCAAGCCGGCAAAGGCGACATTGCAGTAATCAATTCGGCTCAGGATTAGACTTTGCACGAGATGGCGAGTATGCATGTATGTATGTCTGTGTATGTTTGTAAGTATGTATGTATGTATATATGTGTGTATGTACGTGTGTGTATGTATCTGTGTGTATGTATGTATGTATCTACGTATAAGGTTCTCTCTGAATATGTTTAGCCTCAAGGTGTGCATGACGTGTCGCCTGCATAGCGTGCATAACACCTACGTATACGATATCCATTAGCGTCTTTATAAGCCCAGATAAACACAAGCATAAGCAACCGGTGTTTTATAGCGCATTTACCTCGCCCCGCACTTAATCGAAGCCTGAGCAAGTGAGGCTTGTTAGCCTCTTGAGTCGTTTTCCATTGAGCGGGTAATGCACTCGATGCTCAGCGAGAGCTTTCGACGAAGCAGTTAATGGACGTCGTCGGCTTTGATGACCGCAACATGCTGAGCGCTTTTGACGCTATTAATCGCTGCCAATTAAGGCCGACAACGGTCACAATGACTCGTTGAACGGCCCGACCATTGTTGCGTCTCGGTTCCATTGTTCGACGGTGTTTGCCCGACGTTCTCCCGGTCCTACGCGACCAACAGGCGTCCCGCCTAGAAATCCTATCGCCTCTTGGTGGCCACGTGTAATCGATTCATCCCGGGATGACATTATCAAACGCCTACCTCCGTCTGCAGTGCATGCGTGTCTCAGGAGGGGTTGGTGGCAGCAGATGCGTGTGAAGCCAGGGCCGTGATTGCTTGCATGTGGTGGCGATGGTGAGTGTGTTGTTGAAAGGTAAGAAGAGATTTGTGAATGGAAGAAAGGGAAGAAGATGGATCCATCTTAGAACGTCATCCTGCCTCCCAAGAAACTCCCACGTGTCGAGACAATAGTTCGTAGACCGCAGAATGTATCTGGGGATGGAATAGCTTGGGAATACACTTAAATGAGGTGGATCGGATGGATGCATGTAATGGATGGGTGGGTGGATGGATGGATGGATGGATGGATGGAGCCTTTGCTGGTGTACCTATACATACGAAACGACCGATATCAAGCGCGAGCCACCAAGTCACCCAATTAGCACCTTAGTCCCTTTTCAAAACACTTTGTCTTAATTGCAATGAACACGACGCACATTTCGCAAATCGGATAACTTTTAGACAATGTCACAACTTAGCGAGTTGCCCAGTCGACGGAAATGAAGGGGCATTTCACCATACTCATTTTGTATAGCCAATTAGGGGGCGTATCCTTAACTGCCTCGCAAGCCAATCTTAGTACTTTTGATTGTATATTCTGTAGTTTTTTTAATATTTTTCTTCTTATCCCTCGGCTCATTCCAGGGCAACGACAAACTCAGACCGAACTGCTGCACGTCTCATATATGGCCAAACACCATCCGATTACGTCACTGATTCTGCTGCACGATAGCCTGCACTGGCTGCGTGTTCCTCAGCGGATTACTTACAAACTGTGCTTGATAACTTTCAAAGCATTGAATAACCTTATGCCAGAGTACATGTCAGACATCTGCATTAGGGTAGCAGTATATAACCGGAACAGATGTCGACTACGATTCTCATAAAAAATCTGCAACAAGTCCCGCGGTCTTCTACGAGTTTTGACGACTGGTACTTTTCTGTCGCAAGACGCACTGCGTGGAACAGTCTTCCAGACCATGTAAAGAATGGCCCCTTTCTGGAGACATTGAAATCACAGCTCAAGACTTTTAAACAATCATATTACTGTAATTGATTTACAGCGCCTTTCCCTTCGGCATCGACTGAGTACGGCGCTATACAAATCGTCTTATTATTGTTATTAAACGATAGGGCTTACGGGATCTTAAACCACGCCAGAGAACCTCCTGCCTTACTCGGGCTTACGGGGTTTTACCCCATGCCAGTGGCCCAACGCGTTTAAGTTTCTGACTCTTAAATACGTTTATTTAACGACGCCGTCATATCGACGATGATTGGCGTAAGTTTCTGACTCAAATACTGCTGACGATCTATAGCGTTGATCGACAGCGTTTTAAAGGTGTGTAACGAGAGTAAAATTGCCTAGTGTTTAGATACATCTTACGGTAGCCAGAAACGCTGACTTCGACCGAACCTTACATGCGTTTCAATTTTGCCTAATTAACACGTTACATTTTATTTTTGTATTGTAGGCTGTCTGTTCTGTTAGTAGTTAAGATTTAAATTGCATAACATGTAAATGTACAGCGCAGTGCGTTTGTCAGGCGCTTATTAAAGAAAAGATTATTATTATTATTATTTGCGAGTTTATGAAAAACCCTTTTGGCGAGACCTCGTCACATATACAGGACTGGAAAGTCTTTGTGTAACGTCGTTGGACTAAAAATGGCGTCCACGGAGTCTGGCGCTCCTAGCGGCAAAGGTGTAAAACGTCGTATTTACAGACCAAAATGCATTGCGGTTTCTACGAAGGAAATCGGCGAATAATTAGTTTTTAAGCAATAAACAATTGCATATGTAGAGTTAAACATCATATTTAATAGACGCTGTAATGTCTATTATCTTTAAATATGACATTTTATTTAATTTTAAAGTTAGTTTTGTATAGCTTTTGCAGTGCGAAACGATTATCAACAAAATCTTTAGACATAAAATTTACAATGCAATACGATACAAATGAAAATTGATAGCGCGCTTTAACAAGACAGGTCTTGCACGAGAGCGCGTTTTCCTACATTCCTAGTGATATTGGTGTATAATTATCTCATGGATGGATGGATGGATGGATGGATGGATGGATGGATGGATGGATGGATGGATGGATGGATGGATGGATGGATGGATGGATGGATGGATGGATGGATGGATGGATGGATGGATGGATGGATGGATGGATGGATGGATGGATGGATGGATGGATGGATGGGATGGATGGATGGATGGATGGATGGATGGATGGATGGATGGATGGATGGATGGATGGATGGATGGATGGATGGATGGATGGATGGATGGCCGGACCGATGGAACGGTGGATAGGTGAGTGTATATCGAGGCTCCATGTCGAATATGATAAGCGGTGAAACGAAATACGATAATCGATGGCCGACGTCCCTCGAATGTGTTGTGGATAATATAAGAAAATTACAAGAAATTCCCGGTGAAAAGGCGTCTCCATTAGTTCGGGGGAAGTGGACCAATTACCCGTGTGGCCAATTGATCGCCGCCAGCACACGCATCCGTCCCCCTACGGCCCGTCCCTGTTGAGCGCCTCTCTTCCGCCTCCTCTCCGCTGCCCACGCCCCTTCCTTCCTCCGACGGTCACTTCCTCCTGCACATCGATGCGACGATGTGTACCCACACACACACGTAGAATATCAGCCGCTTTTAAAGCGGATCCGATGAACACAGCCATCGACATTAAGAAGCTATCATCGGTCTATGATTTCGCGCGGTCGATATACCCGCTCTCTTAACGCACACACCCTACCTATAATACACCCTCAAACGTGTACACGACACCACCCACCCACCCACCTGTCTGTCTGTCTGTCTCTGTCTCTCTGTCTGTCGCTGTCTGTCTGTCTCTGTCTGTCTCTCTTTGCATCTCTACGGTCCTCCCTTCCGTTAGTTCCAAAGAACTTTGCGGTGATAATGACGCGAAGAATGGAGCGTAATTGAACAAGCGGCCATTATTCACCGTCTTCGATCCACGCTATACTTGTTGCATAGAGAAATGTGTGCGATGAACGTCGTAGCACGCGTCTGTTGAATGGCCTCGTACCCTACATTGATACAAGACTCTGACGACGTGGGAACATTGCTCTGTCCCCGATTGCATCATATATGCACATACACGCCCCTTCTCCTCAGGCCTCTCTATTCTTCTTCCCATTATAAGATTTTCGTCTCATTGTTATATTTGCGGTTTTCGCGCGGAGGGAAAACCAAACGCATTAGCAATCCACAATCACGGTGGGTTCTATGATTGTGATAAGCAGGCAGACAGACAGACAGACAGACAGACAGACAGACAGACAGACAGACAGACAGACAGACAGACAGACAGACAGACAGACAGACAGACAGACAGACAGACAGACAGACATACAGACAGACAGACAGACAGGCAGGCAGACAGACAGACAGACAGCCAGACAGAATGAATGAACGAACGAACGAATGAATGAACGAATGAATGAATTATTGATTTTGCCTTATATCGATTAATCAATCAATCTGGTTGACTGTTTGATGATTTATTGATCAATCGGTGAACCAATCAATTTCTCACTTGTTTGATTGATGACTGATTTATTGCTTGATTGACTGACTGACTCACCCACTGTCTGACTGACTGACTGACTGATTGACTGTTTGATTGATTGATATATTTATTTATTTATTTATTTATTTATTAAAGACATAAATACAGTAAATAAAGATGAATTGCGACTTTGTTACTCTATGCCAATATATACTGGGGCTAGATAATTTATTCGACTGTAGCGCCCTCTTTCGGTCGGCAGAACGTACAGTTCGTTGGCATTTGACATCAGCAAATAGCGATCGTCTGTGTACGTTTCGTGCTACGAAGATTCACTCTCCTCTTTCAATCGGAACATTTCTCAATTTCAATCCTAATCTGCGTGACAGCAAATCTGTTTGCCTGCTTAAGCGCTGACAAAGACCTGGCAAAGCGCTGCCAGCGTGTATTACGACACATTACACGCGGTCGGGGGAGGGTGGGCTGGGGGGGAGAGAAGGTGGGGTGGTTACCGTGGCACCACCTTTAACGAATTCAAAACGAACAGGTCGAGGATTCGTTTAAAGTCACAGCTGTTTAGGCGAACAGTCGAACGCCCGGTTGTACATCGTGAGCCGAAGTCCCTTTAGGAGCGGCAGGTGTTGTGGTATATCGGAGACGGGGCTAAAGTGGTTCCCCCAATGGCGCCACAACACAGATCAGCGAATTTGAATGCATACGACAGCCTCGGTAGCAGAATTTGACAGGAAGCAATGTTTATGTAATTGCATAAGTAAAAGTTCAAGCAGTCGTCTGTTCTGATTTGCAAAGCGGCGTAGGCCTATGCAACGAAACAGTTTAAACTGAGGAACCAGTTTTCAGTTTCACATCTTGGTCACATGAAGAAGAGTACAGGCAGCCGTGGGTGTGAAGTATTAGCTACTGGGCATATGGCGCAATGTTCCCTCTAAGGTGCATGGGCGCGCGAGCGACTCTTGAGGGTATACCTTGCACAAGGGACAACCTCTGTGCTCCATCCTAACTTAGAGAGCTGCGTATTCCAGTGTCATAGGGGGGCCCGATAGCGCAATAGATAACATCTGGCACAGAGACCGAGAGGTACCGAGTTCGAGCCCCCATTGGGCGGATATGCTTTGTAGGCTGCTATTAGCGCCGTTGTATTGCAGGCTGTCTGTTCTGTTAGTAGTTAAGATTTAAATTGCATAACATGTAAATGTACAGCGCAGTGCATTTGTCAGGCGCTTATTAAAGAAAAGATATTATTATTTATTATTATTATAATCACTTTGTTGGAGATCTCTTCGTTGTGCATTACATGGTAAACTGGTCGTTCGCCCTTTAGAACTCCGCCACTGCGAGCAGTGTTAGTCCCAAGCCTGGATAAAGGAGGAGGGCGACGCTAATGATCTGTGTTATCACACAGTATCGTTAAACTGAAACTACTACGACTTCCCCCGTTACATACCTGATACCTCGCAATGCAGCAGGGAAGCTTTGCAGTAGTCGGCCCCTCATTCTGGAACAGGCCCTATGCAACCTGCAACATAAGCTCCTTCTACTTTCCATGCCTCTGTTATTTCGCAAGCGATTGAAGACCAGTCTGCCTGGTCGTGGTCTTGTGTAATAAGGTCAGGAGTACCTCTGATGAGTTTTCTCGAAGACGCGCTATATAAATAAGCACTTACAGCCACTGTCTGGTATACCGCACCAATTCCGTGTAACGTTCCTGTTACAGCTGCTGTGAAGCGTTCTGGAAGTAGCTTGCAACCAACAACGCTATATAAATCGTCGTAATTACAATTACAATTACAATTACAAGCTGCTGTCATAGTTAGCCTATACTATTATCAGAAGCAAAAACAAGGTTTCCATGCCTCACGTTGCGAAACCACATCGCAAGACCTCCCGAATAAGCATTGAGTGTCCTTGCAGACGTACAGCAGGATTCGTCTGGTCGGTGATCACAAGACATTGGACTATTGACTATTGAAACACATCAAGTATATCGAAATCAAGAATTGTCTCGTTGTACCTAAGTAGGCCTACCTCGGAGAGAGCGTTTGAGTCAAGTTACAGAATGCTGATGTTTAAGAGTTGTTAGGTGTAAATACCTTGTCAGTGTGGGTGGTAGGTGTCACTGATCGAATCTGCAACCACTGGGATTTGGGATTTCCAGTATTGCTAGATGGAAGATGTTTCATTTAGACTTGATTGCAGGCACACATACACACACACACGCACACACAGCGCCATGATTTTCGACAAATCGCATTATTATATTGTAAATGTAAATGTAAATCTTCGAAATTTCTCAGCGCCACCCAAAAGTCTCAGCGAGACCATTCAGACCAGCTTAATCGCCGGCTCTATATCAAATCAAGTCCGCAATACGGCAATAGCCAGACTGATTTTACCGTTCCGGTACCAGGTCAGAATCCGGGAGGTCAAGCCGAAGTTTAGCAGTGAAGTGCTGCTAGCTAGTGGAAAAAAATGAAGACGACTATCTAAAATAAGGCTTGCAAATAGTATCCTGATTTGAAAAAAATTACGAGACGAGAAACTGAAGGAAGGAATTATTATCAAGACATCTGACGATATAGCGACTTACAGCCTGCAGCAAGAAGAACTATTATTTGATTCCTAGTTCTAATAGATACTCAATCTTTTATACGGACCAGAAAGCAGGTCTGATAAATTATGTTTTTGCCACGCGATAGGCCAGTGTGCGCACGGAAGGGACAAAACTAGAGTGAACAGTGATATGAGGATGAGCGAAAATTCTTGAAACAAATTTCTGCCCTAGTGGGGATATCAACCCCTATCTTACGACTACCAGTCTAGCAAGCTAGCCACCAGACTGTAGGGCACCTCCGGAACTGTTTTTGCGAGGAACACATTTGACTTCGCACCTTCACACGCTAAGTTTCGTTAATACCTGCCACCGGGCGCGACGGACGGCCACACAGACCCGGCCATTATGTTATTGTAACCGGTGCGTATCGACCGATCGTCGTCTCTCGGTGTGTGTTCGAGAGACCCCAAAGCCTTCCCCCGATGGCTCAAAGCACGAGGGATCACCTCACGTCGTCTGCGGTCGGTCGGTCGGTCGGCAGCCTGTGCCCCGATCGCTGGGGAAGGGCAGAGACGGAGGGGAACGGAAGGGTAGGGCACGAGAGGGAGGGGCAGAGCGTAGACCCTCTTCGTCGCAACTCCCCCGGACAAAGTGTCCCGGTGGGGAGGTGGAATACTATTCCAATTTGCCGTGTCAACTGTGGAAATCCGTGCGGGCGCTGGTCGCGTCATGCTCCGGCATTGTCCGGCCAGTGTACTGACTTAGGCGTCGGATTTGGCAATTGTCGGTCATTCGTCGGGTAATTTGAACAGGTTAAACACACCTGATTCCGTCTAATTAAAGCTTTATGCCTCTTAATGCGCCAACAAATATTCAATTAGCTTAGCGCTCCTTCGCTGAGACGGGCAGAGAAGAAGCGAGGCGCTGTCCCGCGGAACTCCGCTCTGCAGCTGCGGCGATGGCGACCGGGATTAGCCGACCAACGCTCGGCAAACTTTGCTCAGCCAAAGCTACATGTTTGCCGCCGCCGCAGACGCCGCTGCGGCCGCTACACAGACGATAGGTGGCACACACGATGCTATGCGCTCACTGTACGTACTACGTACGCATTGTATATATGTATGTATTATATCAATTTATATGTGTGTGTATGTTTGTATGTATGTATGGTTGTATGCATGTTTATGCGTATGGTTGTATGCATGTTTGTATGTGTGTATGTATGCTTGCATGTATGTTTGTTTGTGTATGCATAAATGTTTGTATGTATATATGTGTGTATGCGTGTGTTTGTATGTATGTTTGCATGTGCGTATTTATGTTTGCATGTATGTTTGCTTGTGTATGCATAAATGTGTGTATGTTTGTATACATATGTATGTATGTATGTTTGTGTTTCTATATGCATGTATGTTTCTATGTATGCGTGCATATGTATGTTTGCATGGTATGTTTGTTTGTGTATGTATAACTTATGTATGTACGATTGTCCGCATGTATGTATGCATTCATGCTTTATGTATTTATGTATATATGCATGTGTGTGTGTGAGTTTGTCTGTTTGTTTGCATGTTTGTATGTATGTATGCATATATGTATGCATATATGTTTGTTTATGTAAGTATGTACGAGTATGTTTGTTTTGTGACGTTTCCTTTACTGGTTACAAGGACTAAATTTACTAAGTAAAGAGACGTTTATTTTAAACCTGAAAAAGCAGGTCACTGAAATCATCGAAATTAACTTTGAAAGTGTAGACAGTTCATGCATAAACCAAAGTAAAATTAAAATAGGTCGTCAAAAAGATCGTATTTTTCCTGTGTGAACTTAAGCAAGGTACAGTGATTAAGTAATGAATAACCTTGGTTACTCGGCCTCCTCTTAAATTTCTCATTCCGCCAGTATGTCAGTATGCTACACAGCGATAAAACTTGCTAACCTACATAGTTTTCCGTGAGAATGTTTTTATGCATACTCTCATGATGGCTCCATGTTTACATGTGGCCTATACCACGCGGCCTCTTGGTATACCGTATACGGCCTATGCCTTCTTTAACAGGACTTGTATGAATGAATCGCAACCGTGTGTATTTGCTACACTGGGACACAGTAGCTCATTGGTTGAGCGTTTCCCTTGTAACGCGAAGAGTACGGTTTCAATTAGGCCTATAAGCCTCATCTGAGTCGATTACTGTGGTAGGGACCTTCAAGCAAGTCCTTCAATCCCAATTGCTCAGCGCCATCGATTCATGGTCATTAGATAGTGGGCCTTAACAAATGTATAAAAATAGTTTTAAAAAATAGATCAAGCTCTTTACTTAGGTAAGTAAGTAAGTATATTAGGTAAGTAAGTAAGTATATTCTTTAATGAGAAGCACTAGCAAACGCACAGCACTGTACATGGCAGTGTACAGTGCCTAGAATATTAAAAAATTTAAATAAATTTATACAACCAAGAATTGAATTAGAGAAGCTATTGTGTATGAAGGGGAACATAGACGATGAAGGGTTAGGATTGGTCGTAGGTAGGATAATCTGAAGAGCTCATATAGCCAGATCTAAGGAAACCTTGTTTATTTGTATAGCATCGTGGCAAGGAAGCATTTCTGAGTCACTTTCGATGAAGGTCACTTTCAAATTAAGGGTACTTTCAAATTAAGGGTACTTTCAAATTAAGGTCACTTTCGATTAGGGTGACTTTCAAATTAAGGTCACTTTCGATTAAGGTCACTTTCAAATTAAGGTCACTTTCGATTAGGGTCACTTTCAAATTAAAGTCGATTTCGATTAGGGCCACTTTCGATTAAGGTCACTTTCGATTAAGGTCACTTTCGATTAAGGTCACTTTCGATTAAGGTCACTTTCTAGTAGGGTCACTTTCAAATTAAGGTCACTTTCAATTAGGGTCACTTTCAAATTAAGGTCACTTTCGATTAAGGTCACTTTCGATGAAGGTCACTTTCGATGAAGGTCGCTTTCTGTAAGGAACACGCTCTTGAAGGTCACTTGATAAATTTACGAAGATGAATCGCGTTAGGGTTTTGGGAGGCTGCACGGGGAAGGCCAGCATCTATAGGGAGCAACAGTACTGTTGTCAATTCGACTCGTAACAAAGGCGTGAACAAGGACCACGACCGCCAAATATAATTATAGTCTGGACTCTGGAACCAAATGGTGAAGGCAGTTGTAGAAAAATAACTATAGATATATAGCCTACTTTTGGGGTCCATAGTGTAGTGGTAACATCACTGCCGTGAAGAGCAGTAAGAATTAAGCGGGATCGCTTCCCGCACCCTCCCAAAGGTCCACTCAGCCTATCATTTGCGAGATGGCACATTGGTAAAATGAGATGTAGGACGTGATGGGCGCCTTGCATGGCTGCCGAATACCGTTAAATTCGACTCCTGTAATAACTTGTTATCATCCGTTCATACTGAATTGTAATCATCCTGCGTAATTGTCAGTTTGAATTAATAAAGAATATATTATTATTATTATTATTATTATTATTATTATTATTATTATTATTATTATTATTATTATTATTATTATTATTATTATTATTATTATTATTATTATTATTATTATTATTATTATGTACCACACAATACAAAACAAAAATACGACTGATTGTCTTCAACACGACATCATCTCTAACAGTTGGAGCATTTTACAAATTATTCTTATGTCATTTGCACGCTTTATAGATTTTAAATCGGCGAAATATGGCGAAATTACGATGATTTCAACCGAGTTAGTCACGCCATAACAAACAGCTGCATATTATGCTTTCATATAGGCATGTATGCATATTAGTCTAGGCGCAAAAAATGGAAAATCTCGTGTAAGAAGCAAATCATGTTCATTTTTGGCAACATACTTTTTTACACTAATTCGACCCTGCTGATTACGAAAATCGCTGTTGCCAAGCTGGATTTTTGACCTGAAGGTCATTTCAAGGTCATACAAAATAAAATCTAGCAAAATTCAGAGATAAATGGCCAGATCTCAGCCAATAATGGTTGAATTCGACTAATTCTTTTTTGCTTTTTCTCGAGTTAATAAGGACTACCTGTGGTAAGAAACAAGGTTACTAAATGAAAGACAATCCAAGGTTATTTCAAGGTCAAAAAGGGCAATTTCATGTCAAAATCTGGGGAAATAGCCATAACTCAGTCAAATATTGTTCTATTTGGGTGATTCTTTCATCTTTTTGCTCAGGCCGATAAGGGCAACATTTGCATCGTTCCCAGAAAAAGGCTAACATGACCCAAGGTCAATTCAAGGTCAAAATTAAGGCAAAAAGGCCATAACTCAGTCAAATATTGTTCTATTTGGGTGATTCTTTCATCTTTTTGCTCCGGACGATAAGGGCTACATTTGCATAGTACTTAAAGGCTAACATGATCCAAGGTCAATTCAAGGTCAAAATCAAGGGGAAAAGGTCATAACTCAGTCAAATATTGTTCTATTAGGGTGATTCTTTCATCTGTTTGCTTGGGACGATAAGGGCTACATTTACATAGTTCTTAAAGGCTAACATGTCCCAAGGTCAATTCAAGGTCAATATCAAGGGGAAAAGGCCATTACTCAGCCAAATATTGTTCTATTTGGGCGACTCTTTTACCTGTTTTCTCAGACCGATAAAATTAATAATTCCGCACGAGGCCCAGGATAGGCGATATAATAGCTCAGCTATCATAATGATGCACGTTTAATTATGCAAAATATTTAATGTTAGGAGCAACATTAACATTATTTTGTACAATTGTAAAGTACAATGAATAAACTGATAAATGATAATTACTGATCACTACATGTCTGTGCAGGCACCATGAGCTTGGCACCCACACAGAGAACAACACCTTAAGTCTGATTTCTTACACTGGCACACACGAGGTTTGCATAGGTTTAGTTCTTTTTTGCAGTTGCAAGAAACAATGTTCAAGCATTCTTTGGGGACGCATTCTATTGTCATTAGTACTGGTATCAACTTAGACGAATCACAGGCGTCCTTCTGCCAACCATACGTTGCTGAATCTAGAAGATCAGGCGTGCTGCTACCCGCCTGTTCCCACACTGTCGCTTGATAGTGGGATCGCTTGATGTGTTGCTGCAGTGCATCACTTGTCGGTGGAAGACATTCAGGTTGGCTGGTTTTTGAGAAGAGCAGTCTTCGTGCATCGTCAACAGAATCAGCATTAACTTTGTACACATGGCAGAAGAACCTTTCTGCATCATTGCTAGTTTCAATCTTGAGTAAGTGGACCTCTTGCTAGATTTCGTAACAGTTTTGTGCTTTCAATAAAGGTATTCCACATTGATCGCTTAGTCTGACCACGAATGTACGACATCGTGTCACACCCAGAAATTGCGTGAAATGCCAATAGTGATGACAGAACTTCAGGTAGCAATTTGCAATGGATGTCGTGAATTGGCATGAATCTCCGCTTCTTGGATGTTCCGGCCATCATCCATAGTTGCTTACATCGGACCTGGTTAGGGTGGGATAACAACATGATGAAAACGTCCGTATCCCTGTCTGACACAACTACTGTATCACAGAAGCTGTTAGCAGCATGCAACCAAATTCTAGTGTCGGATTCTTCATGTGCTACTTTTAGCATTGATACCTCAGTCAGTACATTAGTCGACTGGCCATCCACTCCGTCGTCAAATGCTCCTGCTACAACTACTTCAGTGTACAAATTGCCTTGCCTGATGATCTCCTGCGATAGGAACCGTGCCAAGTCCGACTTGTTCTCTACATGCATAAAAAATTGTTCCAGTTTTTTGGGAGAGGCCCATAACATCATTTGATGGCTCGTCGTATTGGACAAGTACCACTGCGACGTTTCCGAGTTGCACCTTTCACCGATCCAGGGGTGTATGATCAAAGGTAACAATGATGCAGTGGTACATCTTGCTATGATTTGTCAAGGATTTGATGAAGTTGTCGGCCATTCACCAAAATGGAACAATATTTAGTTGAGTAATGGCCTTTTTCGTTGATTTTGACCTTCAATTGACCTTTATCGGTCTGAGCAAACAGGTAAAGATTCACCCAAATGGAACAATATTTAGCTGAGTAATGGCCTTTTCCCTTGATTTTGACCTTCAATTGACCTTTATCGGTCTGAGCAAACAGGTAAAAGATTCACCCAAATGGAACAATATTTAGTTGAGTAATGGCCTTTTCCTTTGATTTTGACCTTGAATTGACATTGGGTCATGTTAGCCTTTAAGAACTATGTAAATGTAGTTCTTATCGTCCCAAGCAAACAGATGAAAGAATCACCAAAATAGAACAACATTTGACTGAGTTATGACCTTTTCCCCTTGATTTTGACCTTGAATTGACCTTGGATCATGTTAGCCTTTAAGTACTATGCAAATGTAACCCTTATCGTCCGGAACAAAAAGATGAAAGAATCACCAAAATAGAACAACATTTGACTGAGTTATGGCCTTTTCGCCTTAATTTTGACCTTGAATTGACCTTGGGTCATGTTAGCCTTTTTGGGAACGATGCAAATGTAGCCCTTATCGGCCTGAGCAAAAGATGAAAGAATCACCCAAATAGAACAATATTTGACTGAGTTATGGCTATTTCCCCAGATTTTGACATGAAATTGCCCTTTTTGACCTTGAAATAACCTTGGATCGTCTTTTATTTAGTAACCTTGTTTCTTACCACAGGTAGTCCTTATAAAGTCAAGAAAAAGCAGGAAAGAATTAGTCGAATTCAACCATTATTGGCTGAGATCTGGCCATTTATCTCTGAATTTTGCTAGATTTTATATTTTATGACCTTGAAATGACCTTCAGGTCAAAAATCCAGCTTGGCAACAGCGATTTTCGTAATCAGCAGGGTCGAATTAGTGTAAAAAAGTATGTTGCCAAAAATGAACATGACTTGCCGCTTACATCGCTTTTTTGACGACTTTTCAGCTCTGCGCGCCTAGACTATATATTGTTGCACATTATACACATGAATTAATATAAGAATGTACACAAATACATGATTGTATTTTCGTGGGCATGCACAACATTGCACATGTGCGTACTCAGTAGGCCTAACATATGCATATTTCGGCATGCAAATATATTGCCACATGCATGTGTTGAAGCATATGCATAAATGTACACACTATTGCATGCATATACTTATATATATATATATATATATATATATATATATATATATATATCAAGATATGTGTATAATATTATTTCGAAAGGCGTGTATAAAAATTGCGGGTCTTGCATGACAACGAGTCGTTTGCGGGCCCAACCTCAAACAAAGACGAAACATAATGACGCTAGGGGTCACCGGGTGTCAGCCTGACCTCTGACCTTGAAGGTCATGAATCTAAGTAACGGCTGGAGGCTGTTTGCACAGCACAATTGAAGTGTTATTATTGTTATTATTAATGTTAATGGCGTTGCCCGTTGGCGTGCCCGATGACGCTAAGTCCACCGACCCTCCTCACCCCACCCACCCCTAACCATTCCTTGGCTTCTTCACGCTTCGGCCAACCGACCGGTCATTATCATCATCGTCATCTTCATCGTCATCTTCATCATCATCGTCATCATCATCATCATCATCATCATCATCATCATCATCGCCATGACCGTCATTATAATCATCATCATCATTACGATTATCATCATCGGCATCATCATCATCATCCTGGTCATCGTCGTCATCATCATCATCGTCGTCGTCATCAACATCATTATCATCATCGACATCATCGTCATCCTCATCGTCATCATCATCATCATCATCATCATCATCATCATCATCATCATCATCATCATTATCATCATCATCATCATCATCATCGCCATGACCGTCATTATAATCCATCATCATTACGATCATCATCATCGGCATCATCATCGTCATCGTCATCATTCACGTCATCATTATCATCAGTAGCTTCATCATCATCATCATCATGAGCACCATCTTCATCATCATCATCACCACCACCTTCAACTTCAACTTCATCACCATCTTCGTCATCATCATCATCACCTCCATCTTTATCATCATCATCATCAACCTCAAAAACAATCCTCGGTTCGTGACAAAATCCGTTAAGATATTAAAATGGATATAAGTCACCTAGACTTTTTCGGCATGGTTTGATCATGGTTACCCCGAAGGCCAGATGTTAAGGTTGGGTTGGGCCTCTGACATCCATATATCATTAAACGGCAGACATTGGTCTTTCTACGACAGAGCGGGCATGTGTGGGTATCATGCATACACGCATACTTAATGCACATTGCATACTGTATACATGTACACAAGCATTGCATACCTATGCACTTATGCTTCAGTGAGATGCCGCACTGGCGAATCTTATTCACTTAGTCAACGTAACCTTGTTTCCATCTACATGTGTATCGATGACTTATATACATAGAACCATCTGCATTCATTCAAGAGGAACGATACAAACGCCGTCCCTGCTTAGTTTCTCGTCGAAATCGATGCTCTTACTTACGGCTAATCCTTCTTATATTCGCGTCTCGACCGATGGGTGGGCGACTCTCTCTTGTCCAGTAATCGTCAGAGTAATCGACGTTGAAAGTAATCGACGATGGAAGTAATCGTTTGCACACGGCCCGCGACACGAACACGAGGCTTTGTCGACAAATGTTTACTTCGGACAAATCCCCAATTATCGCCCGTCACGTAACTTAATTTGCCTGCCGCTAGGGGCGCGCATTCGAGGATTTCCCGTACGCATTTTCTCCTAATTTAATTCGAAAAATTCCGGGACAAAAGCGCTGGATTAGCGGCGGATTCAATAATTTGCCAGCGCTCTGCCTGTCAGTCTCCAAGCACGTATGCGATAAATGTATGTAGAGAATACACGGATATTCCTGTATCGAAGCGTTGTGTATATATATATAGCGCCATTTGTACATCCCAAAGGCTTACATTTATGCTGATATATATATATATATATATATATATATATATATATACACGTGTATGTTTGTATGTGTGTTTGTGCGGGTGGGTATGTACACGATCATATGCGTGTATGTATGTGTCCAGCGACTTAATAAATCGCCTTGATTAATAGAGAAGCGCTGTATACCACTTCTCCGAAGTGGTATACAGATCGCTTGAGAGCTCGCTTCATAACGTGGAGAGAATGTATTGTTCGAACCCTCCGCGTATCCAAGGTCTCCACGCTCCAGGGCTTAACACTACTGGTCCTCCCTTCTGCATGAAATTCGTATATCCTTTAAACATGGGGGTTTACATCAGGTCTACGATAATAAAGATCGGGTGAATCCCATTTGCGTGGGTTGCCCTATTGTGTAAATTTCTCATGTATATGATTGTGGCTTGTAGCGTCATCGACAGATGGCTATAGACATTTGATAGTAGTGCTATATAAATAATGAATAAAAGAGCAGTCCCTTCAGCTATATAGCCCTGAGGCAGCCATGGGTATTAAATGTTAGCGACTTCATTTTCTTAGCCTCGGCATATTATCTATTATCTAATTGACTTTAATTATCCATTATCACTCATGTAAGTATTTCTGCGCTTTTGTCAGATTGTTTTTCTCAATAAACGATTATGTAGGCCCTATATATATGAGAGCGAGTGGCCAGTCCTCTCCCTCGCCGTCTCATATTCCCACCGACAGTGTACGGTCAGTGCATGGGCGTATTTAGGGGTGGTTTTACGGGTTCAACCCCCCCAAATAGGTGAAAACAATTTTTTTACACGCTTTTACATGCAAAATCCCCCCAAAACTGGACTTTTGCAACTATTTCTAACGTAAACCCCCCAATCTTAAACCCCCGAATTTTTTTTCTGGCTACGCCCCTGGGTCAGTGTACTCATTACAACTGAGTTGGCTAGGGGTGAAGGTGAAGCAGGAGTGAAAGAACTGTCCTGGCTGGGATTTGAACCCTCGACCTCTCGATTGACAGTCCAACGCGCTAACCAATAGACTAATCATCGGTAATGCCTTGCCTTACCTATAACCATGGTCAATTCGAGTTTGCTGAGCGATCCTTGTTTCAACCTCCGATAAGTCGTTGGCGCACATTGGTTTTTCGCCTTATAATTAAATTTTCCTTTGTAGTTTCAGTTTAACGACGCTGTGTGATAACAAAGATCATTAGCGCCGCCCACCTCCTTCATCCAGGCTTGGGACTGGCACTGCCAGAGTACGAGCAGTGGCGGAGTTCAAAATAAAATTAATAATAAAATAAATGAGACAGATTCAAAACAATGTGAACGTATATTTATAATGTTTAATAAATTACAGTGGTGTCGAGCACCAGAATCCATTCAACAGTTTGTCGGATACATTGGTAATTATTGTTGTGGACTTATAACGATACGCGTCTGGAACTATAATGTGTGGAAATTTACATGAATAATATAATACGTTTATGATATAATAATTCAGTAAGTATACAGTCAACAAAACGGCAGCTGAATCAACAGCATCATGATCATCAGCAGCAGCAGCAGCCGTATACTGCTGTGGATGTGCGCGGAGGATGCAGGGTAGAGACTTCCATTTGTCAAAAATGATGTTATACGAACAGAGGAGCCGGAGTTTTCTGAATGACAAAACCTTATAGGGCATGCAGGCGCAGCAGTTCTGGGCTGCGTATATGTGTGTCGCTTGCCTTTGACTTCTAAGTGTCCGTTTGTCCGTCTATCTGTCCGTTCTTCCGTCTCTGTTAATCTGTCTCTCTTCTATCCTTTCTCTGTTATTCTTTCTTGTATGCGTCTTATTTATAGTATATCAAAAATTCACAATCTCTGTCTGTCTGTCTGTCTGTCTGTCTGTCTGTCTGTCTGTCTCTGTCTGTCTCTGTCTGTCTCTGTCTGTCTCTGTCTCTCTCTCTTTCTCCTCTCACTCTTCCATGCATTTCTCTGTCTTTCTCTCACTCTCTCTATTCTGTCTGCCTGATTGTCTCTCTATCTCTCCCTCCTCTGAACGTTTCACTGTCTCCCTTCTATAGCTCCCTTGTGCGTCTGTCTTAGTCACACATGCACGAACGCACTTTACCACATCTATTTACACCCAGGAGAAATGGCGACATCAGTCAGGGACGCCTATGAACAAGAGGGCCATTCGTGGAAGTGACTGAGTTTTTAGTGAATTCCTATATATTTCATTGGTCCCGATGTAGGGTCAGAGGATGGACGTGGTTGCTGCCACTGCTGCTCAGATATGGCTGATGGAGTCTCCTACTGCAGTCTCCTGCAGAGTCTATTGTATCCTCATTGCTGTCTTCGACTTTGCTCGGCTTTCTCCGTAACTCTCCGTCGGCGTTATTCGGCTGTCTCCGGAACTCTCCGTCGGAATTATTCGGCTGCCTCCGGAATTCTCCGTCGGTGTTATTCGGCTGTCTTCGGAATTCTTCGTCACCGCCACGCATGAGATCGTGCTGCTGTCTGCTGTTGATCAGGTAGAACGCGGAAGCGGGCGATGGAGCCGGACTGTCGACGTTGACGTACTCACTGTCTTCTTCGTCCTCGTCGTCATGCCTTTGGTCCCCGTCGGAACAGAGGCTCCCAGCCGACCCATCCTCTGCCGCCTCCTCCTCTTCCTCCTCCTCTTCCCGCGTCCTCTCGTCTTCCTCGTCATCTGGAGCAGACGATCCGTTTTCCGGTTGGCGCTTGTGCTTCGTTCGACGGTTCTGGAACCAAACTTTGACCTGGAACGGAACAGAAAAGGACGTTCATTGAACGAAGTTTGGTCGTTTAGCAAGAAATATACCTGACTATAATTATTTAGCAGATTCAAAGAAGGAATTCTTTAAACGAATGTCGCCAATATTAATATTAGCTAGCCTATCTAGATATTTTCGCATAGGAGTGAAGTCAGGAAAAAAATGTCGGAAGGGTTTTAAGTTTTCGGGGGTTCAATTGTAAATTGTCGTATTTTTCCAAATTTTTAGTTTTTGATAACAGTCATGCATTTATTTGGTGGGGGGCTGAACCCGTAAAACTACCCCTAAATACGCCAATGTATTTTCGTAACGAATTTAGTCAATGTATTTATGAAATTCGTCACCACGACTCTGTCGACCTGTCAACGTTACAATTTGTATCTGATGATGATGATTATGATCATCAGCATCATTATCATCGTCATCATCATCATCATCATCCTAATCCTTATCCTCCTCCTCTTCCTCCTCCTCCTCTTCCTCTTCCTCCTCTTCCTCCTCCTCGTCCTCCTCCTCGTCCTCCTCCTCGTCCTCCTCCTCGTCCTCCTCCTCGTCCTCCTCATCATCATCATCATCATCATCATCATCATCATCATCATCATCATCATCATCATCATCATCATCATCATCATCATCATCATCATCATCATTATCATCATAACATCATCAACATTACCACCATAATACAAGCTCTAAGCAGAATCGACCTGCACGCGCAATGTGTTGCGCTGACTCATGCGTATACATGTAGAGAATGCACCATCCAAGTTCATTTGTTATGACCAACACTCTCTCAACAGTTTACATGCATATAGTTGTCATGAATGTCAGGCTGTCAAAGGTTTTATTTTCTACATAATGTTCTCTTCATTTTAGACCAGCACATATAAATTTAGCGCATGGTTCTCTTATAAACATAATATGTATATATATATATATATATATGTTACGTATGACATACATAATAGACTATATATACACGGTGTATATTCTGTCAAGATAAGCGTATACACTGCAGTTACTGCATGAAACCCTTTCTTTTATGTCTACGACGATCATTTTACTTGTCTATAATGCTGACAGGTGTGTCCGTCGTATACTGACCATATACATGTATCTCTAAAGTAAGTTTCACTATAGTATACGATACTGTGTAGAAAACAAGACATGCGCATACATGATGTAGGTCACGGTAGCCGATTATAGTTACAACGCTTGCCTTGTAAGTTGTAACTCGGTAAGAACAGGTTCGAGTGGAACTTGAGACGGTTACTATATATGGACTTTTACCAAGTCCTTAACTCACAATAATTTTGTTCAGCGGCATGATTGTGTATGGCCATGATTGCGTCGGCCATGATTGTATATGGCTATTATTGTGTATGCCTGTGATTCTGTATGGATATATGATTCTGTATGGCTACGATTGTGTATGGCTATGACTGTGTATACGTCCATGATTGTTTATGGTTATGATGATGTATGGCCATGATTGTGTATGGCTATGATAATGTATGGCTATGATTGTGTATGGCTGTGATTGTGTATGGCCATGAATGTGTATGGCTATGATTGTGTATGGCTATGATTGTGTATGGCTGTGATTGTGTATGGCCATGAATGTGTATGGCTATGATTGTGTATGGCTATATATGATTGTGTATGGCTGTGATTGTGTATGGCCATGAATGTGTATGGATATGACTGTGTATGGCTATGATAGTGTATGGCTATGACTGTGTATGGCTATATATGATTGTGTATGGCTGTGATTGTGTATGGCCATGAATGTGTATGGATATGACTGTGTATGGCTATGATAGTGTATGGCTATGACTGTGTATGGCTATATGATTGTGTATGGCTGTGATTGTGTATGGCCATGAATGTGTATGGATATGACTGTGTATGGCTATGATAGTGTATGGCTATGACTTTGTATGGCTATGTGTATGGCTATGATTGTGTATGGCTATGATTGTGTATGGCTATGATGATGATATATGTCTTTGCTGATGTATCGTAATGCTGGTGTTGTATACCTGTGTTTCTGTGAGGTTGAGTGATGCTGCCAGGTCCTTCCTTTCCTGTCCTACGACGTAGTGGTTCTTTCCAAACGCCTCTTCCAGTTGGAGCAGCTGAGATGGAGAGAACGCCGTCCGAATCCTCTTCGGCTTTCGAAACGGAAAGAGCAATCCCGCTGCCTCGGCTCCTGCAAAACACAGACAATTTAACGATCAGCAAGGCAATATAAAAGTATGAAATGCAATAAAACAATACAAAAGAATGCAATAAAATACAATGCAATACAAAATAATGCAATACAATGCAGTGCAATAAAATACAATGCAATACAATACGATGCGATACAATACGATGCGATACAATACGATGCGATACAATACGATGCGATACAATACGATGCGATACAATACGATGCGATACAATACGATGCGATAATGCACTGTATAGCACAATGCAATGCAATACAAAAGAATGCAATACAATATAGTACAGTGCAATATACGATGCAATACAATGCATTAGAATGTGATACAATACAATGCAATGCAATACAGTATAGTGCAATACAATGCAATACAATGGAATGCCATACAATACATCACAGTAGCCTAGGCCTACATGGAAAAACTTTTGACAATAATGCTTCACCTTGTTTAAATGTCATGTAAACCAAAGTGCAGTATAATCAGTTGGTCGTAATAAAGAATATACTTACTTACGTAGTATGTCTTTCCCTGTTGTGCGCCATCGGTTGATGCCTTGTGCATCAGACACTAGTGCAATAGAAGTTAATAATTGCAATTTTTCACTCATTGACTGACTAGCTGATTGAATGATTGATTTGTTGACTGATTCAGGGGCTAATTAACGGGATAATTGGTTGGCTAATGGAGTGATTAATTAACTGGCTAATTGTGGACTGATTGAGTAGCTAATGAACGCATTGAGTGACTGACTGATTGGCTCACTTGTTGACTCACAATCCAGATTCTCCTCCACCGTTCTCCTCCCCTTTTACTGTTTCCGAGGTTGGGTCGTTGACTGGTTAATTTACTGGCTTACTGAATGCAGATATTCGTTGACTGGCTTGCTTTTGCTACACAATGGTTCAATAACGGGTTCCCAAACTCACCGACTTACTGAAATCTAATTGAATATATATAATATACAGTATAGACCCCGATAATTTCATATAGCCTGACAAAGGATTGTTATTGAATGAATGAGTGTTGATTTGTGATTATGATAGATTTAATTGAATCAGTCGAATCCGTTATAAATTACATCCCTTGATGTTGCCCAAGTATTCGCGTGGGTGATGCGCCAACAGTGATTCCATTAATCGACGACGTCATAATTGCATGCGCACTCTACGCGACGATCGTTAATCACCATTTAAAAATAGATCGAAGGCTTAGTCAATTGGCGCCATCTGGTAATCGCCTATGCAGTCATTATGCGCGCCAGATGTAAACAGTAGAGGCGAGGAGGGGGCAGCCCACTCATCCGTGTCGAAAGAGCATCAGGTTTTGACGGGTCGGAATAAAACCCGACCAAATTCCCTTTTCTCGTACTATACGAAACGTCTCACCCTATCCCACCAGGACAAAACTATTAGCATCAATTATCGCCTTCCATATTTATTGGGGCGCTTTAATACATCGTATTGCTTTGAATGTCATTTGAGGGCAAGCAGTTAATGGAAATGGAAGCCGGAAATAATAATTTTAACTGTTGCTATACTAAAAGTGTTGTCATCCCTATTATTATCAATATAATTGTATTTATTGGGGTAATTGCGCTTGTTGTCACCCTATTATCATCAATATAATTGCATTTTTGGGGTAATTGTGCGGGAGTGTTATTGTTGTCACCCTATATTATCATCAATATAACTGTATTTATATATAGTGGGGCAATCGTGCGGGATCTTCTAGGTTGTCTCAAACATGCACTTTTAGACACATATTTTGGCTCTTCTTTCTTTTCGATATCTCCTTAACTCTTTGTTTATTCCAGAACCTTCACCGCCGTTCTCCTCCTCCTTCTCCGTCATATAATAACTTACAATACAATACAATACAAATGAAAATTTATAGCGCGCTTTAACAAGACAAGTCTTGCACGAGAGCGCGTTTCGCTACATTCTTAGTCATAGTGCAAGGTAAACAGATAAGTTTTTAATTTTGTTTTAAACTGTGCAACAGATATGCACTGTCGAACTGAAGGTGGAAGACGGTTCCATTCAAAGGGTCCTGAGATAGAGAAAGCACGGTTTCCAAACTTCCGGTTTGTGCGAAGTACGGTGAAATCCCCTCTCGTCGACGATCGGAGTCCTCTAGTATTGAAAAGTGAACATGGCGTGACCATGGATGCCATGTATGAGGGAGAGGTTCCAGAGTGAATGTGATACATGAGGAGGCAGATTTTGAAGGCGATACGGGCGCTGATGGGAAGCCAGTGAAGTTGTTGCAGTGTAGACGTGATGTGATCTCTTGGACCAAGATCTTTTATTAGGCGAGCGGCGGTGTGTAGAACTGAGGTTAAGGGTTGCAGTGTCGATGAAGGAAGTCCGGATAGGACAGAGTTGCAGTAGTCGAGGCGAGAGATGACGAGAGCTTGGACGAGGATACGAAGGCAGGTTTCGTCAAGGCAGCGTTTCACTTGTCGGATTCGGCGAAGGTGAAAATAGCATGCTTTGGCGACGGAAGAGATGTGTTGAGTCATGTTTAGGCTGCTGTCTAGCAGAACACCGAGGTCACGAACGACATCAGATGGTAGAATGGTGCAGTTAGACTCGAGATGAAGAGATTTTATTTGTTTATCATCGTCCGGTCGGCTTCGACGGTCGAACCAAATGAGTTCTGTTTTGGTGGCATTTAGCTTCAGACGCATAGATGCGCACCAAGTCTGAATGTCACGGACGCATTCCGCAATTTTTATTTTGATGTTATCAAAGTTTTTGCCCGAGAGTTTTATGTAGAGCTGGGTGTCGTCAGCATATAAGTGGATCATAATAATAATAACTTATAATAACTAACTTATAATAACTCACATAACTTGTAATCAATCGTTCATACTATATGATTTTGTAATCATACGTGCATACTTGTCCGTTTGAATTAATAAAGTAGAATATTAGGTAGGCTACTTGTCGGTTTCTCGACCCCCAAAAAGATCTTTTAATTATAACTAGACGAGACCCCTGTAGGCCTACAGGAATGTGTTCGCGACAGTTAATATCTAATGACTACACTGACCCACTGACCCTAACCGACCCTCACCCTAACCCTGAGCTCCTGAAACCGACCCTCACGACTTCAAGTTTTATAGTCTTGTTTCGAAAATATCGGTTACGAAAATCACATTTCCGAAATGAGGTTTATCTGACGGACACTAAAACTTTGGATACAATAGTGTAATATTAAGCTCGCTCTTACAATATTCAACAAGAATGTCAGAAGAACACAAGAGGGTCGGTTATAGGGTCAGGGTTAGGGTTAGTCGTCCATGTTTTCTAATGACGAAACGTTCAGGTTTATGACGTAATAGATCAGTTCTGACGTAACATAGAATTAAAATTACGTAGAATAATTATGAAGAATTTTAAATGAGGTAACATATGAAGAATTTTGGGGGTCGTAAAACCGACAAGTACCGAATCTATATATATATAATCCAAAGTCGATTTTTTTCTGTCCTTCCGTATGTTTGTCCGTCTGGATAAAGGCTCCGAAACGGAACGCTTTAACGATTTGAAAAATTTTTTCAAAACATTATTACGCCACGTCATGGTCAACGCGACTATTTTCAGCTCGCAATTTGATTTAAACGCCGATATATGGACATTTTACATTTACAACTTTTTAAACGAGGCTATCTTAATACCGCCCATAGTAATAGTATGGCCATTTGTTCACGTCACGAAAGCTTAAATTAATATGCAATCTTACGTCACGCGGAGGATCTAGGTCAACGCTCTGATTCGCAACCAATCACGATGACCGTTGATTTCAAATCAGAAGTGGTCACGCGCCCACGGCTGAATTTATAGGTCATCGGACTTAAAAATTCGCCAATGCAAAACTTTAGGGATTCGAAATTTTTAACGAACGTTTTCATTTGAATTTCTATAGATCTCAACCCAACTTTATTTCAACTCAAGATTTACTTTAAATTCCGATATTTGGACATTTTAAGTTTCGATGTGGTCATAGTCTGTTTCAATGCAGGAGTATATATCGCGTAGAGTTACAATTAAACAACTTCAAGCCAGCGCGTAAATTCGCCAGAGGGATACACGAAAAATGTGCACATCGTTAAATTCAAATTCACGGGCGCTGACGAAGATGTCGTTAAATTCAAATACACGGGCGCTGAGGAAAACCCGGGCGAACGCCGGGTAAAAACTGCTAGTATTATTATAATCCTCCTAAATCCTTCTCCTCCTCCGTTCATATACCTCCTTTTCTTCACCTTTCCATACTCTTAACCTCTCTACACGTTTTCAATCGCTAAAGACTGAGCAAACGAATGATAAAATGGCGTGCATGACTTTTTTGTCCCCGTTGTCGTTTGACGGGACATAATCAAAGCCAGTCGATAGCAGAACAAAGGAACTCATATTCGAGAAGCGCAGGCCATGAAATAAGCCTACCTAAGAATACTCTCCGATTAATAGGCCTACTGGCTTAAAATCAATGTAAAAATCAATCAATAAGATCATTATCACCTGCACCGTTTCCGTTTATTACTTTTAAATTAAACCCATAACGACCAGTTGCCATAGAAACGTCGGAATTGCAGGCCGCGGCATAAAACTTGCCGCTGGCGACGCTCTGAAGTTGTTGATACAGTTTCTTATAAGCATGTCTATCGCTCCGAAGTTTGCTCGACATAGGCCTATTCAGATTAACTATTTCAGAAATGAGGATAAAATAACTTTATCGATATATACGCAATTGATTCGGCTGTCATGGCGACCGTTTCGAAAAATCATTAAGCCACAGATGGTGCTGTGCGCCGTGGTATACAGAGGAGAACGGCGGACTCCTGAGAGCTGTGCGCCAGATTGACGTTCGTATCATTCGTCGTCTACTTCGAATCTCTTGATAACATATAAACGACTTCACGTCAGCCGTAAATCAATCAGGAGGATTGTCCGATTTAGAATAATTTTATATGTTTTACTACGCGTTTTCAGGCGTTTTGTTGGTAACAGGTTGAGAACGACTCGTCGCAATGATACATGTATGCGATCGAATATACACGCTGTAGTCAGAGGAGACGAGCAGAAAGCAAAGCGGATCGGATTTCAAAGGACACGCATCAATCGGATGTAGACAGCTTTTACCGAAGAAATATCACTGACCTGCCGCCAGTCATCGATTATGATCACAAGATGACAAATGCGTATATACAACCCTGTGCAAAATAACCCTCTTAAACGATCATCTCGATACTCTATGGCTGTATAGGCCTATATTACGCACTGTTTGCGATTTGTCGTCTACTGATCGTAAACGTATAGGCTTCAAACTTCTAAAGCGCCACTCGAAAGCCAAGCGCAGGGCATAGTTTATTCACGAGCGCTGCGTCGAGTCAGATGCGTTGTCAAAAGGGTATTCAGAGAGAAGGAGGCCCGAGTCCGATTGCCAGAGGTAAGAGTATTAGCTGATACGGCGGGTATCGTTTAAACTATAGGGGTGGGCAACGATTAAAACTATTAAAACTTTTAATCGAAATTAATCGCACGATTAAAATTTTTAATAACACGATTAATTTTTAACGCATGTCACAATAGATAAAAAGTATAACTACTCTACCGACTCTGAGTAGTTACTTTGAATGTGTAAGTATAACTACTCTACCGACTCTGAGTAGTTACTTTGAATGTGTGCTATATAAATGCTTGCAGTCAATAAACAAAAAGCAAACAGGCTTTCGTATACTTGTTTTTAGTTTTTAGTTTTTACTTTAAAGTTTAAAGTTTAAACTGAACGGTTTTATCAAGAATTGTTTTGGCCCATTTCTGGAAATAATTGGGCGCAGTGACAATCGCGTTAACTGCGCTAAAAAATTTAATCGCGCTAATTAATTCACGCATTAATCGTGTTAATAACGCGTTAAATGCCCAGCCCTATAGTTTAAACGCATGTAGCATTTATTTTATTTTCCAAATCTGCGTGCGATAATAGGCCTTTAAATACTGTTGAATATCTTGAGAAAATATTACAATGTTCGACAATATATTGTGCAGCATCTTCCATAAGAATTGAACCGGGTCGTTAATGCCTCCTATATATATATCGTGACATCATCACAGTTAGCATAAGATAATGTTCTACATGCGCTAAACTGAATTTAATAATAAAGTAATAAAACATAAACTATACGCAACAGAGCATGCAAAGAGACAAGTCTATATATGTTATGTTGTTTTCTTTCCGAACCATAAGGTGTCTCCTCTCCCCCGGCCGCGAAGCCACAGAGCACGGATGAACGATCACGAGAACTGATCGATGGTTTGATCAGAAGCGAATTTGTTCGGCGTATACAAAGCATAATGCTGCTTGTCATGAACTCGCGTCGCCAGATGTTAAGAGTTGGCACGAAAATGGATTCGATATTATAGATACAGCCATTTGTCTACATTATTATTATTATTAGTACTGCTATTATAATCGTAAAGAAAATTTGTAACGCAACAGATAACATGAGGTTGGGTGTAGGGGGGGGGCAATATGGCTTTGTGTCCCTTCTGATTTTGTTGGGGTGCCACTGAACTCCTCAAAGTGGTTTGGACAAGTCTTTCCTTTTTACGAATCAGCTATGTGGCTATAATAGTCACTTATACAGTGATGTTTAGTACGTCATGACAAAAGTGCTGACTTCTCCAGCCCAAATTATGTTAATGCCATTAACACAATACAATATAATAGCATACAACTTTATTTGATACAATACAACTGTATTTGATACAGTATTATACAATACAACTGTGTTACTGTATTTTACACAATACAATACAACTGTATTTGATACAATACAACTGTATCTGATGCATGTATGTATATGTATGTATGTATATATGGCCATTTATATTGCACCTTACAAAAAACTCACGAAAGCGCTATACAGTACACTATACAATACAACTGTACTTGATATATATTGCCCTCCTTTCAAAGTTCAGAAGTGCAAACGCACAAACCACAGACCCTTTTGGGTCTCCTCTGTTCCCTAGCCAATGCACCGCTATGTAATAGTCAAGTTATAATTGTTGTTAATTAATTGTTATATGCATTGTGCTTCTGGAAATAAAAAAGTTGTCAGTTAACATCGACGGCACATACGAGTGTTTCCAAACTCATATATGGGAGGATCCGCGCTGGTTACCTATATATGCAAAAGCGCACTGAGTTTAAGATCTTGATGCTCAGATGTAATTGTCTACGCAACAGGCTCTGCTCTATCTTATCTCAAGGAGATATAATTATGTGTCTCAGTATCATCCATATACCTATAGTCGCAGATTTCTCCGCTCTGCCACGTATACGGCGACTTGTTTGTTCCACCGGCCCGAACTTCCCCGGCCCAGCACAGAAGTTTTGCTGTGGTCGGCGCATCCTTCTATAATCTATAGAATAACTTGTCTAGCAACCAGTGACATGAACTCCTCGGTCTCTCGATTATTTGTGCCCTTTCAAGACGCTAAATAAACAAATAACCTACCCGAAATGCAACGACAACGACTTTGGGGGTGGTCCATAGTGTAGTGGTGACATCAGTGGCGTGATCCCTTCCCCTCCCAAAGGTCCACTCAGCCTATCATTCGCGAGATGGCGCGTTCGTAAAAATGAGATGTATACTATAGGACGTGATTGGCGCCTTGCATGGCTGCCGTATACAGTTAAATTCGACTCCTGTAATAACTTGATTTGTAAATTGTAATCATCCTGCATTGTGTCAGTTTCAAGTTAAACGAAGATTATTATTATTATTGTGGGGCGCGGTGGTGTAGAGGTATGTTCGGTGCCTTGCAACCGGAGGGTTGCGGGTTCGAATCCACCTCAAGGGGTATATTCGGTGCCTTGCAGCCGGAGGGTTGCGGGTTCGAATCTACCTCAAGCCGCTGCGTAGGGACCCTGGGCAAGTCCTTCACTCGCAATTGCTCATGCGCTTCGGCGTGAAACTCCGATTCAGTGTCCGCGCGCACTGTAGTCGGGAGCGCCTCTGAGTAGAAATCTTGAAGGGGCGCTATATAAATATCTGAAATGAATGAATGAATGAATGAATGAATTATTATTTTACGTCAGACTTGCCACGGATCCAATCGTTACGGTCCACTGCGTAGAATCACGTGATCTCACAACCAGCCTTCCAGCAACTACATTACGCCATCACCAACCGTCCCCATGCATCCTACGCTGACTCCCATGGTGCACAGTGCTTATACAAATATGTCATATACCAAATGATCTATACAGAGATGGCAGTTGGATTGGAAGATATATGTATACAATGGGAGTGTATACAATTCGTGGCGTTAATTACGCTGCAGCCAACGCAATCGTTGCCTTGGGCTGTTGATTTTAATTTCTGATATAGTTTAATTGGTCGTTGATGTGTACAATAATTATTACCGTCAATCTGATCTGTCTATCTCTTCTTTCTGTCTATGTTTCTGTTTGTCTGTCTGTCTGGGTCCTTGTCATTAGCTGTCATCGTTAATATGTCCGCCTGCCCACCTTTAGTTTCGGCAGATATATCAGACCATCATCAGCCCCAAAGGAAGACGATTAGAGTCTGTGTAAATACAATACATTATTGTTCAATTGCAAACGAATGACGACTGGCGTTTCATTGTGGCTGCGATATGTTAAGGTATACTTAGCAAGATTGCTTCCCATTATCACCCGTGAATTTACAGGTATAAAAACACACACTTTTCCCGCCATCTCACACATGACAACACCCTATATGCATATACATATACATAATCATGTACATACACATGTATATATACATATATATATATATATATATATATATATATATATATATATATATATATATATATATATATATATATATATATATATATATATATATGACCGACTGACCAACCAAAATCACTATATATCTGTTCATGTTCATCACATGTTTAGTGCACAACTCCTTTGACAGTTAAAATACCACAGAAATCAATCACCAGCCAAAATAAAAACTGCATCGGGAAATGCAGTTGCAGAATTACTTGAACAATATGTACGTATTTGTATAATATCTCACAGATAGATAGACCGTGCATATATGTTTATTAACTGTTGTTTACATTAAGCAATTATATTTACTAATTAGTCAATTAGTCTATGCTTCGGTTGACGAATTTAGAATTAATTTGACGCTGAATGGACGAAACGGAAGAAGTGCCACCGAATTGACGATGTAGGTCATATACATGGACCAACAGTGGCACTAAATTAATCGGATATATCACAGAGGATTATAACAGGAACAGGTGGTTCATTGTCAATGCGGAAGTCGTCATGCATGAGCGAATGCAAGACGCATAGAGACACTGATCTGTATTGAGTTCGCAGAAATAGCAAATCGGTATTGATATGCTGTATTGATATGTGTTGCATTGACATGTTGCATTGATATTCCGTATTGATATGTTCTATCGATATGCTATATCAATATCTCGAATTGATATGTTGTTTGGTTTTTGGAATCGATATATGTTATATATTGATATGTTCCTTTTTATGTTCTATTGATAGGCTGTGGATTTTTTTAAAGAAGCGTTTGATAATCTAATTGAGCTATAGCGTATACTTTACCGTATACCTTAATTAGCTTACCTAACCTAACTTTACTTTGCTTTATAAGAAACGACCCGCCCTCATATGTGCTGCGGCAAAGAAAATGAAGCGATAACATTTCATATACCCATGGCTGCCTCAGGATGGGGGGGGGGCTAGATTAATGGACTGCTCCTCCTCAGGTGATATGGATTTAGGTATACTGTATATAGACCTATATATGTGACGAATTTTAAGAGGAAGTGCATGGTCTAATGCCATGGATGGGTGAAGACAAATGAAGTGAAAGACGAGGATCAGGAGGAAGACCAAGAGGAGGAGAAGGAGGAGGAAGATACTGAGGAGGAGGCATATGAGGAGAATGAACCAGAAGGCAGACGGAAAGGAAGAAGCAAGGAGGACAATTATGAAGAGGTGGTAGAGGATGACCATTGTTGGACCCTCCATCTGAATGACCTCCCACAAGACTTGAGATTGCTTCCTCGGTTAAACTCGCCTGCTTTTGGGGGGTCCGGTGGCGCGTTGGATAACATCTGGCGAAGAGTGCGAGAGGTACCGAGTTCGAGCCCCGTTAGGGCGGATTTGCTTTGTAGGCTGCTATTAGCGCCGTGTATTACAGGCTGTCTGTTCTGTTAGTATTTAACTAGTTAAGATTGTTTCAATTGCATAACATGTAAATGTACAGCGCAGTGCGTTTGTCAGGCGCTAAATTAAAGAAAAGATATTATTATTATTATTATTTTTATAAGTCCCTTAAATCACAATATTTTAACAGCATGTGGCTGCAGGGGCTGGGAGCGCCTCTGAGTATGGCTCTTGAAGAGGCGCTATATAAATTCTCAGAATGAATGAATGAAGGACCAGAGAGACGAAAGAGGAAATGTTAAATAGGGGAAGAGGGAGAGGAGTATTAAGAGAAGGGAGGCGAGCAGAGGAATAGAGGGAGTATATATGATGAGGAGACCTAGTTGAGATGAACACATCTTATGATACGCTGTATGTTTACTTTCTTATATTCGTAACTATATATATGGCACCGGTTAATAAGCTGGTCTCCCTGAAGCGGCTTTTGTGTGCATGGTTCTGAGAAATTTCGGATATTTACATTACAGCGTGTTACATTGCAGAATCGAGCCTTTTCCGTGGTGGGCCCAGTGGTCTGGAACGGGCTCCCCAAGAGCTATACGTCTGTGGGACTCTTATTGGTGTATTTTTTTTATTAAACTCAAAACTGTACTTTTTGGCCGTGCCGGAGTCGGGAGCGCCGCTGAGTAGTCCCATTGAAGGGGCGCTATATAACTTCATGAATGAAATGAATGAATGAAAGAATTGCATAGTGAGTTTCTAAATGTATACAGGCGCAATACAAAGGCTATGTATAAGATGCCCTCACGATTGTGTACCTGCATGAATTCGAGGATTGAAGAAAGTCCCGTGTCGCGAGAGTAGCCATGTGTAGAAGGTGTTGTTATCGTCCGGGGGGCTGGTCGGTGACCGGGCCCCTGCGCCGGGGAACATCTGCGGGTGCCCTGCATGTCCCATCTGCAGATAGGGGTGGTGACCCCCGATTAGTCCGGGCAGCCGCAGCAGACTCTGTTGGACGAGCTGGACGTCGTGCAGGGTATGTCCCTGGAAGAGGAACGGGCGCGAGTGACCCACTCCACCGCCGCCGCCGAAGATGTTCTGGTGCAGTCCGGGACTCGCATGGAAGCTGCCTGGATCGGGTCTCTGCCGGACGAAATCCGCGTGGAACGGCGTCGGATCTGGCTGCTGGAGACGGGGAATCGGGTTGTGATGGCGGATGTCCCCTCCTCCTCGGGGCAGTGGACTGTGACGGACGTCGGTTCCTGGTGCCGTCGTAGGGGTCGTTCCGGTCGTTGACTGGCGCCGGTTGATGGCGTTGCAGTGCTCCTGGAGCTGGTGGACGGCGGATTTGAACGGTCGTGGACTGTCCGAAAGTTCGTGGGATGTTGGAATGGGGCGTTTGAGGACCACGCGATTCTCATTGGAGGGAATCGGGTCTTTGGACATCAGAGACTCAATGCTAAACGAACTCGGTCTCTTGACCGTCGGCGCTGGCTGCAGCATGGCTTCAGGTTGACCAGCGGATTCTCCTTGTTGATAAAAACAGCAGAAGAGAGAGATGAAATTGACGTTTGAATACCTATTGGTTTTGCTTCGCGCAACAATCACAATTGACAATTGATATGGATCCTCCTTGTTGTTAATCAGTTTTCCGAGTCAACTCGCTCACTTCTCCTCCATCCTATTGAGACGACAAGCGATGCTCTTTTCCTCTAAGGCGTCGCCTAACGATCAGTTTACCATCTACGAAGGGGATCTCATCAGTCGTTGATACGTACACTCAACTGCCTTAATCCAAACGAGATCTGATCACTTACTATAACTTCTGTCAGTAATCAGGTCTCAAGTCGTTCTCTCATTTTCGAACAAATCGTCAAGTTTTACCGACCACCAGGCCGAGCAATTGGCGACAGGCGATCAACAGTCATTGGCCAGTTGCGCTGTGATCGACAGAAGGTTGGTAGCCGTCGCCGCACGCGGAGCTGTAACGATGACGTACGGATGGCAACGCCCACCTTGTTAGGGACCGACCGCGCGCACGTCGCTCTAATCATGACAATGATGATTGTGGTCGTAATTATGGCTGCCTGGGTGTACTCTGAATTTAGCCGCCAATTATAACGCGATGATAATTATCTCGAATTTCTTTATCTGCTTCGATTTATAAACGCTGACGTCATTACTGATGTCACTTTATACCTGGCATCGTCTTTAGTGGCTTTGTTAATTGCGCCTAGTAATTGGTTATTGTATTTAAAGATTATTTGTTTTATCGTAACTGCGTTGAAGCAGTTTTGATTCGTTTTCAATTGACGTTGAATTTGCATGCTGAAATTAATCCGGAGATGCTGGGCGCTTGTCATTTTGATTGACTTTTCATATATATTTAAATTTATTCATTTTATTTTTATTTTTCGTGGAAATTTCCTGTGATTTTTCTCTGTCAAATGATAGAACTGTCATGAAACAAGCATATTGGACAATTTATTACGGACGATGGCAAAAAAATAAAAAATTCCAGGCAGTGTGCAAACACAATGTCAAAGATACAAACTGTGAAAATGCTCTCAATGAAATTCGAATTGTATTTTTTAGAGAACGCCGAGTTCAAAGATTCACAAGAAGGCTTATAATGTTCAACGAAATAACACCACAAAATATTTAAAAAAATAGAAGGTCGAATGCGCCAAACGCCAAAGAACATAATATACTTTAATTAAACTTATAAATGCGAAATAAGTCCTATTATCGATCTACGTCTAATGCATAGAGCCATTGCGGCCACATTCTTCTCTAACCTGAAGACTGTTCTCTTTAGCCGGGGTTGAGTCGGGAGCGCTTCTGAGTAGATAATCTTGAAGGGGCGCTATATAAATCTCTTAAATGAATGAATTAATGAATGAATGAATGAATGTATTATAAAACGCCACAAATACAACTGCATGCTTTAAATCAATGACAGAACAAGGTTGGACCAGTTATCATCATAATCACCACCAATACCATCACCACCACCACCACCATCACCACCACCACCAACACCACCACCACCAACAACAACACCAACACCACCAACACCACCACCACCACCACCACCACCAACACCACCACCACCAACAACAACACCAACACCACCAACACCACCACCACCACCACCACCACCACAGAGATGCAGCCACAAACAAATCAAAGAGGCAGTTCGGAGTATAGCTTATCACATAACAATATCACATAACAATATTTTTGCTTATAATATACTAGAACAATTCATACTTAAATACTTAACTGGATGCTGAAACTTAAGATTTAGGCCAGGGATGGGCAACTGGCGGCCCGCGGGCCGGATCCGGCCCCCGGGGACCTTTGAACCGGCCCTTGGCATGTCCTATATATTAGCACTGTACCTGGCACTTTGGGGACCTTTTATCCGGCCCTAGTTTGGGAACCTTTAGTCCGGCCCTACACAAATGAATTTCTGTACATAGACCGACATTAACACATCTGTTTCTTATTTATTAAGAATCCGGCCTCTAGTCTATAGTCAACTAGTTTACTATTATACTCAGTCATTAATGTAATCTACTCTCTGCATGAAACAAGACCACAAGTGGGTATACTCGCTACTTTATAAACCATCTGTCAGAACTTTTCAAACGAAGTTGCTACTCTGGCGAAATCAAATATCAAAAGGCAATACTGTGCATTTTCCATGTTTTACTGATTCTGCAAATATCAAGAAGTGCACAGAAAGTAGAGTTCCTGTCCAGGTTTGCTGATTTACTGCTCATGAACTGGACTTAAATTTTTTGAATCTCCCTTTTCCATCGATGCCAATTCAGCACCAAGCTCCATGCAAATGGAATTTATTGTACTTCAATGCCAGTCAGTTGGAAAGGAAATTTCGTGAGGTACCTCTGATTCAGTCCTACATAACTTTACATTTCTCAGGATTCTAACTCTTCATTCAAATTTTCATAGCCTGAAACTGCATGGTTGCACTGTTTCCATGCACGGTGCACCTATATTTGTGAACAGTTCTTCTCAAAGATGAAACTAAGAAAGTGCTAAAACAGATGCAGACTAACAGATAACAATCTCTCCAAAGAATTTCGAATTGCCACATCGAACTTCAAAGCAAACATTCCAGATGTGTGTCGTGAGAAGAAGTGCCAGATCTCACATTAAATATACCACACTAAACAAGTGGATACATTGTACAGACTAACAGTTTTATGTATTTTTAAAACTGAATAAAACTTTTTTTAATTTTTAGTGTAGGACTGTACATATTAGGATAATTAGATTTCCATCATAAAAATTTTCTTCACTTGCTTTAACGGTTATTCTGTAATATTTAGTTTGAATAAAATTATTAGTTTCATTTTCTGGGGCAAATGAATCTGCAAAAATTAGCTCGCGATTGGCATATGGCCCCTGAGCTACCCAACAAACCTTAAAGCGGCCCTCTGTTAAAAGAAGTTGCCCATGCCTGATTTAGGCAGATAATGTTCATATATAAAAATTATATTAGCACTTGCGAACTTTTAAATGCATGGACTTTTAAACGTATACCATAGACGAATAGAACTATATCCTATAAGCAGCTCATTTTAGAACTTACATAATCCGTGCTTTTTTATCGATTATTTTAAACACATATATTTCCTTGTTTTAATAACTTGCTCTTATGATGGGGAGCGCCAGCCGCTTGCTATTGTAATCTGATATTCATAAAATTATTGTCGAATTGTCAAATAAACAGACTTCAGAATTTCATATACTTGCGAAACTGTGGAAGGGACAAACTGAGGCGCCATAGAGCCGCAGGCCTGTATGGAGAAAGACGATTCCGGGTGGCGGGCCCATTCCGGCCCAACATGACAGAGCTTCTGGACGGAGCTGAAGCAATATGCATATGAGGGACAGTCAGAAGTCCATGCATGGACTGCCGACTGAAGGGTGCCACGACCAGAGGCCAAGGGATCAAAATGCAGAATTCCCTAAAGGTATACGATGCATGGAGCAGAGCCAACACTACAATTACGCATAATGGTCAGGATCTTAAACTGAAAGCGCTGCTGGATGGGGAGCCAGTGTAAAGTATCCCGTATAAAGGAAGCCAAATGGCCAAACCTTTGGACACTTCTAATAAGACGGACAACGGCATTAATTAACAACAGAATGAATCTTCGAAATATTATAGTGAAGCACAGAGAGCGTCTTCAAAGTCCATCCTCGTGCAGATATTGGCGTGAATTGGTTAGGGCGCTCGACCAGTAACACGGAGAGTACGGGTTCGAGTCTCCATGCACTGAGGCGGTCACTATATATGTGAGAACCCTGAGTAAGTCCTTGATGCACAATTGCTCAGCACTGTCGACCAGGGCCGCATTAAGGCTATTGCGGGTCCGGGTGCTGTGATAATAGTGTGATTATTTTCCAAAGGCCACTCTGACAACAACCGGTCCACCACGCTCAATGACGCTCATATTTAGAACATGCTTCCAAGTATACGTTTAGACTGCAGTTAATACTGCCTAAAGACACAATAAACAACAATAACGTTATACGTTACTATCTGTGCACGCAATGATTAGTGTCATGAGCAGGTAAATGACTATAAGTAATTAAATTAATTGTAGCTTCGTATTTCTTTATGTTAAATGACTATAAGTAATTAAATTAATTATTATTTTGTATTTATTTATGTTGAAGCATTTTCTCTAGATTTAATAACAGTAAGTTAATAACAAGCGTATATTAACAAATTTATTAACTTCCGAAAATGCGGGTCCCTCAAAACTGGGGCCCTGGGTGCTGCAACACCCTTAGCACCCCTTAATGCGACCCTGCCGTCGACGCTCTGTCACGTGGACGTGTGTCCACTTCTGCAACTTAGAAGAAGGACAATGTGAAATACAATTGTGTTTATTACAGCTATTTTTACCGATGCAAAGTTAATAACACATCAAGCAAAATAGTATCGTAAGCTGATAGACCAGATGACCGTCCTTGCATCCGACCAACCATTTGTCCACTTGTCAACTGACCGACCGACCGCTTGTCTTATTACTGATTTTAATAATCGACTGAGCATGCAGTCTCTGGTAAGTGATAATCGTTTTATGGCCTGCAGCGCCTAAGGACAGACATTAGCCAAAGCATTTACGCTCGTCACCCTCCAATGATTACTCATAGAAAGGAGGTAAATGAAACAATATTTAAATTAAGCTTCACACCCCACATATAGGTTTCAAGTACAAATCGGGAAATACAGCACCTATATCCATACAAGGCTATATCGCCCATAGCCAAGAAACAGACCACCGTCATTAGACAAGATGCTTGTACATATCATATATATAGACCGGGGTAAAACAGTTCATTACTGAACTTTACACGGTCCCTCCGAAATGCCCATTTAACGACGATAATGGATGGGCTATCTGTATAGAAAAGGGTTCGCCTCTGACCATCCGTTACCCTAATGAGTCTATCCCACCCCGATCCGAAAAAGCATCACTTCAAAGGACCGTGTATACTTAAACCCCACAGTGGGTCAACTTGTCTCGCGTCCCCTACGACAAACGAATTCTGTTTGTACTTTACAGATGATAATTATCTTCATTCACTCCTCGTTCTCTTAATAAAATTCAATTCGCCGCGTGTATACCTCCGTCTGTTAGTGTGATTTTAATTATTACCCTGTTAGGGTGAGGGTATAAGAGGGAGACCACCGGCATAGCTCCGGTCTTTGACTTCAGAGGAACTCCAGTCTGCGAGAGACGTCGCGCTTCAGTGATTAGTAAAGGCGCCAAAGAAAACTGAGCGTCGACTGTTATCCTTATTAAACGAGAACCGTATTGTAATGTAAATTAAATATTTATATGGCGCAGCGTCTAATGACTCCTCGAAACTTCTTAAACCTGTGCATATGAATGTATTACTCATGTGTAAGTATCGTATCTGAGAATTTATAAAGCGCCTCTCACAGTATATATCTATTCAGAGCGTGACAGCCTCGAGGAAATAAGAGACTTCAAACAACGAAAGAATAAGGGTAAGTATGCATGTATGTATGTATGTATTGTATATATGTACCAATGTGTGTATGCATAGGTATAGAATGTATGTGTGTATGTTTGTATGTATGTACGTATATATATTCATGTATATTTATGTATGTATGTATGTATGTATGTATGTATGTATGTATGCGTGTATGTATGTATGCGTGTATGTATGCATGTATGTATGTATGTATGTATGTATGCATGTGTGTGCAATGTATGTATGTATGCGTGTATGTATGTATGTATGTATGTATGTATGTATGTATGTATGTATGTATGTATGTATGTGTGTATGCATGCATGTATGTATGTATGTATGTATGTGTGTATGTATGTATGCATGTATGTACGTATGTATGTTTGTATGTATGTATGTATGTGTGTGTATTTACATATGTAGTCTATGTATACGTAGATAAATGTATTTATGAGCAGATAGCTAAAGAAATAACCTATAAATAAAAGTATACACTTAACAGTTTCAAAATATGCAGTCCGTCCGTCCGTCCGTTCGTCCGTTCGTCCGTCCGCTAGTGCGTATATACGTTAACTTGGTTCGAACAGCCTGTGACATAAATAGGGTTGTAAGTCGTCCATATGACCCTTATACATCGGGACGGGTCTATAGAAATCCGCGTCGAAGAGATGATGAGTTTAAGACCGTGTCAGTCCGGCCCTGCAGCATCGACTTGTGCAGTCGTCGTCATGGCTGCGTTGTTCAGAGGGTTGGGCACTTGTCATGCGCGCGGAGCACTTGTCAGAGACAGACACTGAGAAAGCAATTGAAGGCGATCGTTTTAAAAGGATCCGTCTTTCTTCCTTCTCTTCTTCGTCTTCTTGGTCTTCTTTTTCTTCTTCTCTTCTTCCTATATCTATCGAATAGAATCGGCTGCGTTTTTATGTCTCCTTCTGACAACTCTTAATCATTGCCTGACTATTGTCGCCGACGCTAAACGACTCTTAATGAAACGCACGCAGGCTCAACCACCAACAGCCAAGGCACAAAGCCACTTTCAAACCAAGTCTATATGTACACACATGCAACTATCAGGCACATATATCACGTGCGTTTCAAACATATTACATTATTTCATATACCTAGTAACCTAGAGCGGTTACACATATATCATGTCACATGTATCATGTCACATATACATACATTAATAAGACGTGTATCAGAAGAATAACATGTTTTCGTGTGGCCATTTTTTTAAACTGAATAAACACTAAAACGCACGGGCTTGACTTTACCTATACAGCCTGATTGCAATTTTAATTGAAGGTTTGTATACATTTTAGTTTGATGCCTAAACGTTAAGTTTTTGCTTGTAATATCTGAATATATCCAATACTCTAAAATGCATTTTGCAGAAGAACCAAGCAATATATATAAACAAATAGGCACATATACAAGCAGGAATACATACATATTCATAGGCAAACATACATATTTATAGGCATACATACATCAGAGATAGGTAACTAATCGATTAGATTCTAATCAATCAGCCAATCGATTAGACAGAGATCTAATTCTAATTCTAATCAATTAGCTATCGCCTGATGCTTATTCTAATTCTAACTGATTAGCAATTTGTACCTAATTCTAATCATAAAGCGATTAGCTGTTCGATTAGATCAACTTTTCTCTATATGCTTCTCACAGGCGACTACAAAATTATCCTGAATTTGCTGAAACATTCTTTAATGGTATTGAGATAAAGTGGTATCGGAAGGAAGAGCAAAATTATTAAGGAAGTGTATAAAAGATGCAGTAAAATTATCAATGCTAATTGCAAGCCAGCTCATATAGGCCTATGTATCGTCAAACTTCGTCAGTCACGTTAAGGTGAAGTTCAAGATGACAAACAAATTATTGACCGACTGCATGGCGTTTCATCTGTTTCTAATTGCTAATTGATTAGCTGCTTCTAACTCTAATTCTAATCGATTAGCAATTTAACTAACCGTGCCCATCTCTGCATTCAATCAATCAATCATTAATTCATTCATTCATTCGTTCGTTCGTTCGTTCGTTAGTTCATTCATTCATTCATTCATTCATTCACGTGGTCATTCGTTCATTAATAATTCATTCGCTCATTTACTTTGTCACTAATTCATTCATTCACTCTTTCATTCATTAATTCGTTGTTTCATCAATCATTCACTCATATGCTATGACCCAGTATGTAAATGGCTCAGCAATAAGCCACGTAGGGTTCAACGTAACACCTAAAACCACTTGCATGTGAAAGACATCTGCTTTAGAAAGTAATAAACGTGTCAACGGCTGATCATTGACACCTGCCTATCTTTAAATCACTACCTTCGTCACACCGTGGTATAGTCCAAAACAGCAAATGTTAACACGTAAGTTGTCTAATGCGACGAGTTAAGTTGCTCCTGCAGCGTGTTGGTAATGTGCCCACGAAGTATTATACGATGACGCTCCAATGGCCAGCCGCAAATTTCCTGAGGTCAACTGGTTCAAACATGTCAACACGATATTCTTATCTCTTTGACGCGCCATCGCTAGATACTTTGTGGAGGCAGTATATAGGCAGTCTTGAGGCAGGTAATAATAATCTAGTGATTTATATAGGGCCAATGTGATACTGCATACAGGGCTTCAGATAAAACCTTATATAAAAAAATCGTAACCCCCACCCTATAGACTCTTCACGTATAGAACGCCTTACTGTCACATGAGGCAGCCGTGGGTATACTATGAAGTGCTAGCGACTTCATTTTTCTTAGCCTCGGCATATGAGGGCGGGTGGCTAATCCTCTCCCTTTCCGTCTCATCTTCCCACCGACAGTGTACAGTCAGTGTACTAATCATATTTGAGTTGGCAAGAGCTGCAGGTGGATCAGAAATCTCAAGCCAAATTCAGCCCTGGCGGAGTGTGAACCTCCGCCCAATCGATTGACAGTGCATCACGCTAACCACTAGACCATGTACATAATGTACCAGTATATATAAGGTCCATGACAAAAAATTTCGGAGGGTTTTAAGATTTCGGGGGTTTTTCATTGGAAATGGTCGCGACAGTTCAGGCTTTTGCATATTTCACATGTAAAAGCATAAAAGATTTTTTCGGAAACTTATTTGGGGGGGGTTTGAACCCGTAAAACCACCCCCTAAAATACGCCCATGATAAGGTCATACACGCATGCGTGCGTTCATGTACGCGTACATAGCCCATCGCTGCAAATGTGTGCATGTACAAAGTGGAACAGCGGATCCTCTTCATTTGTTCACGCGAGGATGCATCTTCTGCTGGCGAATATTTTCGGCGTTGCGCACAAAACGCGTCCACTTGGTAGCGATCAAAGAACGAGGACAAAGACCTGACTTCCGCTCTGTCTATCTATCTTCCATCGCTTGGTCGTTGGAACATCCATCCATCCATTTATCAGCCCTCGAATCATTAGCACGAATTAACCCTGTGTCGGCTGAATTAACCCTACATCGACGGGGCGTTGCGGTCTTTCGATCGGTTGACCTTTTCGGAGAGGAACAGAGAGGTCACTCATACCCCACCAGTTCATCGACTATCCCCATATCATGCATATAATTATGGTCTATGCATCTCGTATCATCTATACTTTGAACCATGTGATAGTAAAACTTAAATATCTAATCTGAGAATTTCTTTAGCTCCATTAGATATCGATATTTGAAGAGCTTACAGGCAACGTAGACTTTGGTTTTCAAGGCGGGTTTACGGTAATCGAACAAATACGATGCAGTGCTCAAATCCCTCCATCCAGCCGTTCATCCATCCATCCGTCCATATACAGTATACACCAATCAACCCACGTATGTATGTATGTATGTATGTATGTATGTATGTATGTATGTATGTATGTATGTATGTATGTATGTATGTATGTATGTATGAGCACTTGTTATAGCGCCCCTTCAAGACTTCTACTCAGAGGCGCTCCCGACTACTGCGCGGACGCTGAATCGGAGTTTCACGCCGAAGCGCATGAGCAATTGCGAGTGAAGGACTTGACCAGGGTCCCTAGTCCCTACGCGGCAGCTTGAGGTGGATTCGAACCCGCAACCCTCCGGCTGCAAGGCACCGAACATACCCCTACACCACCACGCCCCACGTAGGGCCTACCCACAGGCCCGTAGCCAGTAAGAGGCAAGACGAGGCGAGTGCCTCGGCGTAATTCTCAAGACGAGGCAAGACGAGGCATGCCTCGTCGTACTTCGACATGAGAATAATTAAAACAAATATCATGTAAAGAGTAATTAGATTATGGCATCTTCTAAAAAAAGGTCACTAGAAATTTTTGGCGGAACTAAGAAAGAAAATTTTCCGGAAAGTCTTGCCTTTCGGGCGCACGAACCCCTAGTTACGCCACTGATGTTAGTTTACATTAAAGTACAGTCGGGGCAGACTTTGTCCCAGTAGTCCAAATCTGTTAAAAGATTTAACAGATTTAATATGCACTGAGGTAAGGATATGAAAGCGGAGGTCAAAGAACGGGAATGGGAGGTGGATTTGCCTCGTCTTGAATTTGACTCTGGCTACGGGCCTGCCTACCCACCCAGCCACTGGGTAATGGCGAGAGTGGCGAGGGATGCCGATACCGGACGAGGTGGACATGGATGGTGACAGGTTGAGGGACATATATATTTAACAGACGATATAGCCCTGTTGCAGGCTGTTGGAAAATACTTTGAGAGGCACGAAAGATCCAAAACTCAGGCAGAGGCGGAGAAGGTAGGACTCATTATCACCCGAGAAGAAACAAAGATCAGGAAGGTCGGAAATTGGAATGAAGATGACAAGGTTGTAATCAGGCACGTAGCGAGACTTAAATTCAAGAGGAGGCAACTTCACAGATCATTGGCAAAATCCTGGCCATTGGGGTCATTAGTCAATTGAGGTTCCAGTATATTAAAAAAGCACGAGGAGGCAACTGCATGCCTCCTCGTGCCTCAATGTAGGTATACTATAGGTATACGACTATATATGATTGTAATCAATGACAGGGAGCTGGGAGCTGGAATCTGTGGATGCTTTCTGCTACCTCGCGACAGTGGCTTCTATCCCCCCTAACGAACCGGGCTCAATACCTCCTCTTCTCCCTCCAAAGCGGGGGCCTTCCCTCTCTCCCAGATCTCATATATCGCCGACGTGAGTTTTAGTTAATTTCTGATTAGATAAATGTGTCTGTAATTATAAATATCATCGATCCAACTTCTATTTATGCGAAGATTTCTTTCATCAATCCATTTAGGCAAACAATTATTATTTTCATCAATCCATCTTCCATTTTCAATTCACCATAAACAATGGATACCAATGCAAAATAGCCTAATAAAGCACCTAAAATGGAGGATTACTGGTAAAGTTGTTCAGTGTTTAAGCATGCGAGTCAACGGGTGTGAATTAAGCAAATTAAAATCTCGCATTCACAATCACCGAAATGCAACAAATTCATCAATGTAAGAACTTATTCAACTTCTGTCGAGCATTAATGCATTATGGCATGGAGAGGAGAGTTGCTCACAATGCGAAACTGATCATAATGTTCAAGCAAAGGTTACAGTTAATTGGGTACGTACAGTATGCCACGGTACCGCTAAGTTGTTAACCTGGTAAACTTGAAGGCGTGATGCTTTTGACAGTGTTCTGTCCAATTGTTGGATTTGTCCATTTGAATGTTGCCGCATGCCAACTCGCAACCTCGATATTTATCTTTCGTTTTTTCACGCGGCATAGTATTTTTAGTTAATGAAATACGTAGGGCCTAATTGAAAGCATATTTTTAGGTCTAGGACATTCCCCCCCCCCGGACATTTACCCCGGACGTTTCTCTCCGAAGATGGACTGATGAAAATAATTCTTTACTTTAATAGAAGTTGGATTGATGAAAGAAATTCTTTACTTTAATAGAAGTTGGATTAATGAAAAATTCTTTTCTTAAATAGAATTAAGCTGGATTCATGAAACAAATTCTATGCTTAAATAAAAAGTTGGATTTATGAAAGAAATTCTATGCTTAAATAAAAGTTGGATTTATGAAAGAAATTCTTTGCTTAAATAGAAATTGGATTGATGAAAGAAGGTCTTTGCTTCAATAGAAGTTGGGTTACTGACAGTTATCATGGACAATGGTAGAGTTACCTACTTAGCCTACTGTTCGAGGGAAATGTCCGGCGGGGAATGTCTGGGGAAATGTCCGGATACCGCATATTTTTAAGTTAAAACCAATGTAAATGTTTATTTTGTCACAACTATGCAGCCGATAATGTTGCTCGATTAAGTGCGAGAATGACATAACACATTAAGTAAGCTTACAGTGTGTTAACAAAATCCAGGGACTTAGTCGGAGGGTGTCACCGGTTCACACTAATAATATTATTTTATACAAGAAATGTGGGTCTTTCACAGGACTGTGAGTGAAGACTGTAACTTGCAGAAAGTGTGATAAAAATTGAAAACAAACACTTCCCCCCAATTTTTCACTGGGCTCAACTTGCGCCCGCCCTGTATAGGGATAGAAGCCCCTGCCTCGCGAGCCTATATAACAGCGAACAGCAGCGGCGATAGAGAAATAAAGATACGTAAACGGTATACGGCAAATGCTGTGTTTGGGAGGCTTACTGAGATCTGAAAAAAACGGATGTAATATATAATAATTATATTCGTTTATTGAGAAAGACAACTCTAATTGGCACACCGCAATCAGTTACAATGTCAAAGAGTTAATAGAAAATAATAGGTGTTTGTTTTACTCATTTATAGTTTATACGTAGTTGTAGTTGACCATAATGTTCAAATGAGGAATGGACATAGTCATTAAACACAAGCATAGAGGACTAAGATTCGCCTGTATACAATGCATGCCATAGTTTAAAGCACACTTTTTTTTTATCACTGTATGGATTGGAAACATGGCCAATGACAGTGGCAAACAAGAAAAGATTACAAGCACGCAGAACATCAAAGGTGGCTGAGAAGCATCCATATGTATACGGTGCGACAAGATACCAAAGAAACTATCAGAGAGAGAGAGAGAGAGGACGGGACAAGTAGATATAGAAAACATCATTAGAAAGTGAAGACTGAAGTGGATGGGGCATGCTTTACGTATGGATATGGCAGCCAGTCAACGATGCATGCATAATTGTATATGCAAGGGACAAATAAACGGAAATATAGAGCAAGAGACAAAATGGATCAAACAAGAGATTATATCCGCCTCACATGACAAATGTTAACAAGATGAACTCCATCCATGCAGTCAGTCACAATGTGCCTCCCATCACACACCTCCCATTTACACCCACCACATAATATACCAAAGATTTATATATACCGATTGTAGACACGAATGTCCCTGATCATATATATATATATATATATATATATATATATATATATATATATAATACAGTTTAATATATATATCATTATATACATATATATATATATTTGTAATTATTTGTATGTATATTATGTTGGTGTATGTATAGATAATGGTGATATATAATACTAAGCAGGTGAAACGCTGCAGCCTGTAGGAGTTGATCGTCGCGTTAGCGATAGTTGAAGCTGCCAAGACCCCGTCGGATAATTAGGGGTTTGTTGGGTCTGCCCCTCCTTCGTACGGGGTACGAAGCCCCGTCCTGACAAAGGCAAATGGACGGGGACATAAATTCCAGTGACAGTGTCAGCGAAGGCTTTCTAAGGCCCCTCGTAATTACGTCTAATTCATCTCTGAATGGTAGACGCTACGATTGTTAATTGGATACAATTAAAACCCTACGTCGCTCGCAAGGGTCTGAATGGTCCTTGCGCTCCACGATCGCGTCTATTTAAGAGGATTTATGGGTCTCTGAGTAAGAAGTTTGTGAGTAAGTCAGAGAGACAGACAGACAGGCAGACAGACAGACAGACAGACTGAGTGTGTGGGAGAGACAAAGAGAGAGACAGACAGACAGAGACAGAGACAGATACAGATACAGACGGAGACAGACAGAGACAGACAGACAGACAGATTGGCAGGCAGACAGACTGTGTGTCAGAGACAGACAAACAGACACACACTGACACAGTCTGTGACAGAGAGTGTGTGTGTGTGTGTCTGTCTGTCTGTCTCTCTCTGACATACTGTCTGTGACAGACAGTGTGTGTGTATGTGTATGTATGTGTGTGTGTGTGTGTGTCTGTGTGTGTGTGTGTGTGTGTGTGTGTGTGTGGGGGAGGTTGACAAGGCGGATATAGTTGTCTATAATGGACCCGATTTTTGCTCTTGCATAGAGGGTGGTCCTGCGACCTGTAAAAGCCCGATCGCGTTCACCTTTCGTTCTGATTTGCTGCATGGAAGGCCGTACACCCACACCGACTTACACCTATTTAGACTCAGATCTCTGCGTGATGTCCTAAATGGTGGTAGTCCCGGTGGTTTATTATACGATAAGTTGTTAAAAATGAAACAGCCATTCTTTGGGGAGACTTCCTTCGCTATCGCCAATCCAAAAATATCCATATATCAACCTCGGCGTCTTTTCCTGTGCGTATGTTTTTGTGAATAATTTCCGATTTGATGACGAAATTTTGGCGGCATTCTGTTACCTTTTTATCCACTTTTATTGCACTTGATGATTTTCGAAATATCCACTGTACTAGTTTGAACAGTTGCTCTGCAGGTTTTCCTCCATTTTGCATCACTTACCGTATTCCATCATGCCTCATGCTGTCAAATGCTTGTTTGCGGTCTATGAAGTTGATGAAGACTTTCTGGTTGTGTTCTATGCTTTTTTCAAGTAACTGATGATGATGATGATGATGATGACGACGACGACGACGATGATGATGATGTTTTTGTATTCCTAAGTCCTAACCATAGATGCGTCTGCGTGTTCATGTTTGCCCATGCCCATGGGCGTGAGTGTGCGTTAGTTTATGTATGCATGTATACATGTATACGTGTATGTGTGCATGTATGCATGCATCATGTATGTATGCATGCATCATGTATGTATGCATGCATCATGTATGTATGCATGCATTATGTATGTATGCATACATTCATGCATGTGTGTACATGTATACATGTATGCTTGTATATATTATATATCACCACACTTAATATCGCCCTTCAGAAATAACTCTCGAAGATGCTGTGTGTCTGTCTGTATATCTGCCTGCCTGTCTGCCTGCCTGTCTACCTGCCTGCCTACTTGCCTGCCTGTCTGTCTGCCTGTCTGCCTGTCTGCCTGCCTGCCTGTCTGTCTGCTTGCCTGTCTGTCTGCCTGCCTGTCTGTCTGCCTGCCTGCCTGCCTGCCTGTCTGCCTGCCTGTGTCTGTCTGTCTATCTGTCTGTCTGTCTGTCTATCTGTCTTTCTGTCTGTCTGTCTGTCTGCCTGTCCGTCTTCCTGCCTGCCTGTCTCTACCACAAGCACAAGCCGGGTAGTGAGTGGGCGGGCGCGTGTATTGATGACGGGGCCGAGAGGAGCGGGGTCGGTCTTAGGTCAGCAGAGGGTAAGACCCCGAAGTGATATCCGTTGGCTGTTTCCTCTGCAGATACGTGTCACGAATTAAGTCGCTAGAGGGAGACAGCCGCCACTCTTAACCGACTGACGTAGACTCATGTCATCATCATCGCCATCCATAGGTATTGCTGAATTTGCAGCTTCGTCTCGTGGCATCTTAATTATAGGTGTTTGCAGATACGATCACTGCTACCAGCGCCTCTCTCTCGTTGGACAGACAGTCAGCTGTCGATTGGGACAGGCAAATCGTATTATAATGGAAGATTTGCCACTTCATTTGCACGATCTCGGCATATATTACATGACACTCCTCTTCCTCCTCCTTATACGCCTACTCATTTCCATCTCAGACGCGGTTTCCTATAGCAAAGGCTAGGCTATAGTGTTTTTGTTTAACGTTTACTAACTTTTCTGCAACTATTTGATAACGTTGTATGTAAAGCGCCGTGCGTTTTCCAGCGTTTAGTAAAGAATACACTTACTTACTTATTTACTTCCTACTTTTAGTTTCTCCTGCCATTACCTTTAGAGTGCTTTTAATCCTTCTGTACATAGTCGGACTTTATCCGACTATATGATCTGACACGACTATACAAGTATATGATCCGACTTTGCGAATCGGGTCCGGTCTGCATGGTTGGTATATACACGGGCGCTTTGAAATGTTTCAAAGAGACGCTCTATGAATTATATATACGTGACACGTCTTACATTTACATCTACAATTACATAAATATACATCCGTCGCTATTGTACTATATATAGATAAACAAGCGTTGTTGAGAGGTACTTAAAACCGATATATAAATACATAGGTAATTATTATGGATAAATAAGATACAAGGTATATATAACTGAAGTATGCTTTTGTAAATGGATATGACTTCCTGGGTTTTCTTCGCCCCACCTCCGTGGAAGAAGAAGAGCATATTGCCTCTATAGCCCCATGCATGAAGTGTTATAGGGACTTCACTTCACGTAGCCTCGCAAGTGATGGGTGGCAAGTCTTCCCTTGCCACCTGTCCTTCCCACTGACAGTGTACGGTTAGATAGCGGTTCGCCGCCCGATGCTGGCTTATTTCAGAGATTTAAATCTGGGGCTAGCACGGTCCGTATATGCACGGGGACCTTAAATGGCATGGCACCTATTTAAATGGGCAGCGGTGGTGAAGGAACTCGCCTGATTAATTCATAGAAAAATTAGCAGTGTACGATTACGATTACTATACATGCCATCTGTTGGCCTCTGGTGAGTTTCGCATGTAGTGGCGCTATGTAAATTCGCGACTGTAAAAATATATTTATTTAGCCTATACCACTATAGTAAAAGTCTCGGGTGACTTAGATAAATGCGAATGTCGAACAGTTTAATGTCCATATCACTTCCGCAGCATTTGTTTGTCGTTAGGGTCTATTAAAAGGTAGTTTTCTCTCTTCACTCTTCGATCGATTATCGATGAGCCGTGCTCAGCTGGTCTTCTGAGGTCCTTATATACGCAAAAACAAGCTTCATGGATGCAGATGCAAACGCATAGATTAATCATTAACAGTTTCATCTCGCTTACCTCAATCCACTCTATAACGACCACACACGCAGTCACGCACGCACGTACACACGCACATACAGACACACACACACATAAAATGAAGGAGTGTAGACTATATGAAGAGAAAATCAGGTCTTGTTCTGTGGTAAATATAATAAAATGACACGCAGCAGTGTCTATTATTTGCCTATAATTCTAAATCGATCTTTCTATGAACATCAAGCGACGACTCTAGGCGTTAACAGGTGGAGCCACTACGCACATGTGCACACACACACATACACACACACACACACGCAATACGCACACACACATAAAAATGAAGGAGTGCATATGAAGAGAAAATCAGGTCTTGTTCTGTGGTAATATAATAAAATGACACACAGCAGGGTCTATTATTTGCCTATAATTCAAAATCGATCTTACTATGAACATCAAGCGACGACAGAGGCGTTAACAGGTGGAGCCACTACGCACATGTGACACACCAACACACACACATACACAGACAGAGATAGAGAAAGAGAGAGAGAGACAGACAGACAGACAGACAGAGACAGACAGACAGAGGCAGAGGCAGAGGCACAGACCGAGACAGACATAGACAGAGACAGACACAGAGACAGAGGCACAGACAGAGACAGAGACAGATAGGGAGGTGGAGAGAGACAGAGACAGAGACAGACAGACACAGAGACAGACAGACACAGAGAAGAAACCTCTAGAGAGCAGACTATAAGCACGCATACACACAAACAAGCAATCCTCAGCGTTATTCTATCGGGCGTCCAGGCTTTCATTCGGTGAGTAATCGTCCGCGACCTAAGCTACGGAAGAGGCGGAGGGAAGCGAGTGATGGGTGGGTGGGTGGGGGGTGTGGAGGAGCGTGTTGTCGATGTGCGAGTGTGTGCTTGCATCTGTCGTCGTTTGTGACTTTAATGTCCGTGAAATTGGTTTTTCATCGACGATCATCTTCGCGCCTTCGTCAGTTGTTACGAATGAGGCGAGCTATATACATGTATGATGGAGCGATGATTAGACCTGTTTTCGGATCTATCTAGTTCAAGGCTGAATATATCCCATCAGACGCACGACTTAGGTGACTGCCACGAACACTCTCACTCTCCCCCGCCGTCTCCTCTCCTCCTCCTTCTCCTTCTTCTCCTCTCTCCTCCTCCTCCTCCTCCTGTTCCTCCTCATCGTTCTCCTCGTACTGTCGTACAGACCTAATAGTGTCTGCTGTATGTGCGCTGGTGGCAAAGCGATTGGGCAGCTCTCTCTGTCTGTCTGTCTGTGTGTCTCTGTGTCTCTCTGTCTCTCTGTCTGTGTCGGTGTTTGTCTCTGTCTCTGTCTGTCTGTCTCTGTCTGTCTCTATCTCTATCTGTCTCTGTGTCTCTGTCTGTGTCGGTGTGTGTCTCTGTCTCTGTCTGTCTCTCTCTGTCTGTCTGTCTCTGTCTGTCTGTCTGTCTCTCTGTCTCTCTCTCTCTCTCTCTCTCTCTCTCTCTCTCTCTCTCTCTCTCTCTCTCCCCGGATTTTTTACACAGCAAAATACGGCATAATGCAGAAACAACGCTTTACACAGCACCCATTTAAACGCCAAACATCCCTGACAATCGGTAGCGTTAGGTGTCCTTGCGACAAATCTTTATGGTCCGATGAGAGGCAGCATGGGACGAATAGCGCTAGATAAACCGACTGTTCATCGCGGGAATTGTTGCGTAAACACGGACGCGTTTAATGTCAGTCGCCGTGGAACTGAATCGGGCGAGACCAGCCACGCATCGATGAACCCCGCTTCATAAACAACGCCGGTCCTGGTCAACCGTATCGCCCTGTTTACGCTGTCGTGGATATACCACGTCGGAATGCGCCAAATAATCAGCTACACCACCGTAGAAGACGGGAGGACCAGCGCATCGGTGGCAAGCGTCATCTAGGGGGCGCTTTATCACCTGTCAGCGAGGCAAACCACAGGCGATTGGACGCAATTTGTCTGTCGAAACAGCGTTCCGTGCGAGCGGATCCGGCGGGCCGAGATAGGGCCGAGAGGGAGAGGGAGGGCTGCCCGGTTGACCGGCGAAGGCGGCCGGGTCATCAAATCGTGATTACCACTTGCGCGGCCTTTGAATGCGTGCCACTTAGACGCGAAATTGCGCTACACGAGAGCGATACGCTCCGGCCAATCGCCGGGCGCCGCGAGAGGGCTACAACGGCGAACGCAGCGCCATCTATTCGTTGACGAGCAAAACGGGTGATAATTGATGGACGGTGGACGAGCGGCGAGGGACAATGGCGGCGGCCGGGCGAGGGTCGAGGGTTCGGCGGCGGGCGACCCCCCGAGAAACGGCAGATGCTGGGATACACTGCAGACGCCGTGGAGCGTAGCCAGAGGGACTCAGGGACGGACGGAATGGGACAGGGACGGAGATAGGCAGACGGTTCAACGGAGAACCATAAGTCATTCCTATAACGACATGTCAATGGACCGTGCAGGAAAGCAGAGAGGGAGGGAGGCAGGAGGGAGGAAGGGAGGCACACGAGTGGCGAGGTTTAACGCTTGCTCGCGGTTGGATATTGAGCCCCAGCACCCTTACACCACAATCACTGTGCATAGGCCCTATACCCTATCCATTCTCCCAACTATGTTTCAAACTATGTTTTAAACTGCGCCACTTATCGCACTCTGTCAGTGCCAGTACCAAGCCTGGATAAAGGAGGAGGGCAACGCTAATGATCTTTGTCATCACACAGTGTCGTTAAACTGAATCTACTACTACCTATGTTTCTGAACACTCCCAAAACCACCAGATTCGTCAAAGTCAGATTTACCCTCTTCCACTTCTTCTTTCCAGACTTATCTCCCTCCTTTCTTCCCTCTTTTTCTGTCTCCTTCCTTCGCGCCCTTAGTCCTTCCTTCTCTCAATCGTTTACTTGTCCAGTTTGTCCACCCACTTTCAATATGTCACTTAAATTTTCGCTCTGTCTCTATATGCCTTTACAGTTACTCCTTAATTCAATTCTTCGTTTCCTCACTCGCTACCTCGATCTCTTACTACACATTACCCTCCCCTCGGTTACCATCCTCCCTACCCAGCTACCCATCTCCAATCGCCTGGCATGTGCGTAGTCCACACGCGCAACCCAAGGCGCACAAAAGCGGGTCGTTTAATCATATTAGGACTTATTGTGGCTCGTTAGCAGCTTGTAGCTCAGGGCGTAATTTGTCGCCCACGACGCAACTCCGGAACCCATCACCCCTTCCCCTCCTTCGTCGACTCTTCCTCCCTTTTCAGCATGAATTACGCATCTGCCTGTTATACGTATAATTACGTGTCTCGAGTCTCGACCCATTTTAAAACGACCGACTCCTCTCTCTGTAGTCAGCGCTACCATTCAAAGGCTGTTGAAGATCTTTTCTATACTGTAGCACCGACACATTCAATGCTATCTCGGCGTTTATAACTGACATGAATTATAATATGTGCATGTATATATTGTATATACAACAACGTATACAGGTCTGAGCGTAAGAACTACGTTGATATTTATATGCTACGAGGCTAAACAGTATATTCAAAATAACTTTATGCCCCCTAAAATTTTTACCTGCATACCATACGCACATACTCCATATATGTATATATATGCATAGAGTGTATGTATGTATGTATTTATGTATTTATGAATGTATGTATTTAATCATATTATGGATGTATGTATGTCGTTATGCATTTATGTATTTATGTATGTAATGTGTGTGTGTATGTATGTATGTATCATGTATGTATGTATGTATGTTCCTCCCTATGTAACATGTATGTATGTATGCCTGTATACGTATAATTAGGCCTACGTGTATCGATGTATTTATGTATGTATGTATGTATGTATGTATGTATGTGTGTATGATATGGTCTTCGCTCATGTCTCTATAGCACCTCTATCATATAATGTAAACAATACAGATTCCTATAAGTTTCAATAGAATAATAATTTATGTGGTAGAATAAGAGAAGAGCAGTCCCGTAAGCTACAGCCTAAGAGTCAACCATCCATCTGTATGAAGTGCTTTGTTAACCTAGGCATATGAGGGCGGGTGGACAGTCGTCTCCCTCGCCGTCTCGTCTTCCCAAGGACAGTGTACGGCCAGTGAACTCAGGCACTCAGCTATCTATGGAGCAGAACCCTCGAAATAAATTTCCAATCTCGCGGGTATTAGAACCCCGACTTTTCGATTGACAGTCTAGCACGCTAACCACTACACTATTGACTATGTCATCATCATCATCATCAGGATCCATGGGCCTTCGCCATGTCTCTATCAGACTATCACATAAGGCCGAAACAATTTGGATTCCAATAAGTTTCAATAGAGTTCATAGACTATGTGGTTCTTTACGAAAGAGCATCTGCACCCATCCGTCTAAGAGTCAACTTCTCCATCTGCATGAGAGTTCCAGGCTTAGGACTAGGCATATGTGGGCGGGTGGACAGTCGTCTCCCTCGCCGTCTCGTCGATCCCAAGGACAGTGTACGGCCAGTGAACTCAGGCACTCAGCTATCTATGGAGTAGAACCCTAGGAAATAAATTTCCAAGACCTTCACCACTGATGGAAGCCCCAGGCACTTCTCGATTGACTGTCTGCCACGCTCACCACTATATACTTGGGGAGGGGGGCTATTGGGCACCCCAATATAGGTATAGTAACCGTCTTACAATTATAGTTTCAATGCACATATATAATTTTAATGCGTTTACATATATTTTTTATATATATTTATATATATAATTTTAATGCGTTTATATATATTTTTATATGTATTTTTATATATATAATTTTAATGCGGCTAATGTATACACAGGTTATATTAAATCATAAGGATTATGCGGTGTGTGCCTGCTGCATATATCCAACAATAGAGGGGACTGTGACACGATTGGAGACAATATCATACGCATAAACCCATTCACACACTTCATAAACCCAATCACACACTTCGTTAACCCAATCACACGTAGCCTATATGAAAGCCCCATCCATGCAATCGGACGCAAAGCAACACGGGGACAATTCATAAATAATTTATACACGCTCATGACGGAGGTTAAACTGGGGTCAAGTGCCACTAGCGCTGCAGAGACGGTCGGCTCTTTGGAGCAGAAGAGAGTTCGGATATTGATAGACGCAACACGAAAGCTTTCGTGTGGACATAAGTAACGAAGATAATACGACATCTAACGACGGAGACCGCTTTCTCTAATAATCATATAATCGTCCAATAACAATTGTCATGCGCAGTTCAAGTGCTTGAGTACAATGTGACATCAGGTTTATTTAAATATCTGTAATACACAGACCACATATGTCAAGAGGGTATAAGACGTAGATTATATATGACGAGTTGGTCAATAGGATCTATACTACATACATAGACTAATAATATAGTGAAGAGGGCTACTCTCAGTCGTCACAGTTCCCTAACCGCCGTCTACCGCGGTGAATTTCGATGTTCGTGCCCAACCTGTCTAAATCATTTGGCGTGGTTAAGTGGCGAGCGAGGGTCTTTAGGGAGAACACCTAAACACCCCCACACTAACCGTTTTCAGCCGTACTTCAGCCCCATACACGTCGCCTATAATAACTATCCATCTGTGGGGAAGCGTACATAATTGGGTAGCCTAGTTGTAGGCCTATGCAAATAGATCATCTCATCCTTAACTCACACATTTGTCGCCAAACTCACAACTCATGCGATATATCTGTAATCAGTCATTCACAACTGAATTTCGAGCGATTGTTGACCAAGAAACGGTTTCAACCCCGATGACCCAAGGGAGGTTTAGGGTAATGGTAAGTGGTAACACTCTGGCACGAGGAGTTCAAGATCAGCACGGACGTGGGATCGCTGCCCGCTACCCTCCCTAAGGTCGACTCAGCACTTTCATTCGCCAGATGGCGTTGGCAAAATGAGCAGTAGGAAGTGATGGGCGCCTTGCATGGCTGCCGAACAGTTAAATTCGACTCCTGTAATAATTTGTGATCATCCGTTCATACTATGAACTGTAATCATACTGCAGCGGTCACCGCGCGGTGTGCCAGTTTGAAATAATAAACGAAGATTTATTATGTATTATAGGCTACGTAACGTAGGCAGCGTTTGATGGGTCTGTGAGGAGTTCGTCTATCACAGTTCTACAAATCCAGGTGTCTCATGGTAGGAGCTGTCGAGCCATATTATTCGTTAAGAGGAAAGACTACCCTCCAATTGATTGTTGTGATTATTGTTCTTGATTATTGTTCTTGATTATTGTTCTTGATTATTGTTCTTGATTATTGTTTTCAATCATTATTCTCAATTATTGTTCATTATCAATGTTCTTAATCATTGTTCTTAATTATTGTTCTTAATTATTGTTCTTAATTATTGTTCTTACTTATTGTTCTTACTTATTGTTCTCAATTATTGTTCTTAATTATTCTTCTTAATTATTGTACTTAATTATTCTTCTTAATTGTTGTTCTTTATTGTAGATCTTGATTATTGTTGTTGATTATTTATTGCTAGACAGTCTATTGCACTGTACGTAATTCGTACCATATAAGCAAGTATTGCTTCTGTCCTGTTGCTGATGTCTTCTTTAAAAATCTTAACTTGGAGACCTCTATCGAAACAATAAGTAAAGTATAAAGTGAACAAAGTCGTTAACAGTCGATAGCTTAGCGACTGGTTTCGACTTGAGGGCTTAACGGCGACGACAGATGACGGAAGCTACGGTGACTGACAATTGGGATAAAAAAATTAATTTTATTAAGACAGGTGCCGTTGATTGATGACTTTTAGTAAAGGGACTTAATGACTCTGAGAAAGGTTAGGAACGACAGGATTGATCAACATAATCATAATAATAATAATATCTTTTCTTTAATGAAGCGCCTGACAAACGCACTGCGCTGTACATTTACATGTTATGCCAATTAAACTGACAAGAACACAAATGACAGAAGACATAAAGCTTAACTACTAACAGAACAGACAGCCTGCAATACACGGCGCTAATAGCAGCCTACAAAGCATGTCCGCCTACGGAACTCGAACGGTACCTCTCGCTCTCTATGCCAGTGTGTTATCTAATGCGCTATCGGGTCCCGCCTAAATGGAATGGATTACAGGCTGAACGAGCATTGCAGTGCAGACTCAGACTTACTTGTGTGTTTAATTCCTCTTGAAAACACTCGTATGCGACGCGTCTGTCATTTTCTTTAATAAATTCACTGTGCAATTATAGCCCAATTTTGGCTTGAGCTGATACTCTTGGCGCAATGCAGGCTTGTTGTTGGCCCTATGCACGTGGCTTCTGGGTGTTTGTTTAGATTCTTTCAAAGCACAAAAGACTGACTAGCCTATGCAGTGACCTACTAAATGTAAAATTACAGAAATTCTATGTGATGCAGTATTTGAAAACGTTACATCGTAAAGTTTGAACAACATAATAACATTTATAGCTTAAACTGTTTGTGAAATAATCGTTGTATGGCGCTAACGCAGGAAACGAGAAATGCATCATCTCTGCCACCTGTTGAATCTGCATGCCATTGAGTATATATGTAGGGATGCCATTTTGAGGTTCATACCTTGTGCCGTTCGTTGTACAATTATTTATAAATTCTCGTTTTAGCTTAATATTAGAATTTAACGTTTCATTACAATGGCGAATATCGATAACGATGAAGATGAGCTTGAATTTCATGAAATGGGCCTTGATGACAGAATCTTAAAGGTTTTCTGCAGTTTGATAATTACTCTACCACAGTTGTCGGAGGGAATTAGGCACGTGGTGTGCAGGGTTAATCAAATCGGAGACTTGTTGGATGAAATTGGAATTTATCGTTTGATTTATTGGGTAAAACGGTTGCTATGTGAATTCACTAGTTAAACTAGGTTCTGCATAAGCAAATGATAATTTGAAAAAGTCGAATAACTGGAAAAATCATCACCTACAGATGTTTGCAGACCGTCACACGTGTAGAGCCTAATCAAAAGTTCTTTCCAGAGTTGACACTTGTTGCCATGTTTAGAGTTCCCGGTCCATCTTGCACTGAGGACAGAAAGGGATGGTAGCTGTGGGTAATCTTAAAGAAAGAGGAATCTGTTACCCTTACGGGTAAACAATCTGGGCACCCCAGAGGCTTTGTAGTGAATCCTCGAAACCCCAATCCCCGAATAGAATTTCCTTGAAGATTTCTCTGGTGTTCACCTGCTCTACCATAGTTTTGTTTTATTGACAGGCCATTGCCAAGCTCAGTTGGTCAAAGCCAACACCAATTCAGAATGCTGCCATTCCAAGGGCTTTGCGAGGAAAGGATATTCTCGCCCGAGCTCGCACCGGCTCTGGAAAGACTGCTGCCTATGCAATTCCCATTATACAGAAAATTCTAAAAATCAAACAGGTATCCTCACTATGCACATGTTGTCATGATCTTGTATATAGCTTTACTGATGAGGTTATTAGTGCCACTGATGAGTTTATTCTTCAAGTAATGCTTGATAAATGTCAGATTGCAATTAAATTACAATAGCAATCTCTGTTTGCTGGAATATTCTTCTCTGATCTTGAGTCTGCTCTCATATCTGTGTTGAATCAGACATACAAATAGGATTCAGTCTGTTTAGTGGCATCAGTAACATTCATTGTGTCATAATTTCATAAATTAGTCGATTCCATGTTTTCTTCTGTGTTTTAAAGTTGCTTTATGTCATTAAATTGTGTAATACTGAAAAGGCCGATGTGATAGTAAAGTATTCTTAATCAAAGATGAATCCTTTGCTTCACTGGAATGCATAGTGCCTTACCACCCAAAGTTCTATTCAGCAGCGACTAAACATGACTTATCGCAACCTAAATGTAACTTCCAGAACTTGCCTCATAAGGAACTTTTGATGTAGTTTGATCCACAGTGAATATTTCATAAATGCCTCTAATGAACTGCTTGATTTCTTTTGAATTAATCACTTGTCATTGATCATAAAATTTGTTGCAAGATATTATATAACTTGGTAAACTTCTTGCTGGTATTGTTGCAATGTTATGGGCTGACATGCTCTGAGTGGACATACAAAACTGTTTTGTATGTACAAATGTTGTCAAGCCCAAAATTAGTAGCGGCAATTGTACTGAATTGAGCTGACGGACGTCTACTCAAAAATCAGATTGCGTACAAACCATAATTTAAATTTTGCATGACTAATTAAGAGTACTGTGTTGAGAATTTACACAATTAAATGCCCTAAAGGCTGCAAATAAAGTCTAAGCTGCATGTGTTTACTAAGCACCGTGGAAATTCACAATAAATGCAGCAAAATCTGTTAAATATCCTGTCACTGTTCTCAGTAACAGTACCTCTTGAGGACATTTAATTCCTTTTGTAAATTCTCAATCAACAGAGTTTTATTTAGCAAAAGTGGAGATTTAATCAAAACTTGTGGAGCTTTGAATTTTCTTGTTAGCCAAGCACAGTTGGATTTTAACTTACAGCCATGAATTAGATATGCTTGAATTAAAAATGGTTGAGTAATAGTTGTTAAATATTTTAGAATGCCAGAGAACAGTCAATAAAGGCCGTCGTTTTAGCTCCAACAAAAGAACTTTGTCATCAAGCATACACAAACGTTAAGGTGAGAATATGCTGTGCTTTAGACATTGCAATTACAAAATAAGCATCTTAAATATTCGATTTTCAGATCTTTGCAAACTTAAGTTTTCTTACAGTTTTAAGTATTCACATCTGAATACTTTTAGTATACTTGAGACTACTCTTTTATCTTAATTTTTAAAATGGAAATGCTCATAATATTTTAATATCACTGTATATTTTCTGATTTATAGCTAATCATATTTTCCAATTTTAAATTATATATATTCAAGTTAAATCTCTTAGGTAATAAGGCGTAACCATTGGACCATCAGAATAATTGAAGCCGATTATTTTCTTAGTTGAGAACCTCTCAGTGCTATGGGCCGTACTAGTGAATGTGTGTGAAATGTCTTTTACTTGGCTGTTGGATGGTTGTATTGTTGAACTTGACAATGTTTCCTCTTCTTTAACAGGAACTCAGCAGCAGTGCAAGGGATGTAACGTTTATTGATGTGTCAGATTTCTCATCTTTAGATGCAGCAAAGTAATTGAATTTCTTTTACTTGTCTCACTGGCATTGATTCTCAGTTTGTGTTGGCCAATTCTTAATACTTTGCTTGACTCCAAATTATCCCTCGTTCAGATTCTTATGCAGAGTAATTTAACTTGTTATTGTGGACCTTTGTAATTCATAAAGGAAGACTACCCTGTTGCTAGATTGCTGCTGTTATATTTGCGCTTCAGCTGAATGACCCCATGACTCCAGTCTATACAAAACAATACTACTTCATTTGATATGGCCCTCGTATCAAGTTCAGAAGTGCACGCATGATGGTATGACAGAACATCAATGGGGCAGAGCAACTGTGAGTGAAGGACTTGCTCAAGGTCCTTACTGAGCAACCACCTGAGTGAAGACTGCATTACGGACTGAGCGCTGACCAATCAGCTGTCGTGACCCAGACTGTGCCTGATGTTGATACAAGCAATAATAATAGCCTTACCTCACCGTACTTTCCTAGCATCTGTTTCAGATAGGTTTACTTGGGTTACAATTTTGAGAATCACACATTTACTTGGCATATGAATTCTAACTTGTTCAGAATATGAAGTCTTGTATGAGGGGAGTTTATTTGTCAGAGTTCTTTCATATAATTAATTGAACTTTAATTTGATTTTCTTATGCCTTTATTAACTAAACTTACGTTGATGGGAACATTTAATGGGAACATTTTGTTGTGAGAGTTTGAAGTCACCAGTATGTACTTAATATGGTCATGCACCATTTGAGCAGGTGAAGTTTGTTGAATGATGTTTATTTATTAGCATTAAAATTAGTATGAGAACCTGCAAAAGTCTCGCTATTCTGATTGATTTCTTAACTTTTTGCTTTGTTCTGTTACAACGTAGGCCGCTATTGATGGAAAATCCAGATATTCTGATTGGAACTCCTTGTCGTGTTCTGGAGCACATCAATGCCAAAAATATTGATCTGAGTCAGTCTGTCGAGATGGTTGTTATCGATGAAGCTGACTTAATCTTTTCCTTTGGCTACGAAAAGAACATGCAGTCATTGCTTAGGTAAGTTATTAATTGCTGTCTATTAAAATCTATTATATTTGAATATTTGAATATTTTATTTTAGTATAGGCCTTTTGAAAGCTTGCAGACAAATTCTAGTTTTCTGTTAGTTACAACAAGGCCAAAATCAAAAGTCATTTGTGCTGAACTGGCTGAAAATCACTTATTTCAGTTTTCTGCATGATGAAGACATAACGTTTGTATGAAGTTTGTTAGTCTTTAACTTTTATCTGTACTATTGTCATTTAGGGAATTTAAGAAAGATTGTAACATTAATGTGAGCATTAGGGATGGGTAAAACAGCTTTTAGCACTTTAAATACGAGAGCAGCATTGGTTTCCCAGTTGCGTTTAGTACTTTTTGTTGAAGTGTTAAATGATGTCTACATTAGTACTGCTTATTATTGCTTTGTGCATATAATTTTGTGATTACATTTACAATTACCTTCAGAGGTTAATTGACATGGATGTTGAACTATTTGAAATGTGAGCAGTGCATTATGCTTTCTGTTTTATATTCAGCCATTTGCCCGATATTTATCAGGCTTTTCTGATGTCAGCTACACTGAGCACGGACGTCCAGTCTCTCAAGGCTATGATCCTTCACAATCCCGTAAGTGCATTCGATTCTTTGTTGTAGATTTTATATTTTATATAGCTCTCAGAGATTCGATTGTTAAATGTTGTGAAGAGTTTGTCAGCTTACTATCCATTGTTCATCTATTCATCCATATTGTACGGGCTGTTTAGTTTGACTGTAACGTCGACCCTTATTGTCTGCTGTAGTCTCCCTTGGGATCCCTTGTCCTGGCCAGGGATGCTACATGTACCTTTGACAACTGTTTGGAAACTAATAAAAAGTACCTGTTTGAAAACTGGAAAACTCTTTTGCTGGAGTTTGACTGGGAGTTAGAGAGTGACATGGGGAATTTCCCCGCGGGGAACCCGCGGTAACCGCGGTAAATCCCGCGGTAATGGGGACAACAATTGCGGTAATACCGCGGTAATGGGGACAACAATTGCTGCAATACCGCGGTAATGGGGTTTACTCTCGCTGTAATACCGCGGTAATGGGGAATGAGCCGGCAATAAACCCGGGTGATGTTAAAAACTTGAGAACTGATAAGGAGATTTTTTATTTCCTGAAGCCTTCTAGTCATAAATGGTCAAGACTTGGTTAATGCAAACTGTCGATAAGATAATAACAGACTAATGCAGTCAGCAATACAAATAGATTTGTAAGCTACAAAATTTAGTTTTTAAATTTGAATTGGTGTAAACTTTTTGCGGGAATGTGATGTCGTCCTGCGGGGATGGGGTGGGGATGGGGAGAAAACCTGCGGGGATGGGGCGGATGGGGACAAACCCTGCGGGATGGGGTGGGGATGGGGAAGACTTACTTGTTGCGGGGCGGGGATGGGGACGAGATTGCCTCCCCATGTCACTCTCTACTGGGAGTACTTCTGAGTAGGCTTCTTGAAGAGGTGATATTTTACTCTTTAATGACTGGTGTGTACTAAAAGTGACTGGGAAACCAATGCAACTTGTTGGTAGAGTGTTAATTGCTCAGAATGAATTAATGAGTTTCTTTAAACAGTGGTGTGTGGTCTTGGCAACTCCATGATTTAAACAGTCTTATGTCAACTTGGCATGACACAATTGATGATTTCAGACATGCTTCACTTGCTTCGTAACTTTCAGTTAGAAACCATTCTGCAGACTTTGTGACCCCTTTTATATTCCTTTTGTTTTCTACGTTTTTACCTTTTCATCTTACCTTTTCAGTTTACTTTCCAATTTCCTAACTTATTGCACATGTAATGGTTGCTCATGGTTTTCATGTAATTTACTTCTTCTGAAACTCCGTGCTAGCGTCTAATTTGTTTGTTCACAGGTTATATTAAAACTGAACGAAACAGAACAGCTGCCTGGTAGTAGCCAGCTAACACAGTACCATCTTAAGTGAGTTTACTGTTTCATATTTTGGCTTTCTGAATGGTTTGTGTTATATTGTGAATATCTAGTGTGTCTAATGACTTCTACAGTGCTGTTATCATAATGCATTAACCATTAATCGATGGTCACTTCAAGTCACTTAGAGTGAAATCGCCGTCTTAGCCATAATCTATTAGAGAAGCCAGGTCAAAATCTGATAAGTCAGAGAAACAAAACTGAGCTTTGGGACAGATGAGTTTAAATTTAGATGGGTTTTATCCCTGCCAGGGCAGAAATTTGGTTCAAAATTTCTGATTCACCTGCGCCCTGTAGCCAAGCTCGGCTATAATGAAGATACTAACCTTACACTGTCGGTGTGAAGATGAGACGGTGAGGGAAAGGACTGGCCACCCGCCTTTGTATGCTGAGGCTAATAAAAATCGCTAACTCTTCATAACCGTAGCTGCTGCATGGCAAGCTTAAGGGACTGTTCTTCTTTAATTTTAATACTGTATTAGACAGGTGACAGAGCACAAAACTGAGCAGTGATTTCCAAGCCTCTGACCAGCCACAATATCACCTGAGAGGCTAAAGCTGTTTTGGTGCACAGTACAAAAGTCGGGGCATCTGTATATTCTGAATATGGAGGAAGACAAAATATTCAAGCACAATTTTAAAAGAGACTAAACGGCCTATACCATTGGACTTGTGGAAGATGTCCTTTGAATTTGCAAAAGAAAAGATTTAATCAGAGCCTTAAGAATTAGAGGCATTGTTCTCATCATCGTGAAAATGTAACTTGAATGTCTAATTCTGGGTCATTTGCATAAATGTCGGTTTATTAAATTTTGTGTTCTTTATGTAGAATTGGTTTAACCCTTTTCCCGTTTAATAAAAAAATACAAGTCGCGCCTGCACCGTTCAATTATTTTTGCGTGTTGCAGCCTGTGCATTAGTTTCCCTGACAATAGTTGAACCCAACTCTTTCATAAAAACAGCTCAAACTACTGAAGGGGATTACTTGTGTCAGTAACATAAACTTTTCTACCAGAACTGCCCGTAAAGGTATCCCACTAACATGGAATTTTTAGACCATTGGACCACCTGAAAGTGAGGGGCCAAATTTTGACCATCAGGTTCCGAGTCTGACTTGAGCGTCGTCTTGCGTATATTGATTTTGGGTCTAAAATGTTGTCCGATAAGTCGTCCGAATCATCTAGTTCTCGTAAATCTGATTCATCAAATGAAACTTCAGCTAAAACTACTTCAGAAACTGTTTTTATAACGACGCTGACATAGCGCATACAGAAGTTTCGTTTCTTAGAAGATTGCGACATTTTCACGGTTTTCAACGATCGCAAAAGTCCGCAAACATATTATTTTGCGACTATTCAAATCAAAACTAAATATAGAATGATAAATTTAGAACACCATAGACGATCTAAATAATAGAGCAATAGCATAGAGTAATAAAAAGCGAGTTCAATCGGGCTAAACTGTAGGGATAAAGTTGGACTATGTTTGGCGAGTTATCTCGGGGCAAACGCTGCAGGCTAGTTAGCGATCGGCGAGTATATTCGGGGCAAACGCGTAATAGGTTAATCATTCAGTTTGCCAGATGACAAGGGAGAGGTTCCATCCTATGTGCAGAGTCTAAGAAACTGAAGTCGCTAACACTTCATACTCTTGTTGCTCTGTTAAAACAGAGGTTTCTTACTCCTTCATGATGTTCAGAGTTTGCATGTAAAGTTTTTAATGTGTTATATGTTTTAAATTTTAGATGTGAAGAAGCAGATAAATTTTTGCTGATGTATGCTCTTTTGAAATTCAGACTGCTCACTGGAAAGATGATTGTATTTGTGAACACAGTCGATCGTTGTTATAGGTAAGGGATTACATTCGGCAATGGTTGCATTGTTAAGTTTTCCATTAATATCTATTTCTTATATTTAACTGGTGCTGCTATTTTACTTTAAACAAGCACTTCAATCAATGGTACTAGACAGTAATGCAATGGCACTAGACAATAGTGCATTAGGTGCTTGTTTACAGATGCCACATTATTGATGATCTTGGCATGTGTTTAGCAAGGTCCCTACTTGTTTTTAATCTCAGTAAGGATTCAAGCCTGCACACTGCTTTTGAGCCCAGTGAGGCCCCTTTAACACAATAACAAGGGTTACAGTGCCTGAACTGCAGTGTAATGTACTGTAAAGGAGACGCTGTTCATTATATGGAAAGCATTTCTGGTAGCAACCGCGCCAGAAACTCGTAATTCAACATTGTTTCTGTTTTCTTGAAACATTTTCAGGCTGAAGTTGTTCTTGGAACAGTTCTCCATATCTTCATGTGTTCTCAACTCGGAGTTGCCAGTTGCCTCAAGGTAACATTTCTAGAAATTTTATGAACATATTTCTGATTAAGAGTTTTACTTAATGTATGTGCGTTTATGCATCTTCGCATTTAGGAATCCTCAAAATCGCTGTGTATTTCTTGACAGCATATAGCATGAGTGGTATGTCCTGAGAGTGTCTGGACAATCTTTGTATTTTCAGTACTTAAATGACTGCTGTTGGTTTCAGGTGCCATATTGTCAACCAGTTCAACAGAGGAATTTACGACGTCATCATAGCAGCCGATGAATTAGCACTTCGAAATCCTCATGAGGTGAAGAAACAACAGCAGCCAAAAAACAAGTAATGCTTTTGTGAATTGAACATCCAGAGTGTAGTAACTGTCACTTAAAACTGAGTAACATTTAGGCCTACCAATTAATACAGTGAACCAGTTTTTAGTGCAAACCTTTTAGTATAGCACTATTACAAATTGTTATGATGGTAAATGATGCGTCTGTCTGTGTTTGTAATGTCAGATTTTGCATTGTACATTGTGCTCTAATATGTATAAATGCATTATTATTACAACTTTGACCTAAACAAAGTTAAAATTCTTAAAGGGGACATGGTTGCGCTCACCTTGAAACACGGAGAGTACAAGAGTCTCCAAGATGGATGTTGTCGAGGGGACCTTGAGCCAATCGTTAACTCACAATTGCTCAGTGCCATCAACGGATGCTTGGTTATTATATAGCTGGCCTTAGTGGCACTTAAATAACGTTTAATAATAATACTAATTAATTGTTTCCAATATTTTGGAATAGAATTATGACTGCCCTTGTTGTTGACATTGACATCCTAACCTTGGTTTTTTCTCTATTCTTCGTAATTAGAAGGGAATTCAAATTTATTCTAAGGCATATTGTCCTTTCTAGGTTGAAACAGAAGGACTTGGAGTCTGGAGTATCGCGGGGCATCGATTTCCGTCACGTGTCGACTGTCATCAATTTTGACTTTCCTCCCGATGTCGATTCATATATTCACAGGGTTGGAAGGTGAGTTTCTTTTAATTTTGGTGCTCTAAGCTAATCTAACAACTTATATAGTGCCGCTGTAAGATTCGTCACGGCATCAGTCGATGGTTGCCTAAACTTTATGCTCTGTGATAGAGTTCATGACTAGCATGATATAGGGCAATGACAATTGGCCTCCATGACCCCACCCCCCATTCACAGACAGCTATCCGACAGCGCCATGCATTCTGTGTCTGGCCCTGTGACCTGGAATGGGCTTCTGGTAGCACTGTGCCCAATGCCTATGGGACACTCTACCCTTTTCCTCTCTAGCCTTAAGGTTGTACTGTGTGGGCTGTATTGTATTGGGCTCTCCTGAGTAGATAGCCGTGAAGGGTTGATATTTAAAATTACTGTAGTAGTAGTAATTAATAATGGTAATAATAAATTTCCTTGCATTGCTGATCTGATCAGAAATGCAACCCAGAGATCTGTTAAACCAATTTTCCTCTAGACTCCAGCTGTTAGCTTTCAATGGAGCTTCTGACGTCAAGTGATATATGATTTTTAAATTGTGCTGACTTTGAAAGTTATTTAAGTGGGTTTGAGTGAAAATCACCTTAGACCATTTTACCGTATAGTTTTGATTTGCAATTTTATCGTGAATTACAGAATTTTGCATTCTGATTTATTTTTCAGAACAGCACGAGGGGACTGTCGTGGCATGGCTCTGTCTTTAGTATGCGTTAAAGAATTGGAACGAATGGAAGAAGTGGAAAAGTATTTATCTTCAACTCATCGTAAGTTTTTCCAGCAAGAATTTTGCAATTTCTAAATGAAAACATTTTACATTCTGATTACTGAGTTTATGATGTCTGCAGGTAATATTTCTTGGTACATGAATGTGTCATTTTTAAACCGATTTTTTAAGGAATTGCTCTTGGATGTGATGTAACCCTTTAACAACGAGCGTGTACTAAAACTGACTGGGAACCAATGCAGCTCGTTGTTACTGTTTGCATTTCATGGGCTGATAGAGTTCGATCGGCATGCAAAAAGAAGTTTGCGTTGCACAGATTTGAAGCCCTAAAATAATTGTTGCATTCGTACTGAATTGAGCAGATGCAAGTCTGCTCAAAAATCAGATTGCGAACAACTTTTATTGAGGTTTTTGTGTAACAAAATTATGCCTTTGCGTACATTTAAATTGAATGTTGTCTGCTATATGCTGAAGTGAGCTGGTGAAATCGTGACTCTTAAGAGCAGAATTGGTTTGACTTTTAAGAGTAGAATTGGTTTAGTGCAGGGGTGTGCAACATTTCGTTAATGTCGGCCTCAGATTCTCATCATGGCCACCAAGATATCTGCTATTAGGTTATTTAAAAGTTACATGTATATTGTGATGAGAAATAAGATTTATTAGTAAACCGTGGCAACGTCCAGAAAGAAGAATGCTTACTGTTATGAATATGTTTACTGATGTCTGTTCCTTCTCCACGAACTTCAGTAGGCCTATCATATCTTTCCCATCACAAAATTAATTAAAAATAGTAAAAAAAAACAGTAGCAATTTTTTTCTACGTCTTCAATCCTAACCAAATGTGGGCTGGTTAATAGTGATGAACAGTCGATTTTAATTTGTTTGTAAGAGTATACCAGCCTAACATTAATTGTTGCTTTCGTACTGAATTGAGCTGATGTAAGTCTACTCAAAAATCAGATTGCAAACAAATGATTTCTTGAATGCAGAACAAAACATAGATGCATTGTCGTTTTGTAATTTTTATGATTTGTGGCCAGGTAATACTGACGAACAAGCAATTCTAACTGTTGCTATGCCATACAGGCCAAAAATTAATGGAATCTATTGTACTGAATTGAGCTGATGGAGATCTTCTCAAAAATCAGATTGCAAACATGATTTGCTAAATATAGAACAAAATACATGCGGTTTTATTAACCATTTGAAGTAATGTTGTATGGGCCGGTTAAAGCTGATGAACATACAGTTTTTATTTGTGTGTTAAGATATACTGGCCCAAGATTAATGGTTGCTTTCGTACTGAATTGAGTGGATGTAAGTCCACTCAAAAATCAGATTGCAAACATGATTTTCTAAAAACAATATAAATACATATGGTTTTATACATTATTTGAAGTAAATTTTTATGGGCTGGTTAATACTTATGAACATACAGTTTTTATTTGTTTGCTAAGATATATTCAAGATAGATTCAAGAGATCCTGAGTGGCCGAGTGGGTTGGTAGCCCGCTCTCCACGCCGGCGGCCCGGGTTCGATTCCGGGTCGGTCGGTTTATCAGAGATTAATTTCTCGGATCTTTACTGTGGGTGGCTCGGTCGCAATATAAACGTGGAGTACAATACAATACAATACAACACAACACAATATACTGGGGCGCGGTGGTATAGGGGTATGTTCGGTGCCTTGCAGCTGGAGGGTTGCGGGTTCGAATCCACCTCAAAGCCGCCGCGTAGGGACCCTGGGCAAGTCCTTCACTCGCAATTGCTCATGCGCTTCGGCGTAAAACTCTGATTCAATGTCCGCGCAGTTAGTTGGGAGCGCCTCTGAATGGGCAATCTGGTAGGGGTGCTATAGCAAGTGTTCAAATACAATACAATACAATATATTGGCCAAAGATTAATGGTTACTTTCGTACTGAATTGAGCAGACGTAAGTCCACTCAAAAATCAGATTGCAAACATGATTTTCTAAAAGCAATATAAAATACATATCGTTTATTCATTATTTGAAGTTAAGTTTTATGGGCTGGTTAATACTGATGAACATTACAGTTTTTATTTGTGTGTTAAGATATACTGGCCCAAGATTAATGGTTGCTTTCGTACTGAATTGAGAGGATGTAAATCCATTCAAAAATCAGATTGCAAACATGATTTTCTAAAAGCAATATAAAATACATATCGTTTATTCATTATTTGAAGTTAAGTTTTATGGGCTGGTTAATACTGATGAACATTACAGTTTTTATTTGTGTGTTAAGATATACTGGCCCAAGATTAATGGTTGCTTTCGTACTGAATTGAGAGGATGTAAATCCATTCAAAAATCAGATTGCAAACATGATTTTCTAAAAGCAATATAAAATACATATCGTTTATTCATTATTTGAAGTTAAGTTTTATGGGCTGGTTAATACTGATGAACATTACAGTTTTTATTTGTGTGTTAAGATATACTGGCCCAAGATTAATGGTTGCTTTCGTACTGAATTGAGAGGATGTAAATCCATTCAAAAATCAGATTGCAAACATGATTTTCTAAAAGCAATATAAAATACATATCGTTTATTCATTATTTGAAGTTAAGTTTTATGGGCTGGTTAATACTGATGAACATGACAGTTTTTATTTGTGTGTTAAGATATACTGGCCCAAGATTAATGGTTGCTTTCGTACTGAATTGAGAGGATGTAAATCCATTCAAAAATCAGATTGCAAACATGATTTTCTAAAAGCAATATAAAATACATATCGTTTATTCATTATTTGAAGTTAAGTTTTATGGGCTGGTTAATACTGATGAACATTACAGTTTTTATTTGTGTGTTAAGATATACTGGCCCAAGATTAATGGTTGCTTTCGTACTGAATTGAGAGGATGTAAATCCATTCAAAAATCAGATTGCAAACATGATTTTCTAAAAGCAATATAAAATACATATCGTTTATTCATTATTTGAAGTTAAGTTTTATGGGCTGGTTAATACTGATGAACATTACAGTTTTTATTTGTGTGTTAAGATATACTGGCCCAAGATTAATGGTTGCTTTCGTACTGAATTGAGCAGATGTAAATCCACTCAAAAATCAGATTGCAAACATGATTTGGTAAAATACATGTGGTATGTGGTTTTATTGATTATTTGAAGTTATTATTATTGGGCTGGTAAATGGTTGAAGTTCATGCTCGTCGTTAAAGGATTAAAATAATTGTGTTTTTTTTCAGCTGAAGGAATCAAGGCATTTGATTTTAACATAGAAGAAATTGAAGGATTGCGTTATCGTTCAACTGTAAGTCTTGCTTCACCTATTTTCAGCACTTGAAAACTGTTTGTTCACCAGGATCTTGACTGGGATGAAGTGTTTTGAGTAGATGTCTTGAATATTTCAATATAAAAGCCAAGAATGAATAAATTGTAGGAAGTGAATCCTATAGATAAATACTTTCTGTACATTACAATTCCAATTGTTTCTTATAAATTATATTAAACTGCTGTTCTCAGACAAAGGTAGTGTTATTGTTTAATTGCGACATTTATGAAGTTATTTTTTATTAAACTTTTCTCCTGGATTGTAATGACTTTCAGCAGGTGTAGCAGAAGCATAAATAACCAGTTAGTAGTCATTTCCTTTGAGTATCATTGCTTGTGTCAATTTCATATGACACGTCTAGTTCTGAGTGTCAAACTACGTGATTGCATTCTGTTGTGATATTGAGGGAAGGTTTGGTATGTGAGATTTTGGTGCAAGTGTAACGGTGGTGTGTGATAATTCAGTCTTTCTGACTTGATTTGTTAGGATGCCATGAGAACAGTTACAAAGTATGTCATCAAGGAAGCGAGGATAAGAGAAATCAAGAACGAAATACTTAACTGCAAAAAGTTGCAGGTAAGACTAACGATTGCTTTGATACAACTTAAGCTTAAACAACTGCATTTTATTTGTTGATTTATTATGAGTAAAAACTGGACCATTGAAAAATAATGCAAATGTATCATCACCTAAAATTAACATTTCTTGGTCAATGTTGTGACTGGGAAGTGCATTGTAAATGAATGACCATGCCGCAGATTCACATTACTGTGTGACTTTGAACGTGTAAAGCAGGGATGTCAAAGAGCAGGCCCGCGGGCCATTTCTGGCCCGCCGAAGGTATTTTCTGGCCCGCGGCGACTTACCTGAAGACTAGGCCCTACACAATTTGAGAAAAAATGTTTATATATTTCATTTTGAGGTTCAATGTGCTTTATATGATGTTCGTTATTGAAAAATGAAGATCAAAATTAAAATATTATAAGCCTAATTTGACTGTTTTTGTGCTAAAAATGCATCATTTAAGATTTAGCTCTCAAAAATTTTCTGGGGACGGGATCACCGCGCTCCCATGCACTCAGATCCCATCGCCCATTTTGCTCAGGCGCCTTCGGCACTCTGGCCCGCCACTTGCTGGAAAATATTGCCACTGGCCCGCCATTAGAAAAGGTTTGACACAACTGGTGTAAAGGATTTTCATAATACTTTGTTTATGTTAGCATTGTGTGCTGTCTTTGTTATTTTATAATCTGCTTGCATTAGTGCTATAATTAGATATTCCTACTTTTTAATGCATTTTTCAAATTATCGATTTGTTGAGATGATAGTTGAAAAATGAATTTCTGCTTTCATTTTCTATGTTGGCTTCTATGCATTTCTTATTTCAGCCGCACTTGGTCGACCATCCGCGTGACCTGCAATTCCTTCGACATGACAAGACGCTACATTCAGTTCAGATAAAGCCGCACATGAAGCACGTCCCAGAATATTTAAGTAATAACCTTAAGATATTTGTCATCTTTTTTTTCTTTGGAAAGATGTGTAGTATCTTATATCAAATTTCATAGCATGCATGCCCTGATATATATAATTATGTTAGTTAAGCATTTTAGTTCTGGTTCTTTTTATTCTGTTTTGTGAAAGTATTATAAGACCATTATGTTTATCATTCGTAATTTCAAACCAATTTGATGTCAGATAGGTGACCCTAATAATCAAGATGTTGGTCCCTTCAGGGTCTGCCCTTTGTATTCATGAAGTGTATTTGTGGACTGCATTTTGTAATGGTTTTTTGGAACAATGAATGACATTTTATAAACTAGGCCTATATCCTACTGACATCCAACTGTTCTTGTCTTTTAAGTTCCTGCATCTCTGCTGCCATATAAATCGAGAATAGAAGATTCAAAGAAACGCCGGCGAAGGAACAACAGAGATCCCAAGTGGAAATGTCCGACAAGAGGAGAAGCTCGCTTCAAGGTAGACAGCGTAAAACGATGTCATCTCATCAATTTTTTTATAAGTGATTGTGTGTAAGACGAACATCTTAGGCCTCTGTGTATTTTCTCAACTTAAGACTATTATACGGTAATCTAAGCTAATGACTTCTATAGCATCATTATCATGATGCCCAAGACGGTGTAGGGGTATATTCGGTGAATTGAAGCCGGAGGGTTGCAGGTTCGAATCCACCTCAAGCCGCCGCGTATGGACCCTGGGCAAGTTCTTCACTCGCAATTGCTCATGCGCTTTGGCGTGAAACTCCGATTCAGTGTCCGCGCTGTAGTCGGGAGCGCCTCTGAGTAGAAATCTTGAAGGGGCGCTATAACAAGTGCTCATACATACATACATCAGTTAATGGTCACTTTGAGTAAAACAGCAATGAAAAGTCACAATCCATTTGAAAGCTTAAAGAGACCTAGATTTTCAAATTACTTATCCGCCATTATAGAGGCTGCATCTCTCCCTGTCATAGTAGACATATTTTTATTAACATGATTACGGCTTGGTTTTGGTGCGCCATCGGTTGATGCCCTCGGCATTAGACACCCACATGATAGAAGTTACTAATTAATATTGATAATAATTTTCTGTAAACTTTTGAAGATCATTCTGTTTGATCGAGGTTTGTGTTGTCTGGTTAGGAGCACCTCTGATGACTTTCTCTTGATTTGCTGTTATTTAAATTTCCAGTTACAATATTTAACAGTTATTGTTAAAGATAAAACTGTGTCACTTTCATATAATTTTTAAAAGTGATTGCTTAACAATTTTTAATAAACAGTTAATTATTGGCGACATGTTACTGAAGAAAATATTTTGGAGTGAAAGCCAACAGTTTTATGAATAATCCTTTTTTTAATAATGAATTAATGTTTTGATTATTTCAGAAAAGGCAAGCCGATCCTCTTAAAAGTTTTGCGCTTGAACCCTCAAGAAAAAAGAGGCGCACAAAGTGAGACTGTTAACTGCTGTTCCAGGACTGTGTGCTGACGGAAGTAGCAGTTGCCAAATTGTAGACTGTAAATTAACCATGAACATGGTTGTGGTCGTTCTCCTTGAATTTCTAACCATAGGAACGAATTGATGAATTAAATGTGACATATTCGATTTGTTTCCATACTTTGTACAATGATTTGTAGCTCAGCATTTTTGCAGTTCTTGAGAGATCCTTGTCCATGCAGTGAACCAGTTAGTAATAATAATAATAATAATTAATAGAGATTTGAGTAGTATCAATTGATTGCCCTTGCGACATTGTAATGCCACAAGTGACATCAATTAATGATAAATACTGTGTTGTAAGACTATTAAAAATGTAAAGTCGTAGGTCAGACTAGGTCCTACCACTCCCTACAGGCTATTGTGGCGACTCTTGAAATTTTCATATACTGCACACATCACCAGTGCAAAAACTTTCATGCACACAGAACAGAGTCCTGTCTCGGAGATGATCAAATCAAGAAAACTCTCAGTAGGATGCTCCAAGCCTCGATTTTCACAGCCATACCTACAGGAAGTTTAGGAACTGAAAGAAATCAGTCATGTTATCAAGGCACATTTTAAACTTGGATATGGAGATGAATGTTACAGGAAAGTTACAGCTCCTGGACTATTAAATAGTTTCAATTTCAAAAGGATCTGTTATATAGAAATTTAATTTTTAGACGAATATATTCTAAATGATAATTGTACATACATTAAGAACTATATCTTCACTTCTGTATGCCTTTAGCTGTGGAATGTTCACTGTAAAAATATTTTCCGACATCAGAGAAATGTAACATGAAGGAAAAGTATTCGTTCAGAATTATACTTGGTCATAGTCATTCACTTGAGCAGTGTCCAAATGAAATTACCAACACATTACATCTTCAAAGACATCGCCTGTAACATTTACTTCACTGATTATCTGTCGGGTGCTGGTTAATATGACTGATTTCGATGAGTTAGACTCCAAGAGGAACCTGGAGCCTGACCATTATTTTATTTATCTAATTTACATTACCTTACTTGTGAAAGTTCAGGCTAGGATCGATACAACATTGCATCGACAAGCAGAGGAGGCTTCTCGACCGTTAATAAGTGGCCTACTCTAGCAGTTAATGGACAACCACAATAGGCTACACTCTACAGCTATACGAACACGATAAACAAAATACGCTGTATACAAAAAGTCCCGAGGTCGACGGACCGCGCATCCTGCGCGATCGATTTTCAAATTGCCTTCTATTTTCAAATGAGAATCTGATCTGTCCACAATCCGCAGTCAGGCACATCCGACTCACATCAGCAACTGGATCCCATGGACGGGAGTGGATGTAGGCCTGCACATCATCCCACAGTATAAATAATTATTTAAACTGATCGTCCTCAAAAAGTTGGTACAAAAGCCTCTGAGACGCCAGTAGAGGGCAGACATCTGCTGTATAGAGAAGATATAAGAGGACAGAACCTTTCGAAAGAAATTGCGTGTATAATATGATAATAAACAGTGAAATACAAAGTAGGCCTATTTCAGAATTTATAAAAGATCAAACATCTAAATTATTATGTCTGCTCAAATCATTCATATTTCAGTTTTTCCATACGATTGCCAATTGAACGCTAATAATTAGCAGCTTCGCTAGGCGATTGCGTCATTGATCATCCAACTTCTATTTAGAGCATGTTGTTCTACCTCTTACATTATGATTAGCCTAAATTGAGCGCCATCTTGATGAGCTTCACAAAGAGACGTTTCTTAGAGCACATATAGTAACCATTATTATTTCGCTTTTTAATCAGTACATGGTATATTAAATTCGCCTTTTTCGTATATTTACCATCGAAAAATGTTTATTCTATAAGTGTTTGCACTTTAAGCATATTGCTTTTTCAGGTTCAGGTTGTAGCTGGGCTACAACTTCAGATTTCGGAGGCGGTTGAGTATTGATCATTGTTTTTTGAGAAGTAGAGAGCATGGCTAAAAAGTCTTTGTTTTACCTAAATAACTAACTGACTGTCATAACTCATTAACGTCCTTCGGAATATTTATTTCTTCGTGCAAATTATAGCGCACCTATTGTTTCGGCCAACGGCCAACGACTTCAAAGTGATAGAGGCGGTTTAATTTAGTTTAATCAAATCTAAATGTTCTGTTTTACGCAGACAGCTTGTCGATTATTTTCGAGATTACCCTTACGAACTCGCAGCTTTTGTTGGCTCTAACTAGCTTTCGAAATTCACTGCCCAATTCAGCTCGTTCTGTCAATTCTTTGATGTAATTCAGTTCCAAATTTAAGACTCGTCCCTTTCGTCTTGCATAACCATCACAGCGTGGTTTCTGGTTTCTCTGATCAATCAGAATTCGACCTACTTTTCCTATGAATTATGTTTTTTCCCCAAGTTTGCACGAAGCGACATAAACTGATATCTTAATTGGCATTATGATTGCGGGGCTATTAAAGTCACTACAATAGATTAGATAGGTTAGAAAACTCGGCAAGCCTATATATAGTATCGGGGACTGAAGGATGTAGCACGTAAGTTTACTGGCGTCGTGAGTGTTGGTTAGGGACCTTAGGGTGAGGTTAAGCGTCGTGAGGGTCGGTTAGGGTCAGGGTTTAGGGTTAGTGTCATCATTAGAAAACCTGGTACCATCCGGGTCCGCGCAGCATGCCCGAAGATACTATATAATCCTTCAGCTCACGATACTATAGGTTTGCCGAAAACTCCCCAGTTGTTGAACTGTGAACTGCTTAACTTCTGGCAGATTGAACTATTATGTAGACAAGCGGTTCAAACTGTTAGTTGTGTGCTATTGCTTTTCTGTGTTGAAGATCTGAAGATGAATACAAGTAAACATAACCAGATAAAACCATACAAATGTAACTTTTGTAACAGGATATTTGCAAAAATTGGAGCCTCATTCGCCATCTAAGAACCCACACTGGAGAGAAACCTTACGAGGGCAATTTATGCCACAAAGTAATTGCAGGTATGGATAATCAAAATGCTCAGACCAAATCCAACACTGGAGAAATATCATATTATACATGCAATTTATGTCACAAAGCAATTGCAAATGAGGGTGATCTGGAAGACCATAGAAGAACACACACTGGAGAAAAGCCATACAAGTGTAATGTGTGTGGAATAAGTTTTGCATATAGTTTTCAGCTTGAGAACCATGCAAGAACTCACACTGGAAAGAAAAGATACAAATGCAGCTTATGTGAAAAGGCGTTTGCATCGGCATACTATCTTGTAATACATAAAAGGACCCACACTGGAGAAAAACCACACAAGTGCAATTTATGTGAGAAGGCATTTACAAACAGGCGCTACCTTGTAATACATAAAAGGACCCACACTGGAGAAAAACCACACAAGTGCAATTTATGTGAGAAGGCATTTACAAACAGGCGCTACCTTGTAATACATAAAAGGACCCACACTGGAGAAAAACCACACAAGTGCAATTTATGTGATAAGGCATTTATAAACAGGCGCTACCTTGTAATACATAAAAGGACCCACACTGGAGAAAAACCACATAAGTGCAATTTTTGTGAAAAGGCATTTGCATCGGCATACCATCTTGTAACAACTCATGAAAGAACCCACACAGGAGAAAAACCACACCAGTGCAATTTATGTGAAAAGGCATTTGCCAGAAGGCAAAGTCTTGTAACACATACAAGGACCCACACTGGAGAAAAACCATATACTTGTCTGTTTTGCAAAAACAAATTTTCTCAACAGAGTCATCTGTATGTGCATGCAAGAATCCACACTGGAGAAAAATTGTACAAGTGCAATTTATGCCACAAAACATTTATATCTAGGCAGAATCTGAATCAACATACAAGAACCCACTCTGGAGAAAAACCACATAAGTGCAATCTATGTGACAAGGTATTTGCACAGAGGCAAAGTCTTGTAACACATACAAGGACCCACACTGGAGAAAATCCATACACTTGTCTGTTTTGCAACAAATTATTTTCTCAACAGAGTCATCTGTCTGTGCACACAAGAATCCACACTGGAGAAAAACCATACATTTGTCTGTTTTGCAGCAAATCGTTTTCAAAACAGAGTGGTCTTTATGTTCATGCAAAAATCCATACTATGGAAAAACCACATACATGTCATTTATGCCAGAAATCATTTGCACATGCTAAAGATCTGGAGAGGCACACGAGATGCCACAGTGGAGAAAAGCTTCACAAATGTGAATTATGCCATACAGCATTTGCCTGTAGTGATGATCTAAAATGCCATTCTAAAACACACGATGGAGAAAAATCAGATGTCTCCCAAAGCTCTTTCTCAAGAAGAACAGACAGACAGCTTGTAAGTAGTTCACATATGAAATTCAGCTCATATAGTGAAGATGACAACGGTGTTGACGAGAAGAAGTCGCCCACTTCGAAAACCAAGTCATCTCGGATGGGTATGAAGACGAGTGCATTTGGAAAACAAGTTTCTACATCTGAGTCGAGAGTTGGTCCTGATATAAATCATTTCTTTTTGAGACCTTATGGTTGTGGAATCTGTGGTGAAACGTTTGAAGTTGAAACGGAATTCATGGATCATTCTTATCATCACTACTGTGACGATTCCCAGAAAGATACATTTCTTGAACTATTTGAAATTCGTCTTCTCAGTTACTTTCCTTGCAACCAAAAAACTGATTAATGCACAAGTTCAGACTGTACTTTTGTTAATTTTACTCCAGTTATACTTATACAATGAACTTTGGCTGGATGGTAACCGTCATACGCAGAAAGCGTCGCATGTATTGCACTAAACGGGAGTACCTGATTGTCTCTGAAGTCTATTCAAAGTGTATCTGAGTCTGTAGATTATAGGTGTTCCTTTTGAATATCGATGATTTTTAGTGTTTTCTAATTATTTCTCCAATGGCTACAGCAACAAAGCAGCCCCATTTCACACTGACCTGGTAGTTATACAATGCAGTACTCACATATCGTTTGTAACTTCTATTGCTTGGAAAATGTTACATACCGTCTTCAAAGACGTTTTTTGTTATTCGATCATTCACAAGAGGTCGAAGCTCTTTATAGATTTTACGCTATTGAGCAGCTCTACTGACAGATTTTGGACAGTCTGTAATATACCGTTGCGTAAAGGAAAGAAATGGCTTGAGCTGAGCTCAATTTTCACACCCTAGATCTGAAAAATTCTTAATTATTTCATGTTAATGTTATTTTTAAATGCAATTTAGAAAGGACAATACATTGGTGTGGCTATCAGTGTCAGAATTTAAGTTTATTACACTAATATCGTATCAAGATGGATATCATTGCTAAGTTTTATTGTTAATTGCATATGAGTGATTGGAAATTGTAGTTCTTGTTCTATTCTTGTTGATTTCCCTTTTAGCGTATAACTGTAAATAATAAAATGTTTAAATATTATGTTATTATTTTAACCGAGATAAAAAAAGTCACTCGGATAGGCTATTAATGATGAATGTTGTACGATCTGTATGAAGAAGAACAAAAAGATGATGATGATGAAGATGATGCTGAAGATGAAGAAAAGGCTCTTCTTCATCATCATCTTCATCTTCTTCATATATTAAGCTTTACCGGTTAATTTGCAGTAGTTCTAACACATAGGTATAGGGTATGTTAGGTGCCTTGCAGCTGGAGGGTTGCGGGTTCGAATCCACCTCAAAGCCGCCGCTTAGGGACCCTGGGCAAGTCCTTCACTCGCAATTGCTCATGCGCTTCGGCGTCCGCGCAGTAGTCTGGAGCGCCTCTGAATAGGCAATCTGGTAGGGGCGCTATAACAAGTGTTCAAATACAATACAATACAGACTAAATGTCTTCTGAACCACTTAAAACCCTTGTTATGTTAAGGTTCGAATCCATAATCTCTTCTTTACAATGCGAACATTCTAATCCATAATCTCTTCTTTACAATGCGAACATTCTAACCAATTGGCTACCATGATCTGACAAATCAACTTAGGCAGGCCCGAATTTAAAAGTGCTAAGGGTGCTTGATTGAGGATGGATATATGTGGATTGGCGGAGGTAAGATGGGGTGGAAGAGGACACTTCATCACGACGGAGGGACATATGATAGTATACTCAGGTGAAGAGAATCAGGGGCACGGAGGAGTGGGAGTATGGATACACAAGAGGAATACTACGGCCATAGTAGGATATGAGACAGTGAATAGCAGGATTTTGGTGATAAGGGTAAAGGCAAAACCAAAATGCATCAGTTTGATTCAGGTGTACGCACCAACAGCGGATAAAGAAGAGGACGAAATAGAGGAGTTCTACCAGAAACTGGAAGGGACAGTAAAAAGCATTCCGAAAAGGGACATTACATTACTAATGGGGGATTTCAACGCTAAAGTGGGGGATATGAGCGTACCACCAGTGACTGGAAAAGAAGGACTGGGTCAGATAAACAGCAGAGGGGAAAGGTTGATTGACTTCTGTATGGAACAGGAGTTGACATTGGCTAACACATGGTTCAAACAACATCCGAGGAGACTGAGTACCTGGACATCTCCAGGTGGGACAACAAAGAATCAGATTGATTACATCGGAATACAGCGGAAGTGGAGGACATGTATTAGTAACTGTAGGACTTACCCAGGGGCCGACTGTGATACGGATCACAATTTGTTGGTGGCATCGTTGAAGATAAGACTAGGAAGGCAAAAGAAAGAAGAGGTAATAAAAAGGCTGAACGTTGAGGAACTTCAAGGGTACAAAGGACTCGCATATGAAGTAGAAGTAACAAATAGATTCAATGCTTTAGAAGGGGTGGCAGAGGAAAGATCACCAAATGAAGTATGGAAAGAAACAAAAAGGTTCTACTTACAGCAGCGGAAGAAATTGTGGGATACAAGAAGAATGACAAGGGGAAACCCTGGATTACTGAAGAAACACACAATCTCATTATCAAGAAGCGCGAAGCGAAGCACAGAGATAGAGAGGAATATAAAGAAAGGAAAGCGGAAGTACAAAGACTTTTAAGGAGGGATAAACAAAAACAAATAGAGGATATGTGTGGAAAGGTTGAAGAAGAGAATAAGAGGGGCAACAGCAGATACTTATATAGAGCAGTCAAATCCATAACGAACAAATTTCAACCTAAACTACAATCGGTACAAGCTGAAAACGGAGAGTACATATCCGATAAGGAAGGTATAGCTGAAAGATGGAAGCAATACTGTGAAGAGTTATACAATGATATAGAAGGCAGGGAACACATAACGGGATACGAACGAGAACCACCGCCCTTAAGATCAGAGGTGGCAAGAGGAATAAGACAGATTGCTAGCGGCAAAACGGCAGGTCACGACGGAGTGCCGGCAGAGCTGTTTAAATACGGGGGAGAGAAGATTTTAGAAAAAATGCATTACATCTGCACAGCGTTATGGGAGGATGGGGAATGGCCAGACGATTGGACAGAGTCTATTTTTGTTCCTATACCAAAGAAAGGAGATGCTAGACAATGTTCGAACCACAGAACAGTGGCTCTGGTTGCGCATGCAAGCAAAATTATCTTAAGGATTATTCTGGAGAGAATAAGGAACCAGACGGAGTCGGAGGTGGCAGAGGAACAGGCCGGTTTTAGGAAGGCCAGAGGTACTAGGGACCAGATCACGAACCTGCGAATTATTATGCAAAAAGCAAACGAACATCAACAACCCCTTTTCATGTGCTTTGTAGATTTCAAAAAAGCTTTCGACTCAATAGCTCATGAAACGCTTTGGACGACAATGATCGAAATGGGGTTCCCAGGGCATATAATAAATTTGTTAACAAAGCTGTATAGGAAACAAAAAGCAAGAGTCAAGGTGGCAGGAACTCTATCGAAGGAATTCAGAGTTAGACGCGGAGTGAGACAGGGATGCGTTTTGTCACCAAGTTTGTTTAACATCTTAGCAGAAAGAGTGATGAGAGAAGCGTTAGAAGGATATGATGGAGGAGTCCAGATAGGAGGAAGAAGGCTGACAAACCTACAATACGCCGATGACATCGTACTACTAACAAGCTCGGAAGAAGAATTGCAAATGTTGATAGAGAGACTGGAGAGGATAGGAAAGAAATATGGAATGCAGATTAATATTGGAAAGACGAAGGTTATGACAACAACGGAAACCAAATGTACAGTCAGGATTAATCAGGAGGAACTGGAGCAGGTGGACAGATTTACGTATTTGGGTTCAACCATCAACGAAGACAGTGATTGCGGTGCAGAGATCCGAAGTACGATTGGCAAAGGGGTATGCAGTGGCTACAGACCTTAAAAAGATATGGAAAAGCCATGACATAACAACAACAACAAAGATAAAGTTATGGAGAGCACTGGTTTGGCCGGTGGCTATATATGGTTGTGAAAGTTGGACACTGAGGAAGGAGGAGGAGAGAAGAATCGAGGCATTCGAGATGAAGTGTCTGAGATTGATCATGAATATATCTTGGACGGAAATGCGGAAAAATGAATGGGTGCTGGAGGAGGCAGGAGTGGAGAGGAGTCTCCTGAAGACGGTAAAAGAAAGAAAACTTAGTTACTTCGGACACATCATGAGAAGAGAGGGAATATGCTTGGAGAAAGACATCATGCAGGGTACAATGCCGGGAAATCGGAAAAGAGGAAGACCAAGAACAAACTGGTTGAGCAACATAAAGGAATGGACTGGATTGACAATGGAGGAATTGATAAGACTGACGGAAGACAGGAGACGCTGGAGGAATATTATTCATGATGCGGCCGACCCTCGAAACGAGGATGGCTGAGAACAGAACAGAAGGGTGCTGCAGCACCCGGGCTCTCAGTTTTCAGGGGCCCGCATTTAATAAATATGTGTGTGGTGGACCTGTGGCCGTCAGAGCCTTTCGAAGGTAGTCACAGCACCCGGGCCCGCACTAGCCTTAATGCGGGCCTGAACTTAGGTAACTATTTGTTTTCCGATTCAGCGAATGGTGTGGTTTTGGAGCGCTGTTTTCCTTGGGCTCTCGGTTGAAAGGACCCATCAGTAGTTTGTTCTGTTAGAGGCACTGTATACACTGAGATATATACAAAACAATACAGTTTAAAGACAACACTTTATTTTGTAAATCGTCATTACATCAGACAATTCCAGAACACGACACTTGATCTTTAAAATCAGTTGGCAACGTTTGCTGACACGAGTTATATGAAAATGATTGGTTAGACATGCATAAACAACAACGTGCTAAAATACTCGAGATGTTTACATTTAAAATGCATATGGCTGGTTACCCTTCAGTAGTTTACCCTGTACATGGTATATCATCGGTCGGTTCCTGCAATACCATGGACTTCGGAGGCCGTATGTAGCAGTGGAAAAGAGTTTCGTGGGCTTGGGTGTGTCACAATTGTGAAAAGATCAGTGTACCCTGTTGAGTTAAAGCTGTGGGGGTACCCTGATTACAGTATAACGAAGCAACCAGACTTAGAACAACACAGCAAAAGCAGCTGCTTCCGGTGATGCCAAAACATTTCACCAAGACAAAAATTAACGACACCGATCAAACTTGCCACCGTGACGGGCAAGTCCTGAAAGGCGGCAAAGGAGATCTTGCCAATTACTTATTACGATTACTATCATAAGCATTCATACAGTAGGCTACCACTACAAAAAGACCGACACCATTCAATGGCATTAGACACAGGTGCATGAAAGATTCTTGTACAATGTGGTAAAGACTGGTTTAACACTTTAACGACGAGCTGCAATGGTTTCCCAGTCACTTAGTACACACTCATCGTTAAAGTTTACAAAGATCTTCTGATGGGGTGCAACGTGACAAGTGACACAGCAAAGCATTTAGGTCTACTTCTATTGCATAGTTTAAATCCTCTGATGCATCGGGATTTAAGAGATACTGAAGAATTTAAGAGATGCTACCCTGTTAGCAGGCCCACATGAAGCCCATATATAACCTATAATGGGTTCCAACAAATACCCAGCAGCCCATGGACATGCTAGTAAGGTTATTACTGAGATGTTTATATTTAAAATGCATATGGCTCGTCACCCTGTGTAATACCCTGTGCGTGGCGATCATCGAACAGTTTCTGCAATACCATGAACACTACCGGTGATTGCGGTGAAGAACATGATTATCCGTTACCAGCCTGCCGTTGTGCCCATTCGCCCCTTACTCTGGGTGAGTGCTCAACCATTTTGCTTATGTGTCACAGTAGGATAATCTAGATGTTATTAATCTACAATATTTTAACTTAACTACATGCAGCTTAATGGAGTAGGCCTATTTAGGAGCGCCTACCAATCAAAAATGGCTTTAGAAGACGGTCAATATCAGTTACGTTACATCAAGATGACTAGCTGTAAATAAAACTAAGGCGTCAAGAAAGACACCGATGCACAACCGGGTGATTTTTAACACAGTTGATTCCATGGGCGTCCGCAGAGGGGAGCAAGGGGGAGCGTTTGCTCCCCTGGATTTTGCAATTGCTATTTCAAGAATAAGAATCATAATTCAGTCATACAAAACTTAATTATCATCTTAGGTTTTAACAATGAATGGCCATGCTTTTTTCACTTTTTAATTTTTATCCAAACTAGTCGAGATGACCTTAAAAAAATCAAATATAGCCTATAAAAACATTGAAATTTTTAACAGTTTTGTTATTTAAATAAGCGGGTTAGCGCCGAAGGTGACGCGATCGGTTGCTTTCGGCACGCCCGTTAGTCCCCGTGCCAACAATTTAAAACTGCTCCCCCCAAAAAAATTCCTGCGGACGTCCATGGTTGATACTAGTAGATGTTCCATTAGGTTGAAGCATTCATTCATTTACCCATCGAAGCCACCAGCGAAACAGCTGCAGCGTAGGCTAATTGCAACAACAGCCGTACTGTAGGACTATAGGCCCTATCGCAATATTGAAATTTTAATCACAGATTCATATAGAGCATTTATATAGCGCTTCTTTTAGGGAGACTTCTCAGAGGCGCTCCCGACCTAACGACGGAAAACGAGGATCGAAAAAAATGGTTTTCAAGGTCGTACGGAACAGAGGTAAAGAAAGAAGACCAAGGAGCTTTTCAAGGTCGTACGGAACAGAGGTAAAGAAAGAAGACCAAGGAGCTTTTCAAGGTCGTACGGAATAGAGGTAAAGAAAGAAGACCAAGGAGCTTTTCAAGGTCGTACGGAATAGAGGTAAAGAAAGAAGACCAAGGAGCTTTTCAAGGTCGTACGGAATAGAGGTAAAGAAAGAAGACCAAGGAGCTTTTCAAGGTCGTACGGAATAGAGGTAAAGAAAGAAGACCAAGGAGCTTTTCAAGGTCGTACGGAACAGAGGTAAAGAAAGAAGACCAAGGAGCTTTTCAAGGTCGTACGGAACAGAGGTAAAGAAAGAAGACCAAGGAGCTTTTCAAGGTCGTACGGAATAGAGGTAAAGAAAGAAGACCAAGGAGCTTTTCAAGGTCGTACGGAATAGAGGTAAAGAAAGAAGACCAAGGAGCTTTTCAAGGTCGTACGGAATAGAGGTAAAGAAAGAAGACCAAGGAGCTTTTCAAGGTCGTACGGAATATAGGTAAAGAAAGAAGACCAAGGAGCTCTTGTCGTACGGCGTCGTAAGCACTAGGCCCTATTAACATTTATTTAGCGGTCATTTGAGAGCTACTCAGGGACAGTTTGCTGCGGCTCCTCCGACGGTTAACTGGATATAAATCTAAGATCCAAGGAAGCGATCGTAGCCACGGACCGCCAGAGGCATTTGCATAACCATCCAATAAGAGCGAAGTTGATTTTAGTGTAGAATAGTACACGCAATTACGCGGAGCTACTGCGCTTGCTGGCGACTGTAAATTATCCGCTTAGGGGAGCATCAACGGTTGTGCAGCGGCGGCGGCGGCCATTCTCCGGTCGGCCATTTCGCGAAACAGCGAAAGCCAATCCGACGTTTCGGTCGAAATGCGAGCGTTTCGATAAACTAGCCAAGGGCGGTTGGTGTCTTGCGACGATGTGGCCATTTGTTACTTCAGGTACATCGCAGTCTTTGGGTCGGCTACACGCGTAGATGCCGACTTAGAAGGTCATTTGCTGCAACACAGGTGGACGCAGTTATCGAAGGCAGTTGCGGTCAGTCTCATACTCGCCTTCGTCCGGTGTCGCGGACGGTAATCTCACTGTGGAAAATGCCTGGTCACATCGACGAAAGCTTAGGCAAACTGCCTTATATGCTGCGATTTTTGTCTACAGGACACTGCTAGACAACCTGTCTCAGTGCAATACAATCTCTCTGTTGGGAGTGAATTTCAGTGTTTCTTTGTAAGGCTAATTGGTTCTCAATATTTTCTTTTTCTGTCCCATTTCTGCCTGTATTGCCAAAAGTTTCTTTTCTTCTCTTGCAAGTCCTTTCGCTGTCATGTCGGGTTAATATAAGCTTATTTCAGCTAGTTCGCAGAACGCATAGGGCGAATCCATTGTTCATTACAGACCTCCCTCAAAATACGAAACCGTACTTAAATGCAGTAAACTCAAACTGTTATAGCAGGATATGAATGGTGACAAGACGACAGATGATTTTCCGATTGAAACACGGATGGATAGACGGACGGATGAATATACTGATAGAAGACTGAATAACTGCGAAACATATTCAAACCGTAGTACACTGGAAATGGGCGTCCATGGAAACAAGCATATTTCGACCACAGCACAACGATGCAAAAGATTGACTTCTGTAGCGCCGCCTTTTCCATTATGCTTTTAGATGTATGTACGCATGCATCAAGACACTTTACGTAATGCTTTTCAGTAACTCTCAAAAGCCTGAACACTTAGACCATTGATAATAGGTTGTGGACACCGAGAGCGAATGGCATATTATGTCTACATGTGCATGCAATAGATGTCTTTCGTAGAAAGTCACGTATGTTCTGCCATCTACCGACCTCAAAATATATTTAATGGTTTATCGGTCGCAACTGGAAAACTACATCACTGGCGAATCCTTAAGATCATAAGTATGCCTATCACTGGGATTATTGGTGATGCATAAGATCATTTTAGAAATACTTAGATCATTAGCAATTTCTCGAATCACATGGGATCAATACGATCTTTGTTGATCCCTATGATCACAGGGATACTTAGGATCATAGGCAATTGTATTTTTGCAACTGTAATCACAAATTATTTATCGTCTCTGTATATATTTTTATATCGCCTCTTCAAGAAAGAATCATCAAGAGTGCTTCCGACTCGATAACGCAAACTGCTCTCAAAATGTTTTTTGTATACAAGATACAGAAATCGGCAAATAGAGAAAGCCATCCTTAGGGCCTTTAACGATCCTTGGAATCATAACCGATCCTTAAGATCACTGGCGATCCTTATGATCTCTAAATAAGTAAGATCATTATCAATTCTTAGAATCGTTTGCGATTCTTATGATCACTGCTGATCGTTGGGATTATAAGTGCTCCTTATGATCACTGACGATCCTTATAATCTCTAGAGAAACACGCAAGATTTTTAGGATCTTTAGGATCTTTCGCGTTCCTTAGGATCACTGCTAATCTTTGGGATCATGAGTGATCCGTAGGATTATTGGTGATCCGCATGATCTCTAGAAAAATCCGTAAGATTGTTAACAATCTTTAGGATCTTTTGCGATCCCTAGGTTCATTGGCAAGCATTAGGATCTATGGCGATTCTTATAATCAGTGGCGATCCTTAGGAGCATTGGCCATTCTAACGATCTCTGGCTATCCCTAAAATCAACTGGTAGCATTCAATACAAGACATCATCAAAGACTAACGACACAGATCAAGCACCTCTTTCATCAGCGGCTGGATCCCATCCGGATTCAGCTTCAGCAGGACGTGCGTGTGCTCCTCGTTCAGACTTCGTATGTCCGTCAGTTTGAGTATGAACCGCGGAAAGAGTACTCGTGCCACGCCGCTCGAGTACTTGGACTCGAGGTGCTTCTTCAGCAGAAGACAGTACTTCTCCTGCTGACCAGACACGTAGTCTTTGCTCAGAAGGTTTTCACGGTCTGGCGAGAAGAGAGCGATGACGAGAAGGAGTATGAGCGTCGTTTCATCGGCGCGTAGCTCAACAACGAGCGACCGGATGAACTTCATGTGGTCCTCGAACAGCCCCGTCCCGATCTCGGCGCGCTCGAGCTGCTCCAGCTTCAGAGCGCTCGTCTCCTCCGGGTCGAACGGGTCAAGGAAGTGCTGCTTCTCCTTGTCGAAGGTGATGACGGAGCGGAGGATGAGCAGTTCGATGCTGCCCGTCTTCAGCAGCTGGATCTGGTCCTCCTGCGGCAGGATCCGGAAGCTGGCGATCTGCTTCGTCATCGCGATCACCCGGCGCATGCTCAGCTCGGCGATGTTGACCAGGTCGGACATGCTGGCCCGGTCGCGCGACCAGTCCTTCTCGCCCGAGTTGGTGTCGAGGGAGAGACGGTAGGCCGTGACGAGCTCTTCGATCGACGTGGCGTCCTCTGGACGGAGGGCGGTCGTCTGCGATGTGGCCTCGGACACGTACAGCTGGTCGACCGTCAGGTTCACACTGCCGCCGCCACTGCCACCGCTGCCACCTTCAGAGTGACGTCGATGCCTACGAATTAAAGCAGAAGCAGCAGAGAACGATTATAAGCCACCGATTATAAGCAGCGTGTGAACAGGACTATCCTACGGTGGCCTGTAAGGGTCGGTCAAATACGCTTTAGCAGAAATAAACGTAAATGTAAACGTTTATCTATAGCGACCGTATATGGCCTCTGGTAATGCCCTTTACTCTTGAAAGTCAGATAGGAAGTGCACGTGGTTGTTCATCCATGTAGTTACTAGTTATTAAACAATAAATTATTAGATAATAATTACTTATGGAAAACTCATGTACAATAATGGCAGGAAGTCTTAATTTATACAGGACAGTGAGGATACTAAAGCAGTTTGATTGCATATGATATGCCCGAAGATTTAAAATTCGTCTTCCATTGGGGTAACAATTTAATAAAGACTTACTGTTCAGGTGAGGAGACTTTGGTGGCTGCAACCTCTCGCATGAACCGATTGGCTTCGATCTTTTGTCTCTTGAGCGCCTTTTCCTCTTCGCTGAGAATGTATTCCTTCCTCATTCCGATCTCGAAGCACTTGTTGAGTCGACATCTCTTGCAGAAGCGTCTATTGGATACATCCATACGACATCGCTCGTCGTAGGGACACTTGAAATAGTCCTACAGGCCAAGCAAAAACAATACAATACAACTGTAATTTGATAATGCCACCATATCATGTCAAATGCTTCCAAAACTGCATTTTGAAGCCGGGCAACCGTTAAGAGCCATAAATAGACTGGAAGACGTAAGAGGTAAGTAAAATTCCAAGATTAGTTGAATAAAACTGTATTTGATATTGCCCTCTTTCCAAAGCTCAGAAGTACACACACGACCATACGACAGAACGTCGATAGCGCTGAGCAATGGGGGACTCTGTGAGCAGTTCCTTTAAGCGACGATAGGCGTCGCCAGTATGTGATGTGGTCAAACTTTAGACAACTTTAGCGTAAATAAACCATAGACATCATATATTAAATGTAAGATTCTATGAAATAAACCTACCGCACAACAGAGCACACATTTTACCTAGAGTAGCCAAACTGTATCCCATCCTGGCGCCACCTATAGCAGCCATTTTTACAGAGTCCCCCATTGCGATTGAAGGACTTGCACAAGGTTCCTACACAGTAACTGTCTCGAACGAGGCTCGAACCCGTACTCTCCGCGTTACAGGCCGAACGCTCTAAAAAAATCGGCCACCGTATACCTTCCATTTCGTTTTATTCTTCCTGTCTGTTCCGTCCCCTTTCGCTGTTGCCTCTTCGTGAGAAATTATAAATTTAAGAATTAACGAAAGACGAAAGCGAAAAGAGAAGGTAGGCAATTAAGAAATGAAAATGTTAAATTGGAAAGGAAAACCAGGTAGAAAAGAGAGAAAGATTGAGAGAAATCACATAAACAAGAAAACTATATAAAAGAAAGTTGGACTCTGATAAGAAAGGTAGAGGATGAAGAGATAAGATAAATAACAAGACAGGAAGAATCAAAAGAAATGGGAAAAGCTAGAATTAGAAAAGAAAGAAGAGAGAGAAACAAAACCAGCGAAAATTAAAGCAGGAAATAGGCCTACAGGATTTAAAAGAAAGGAGAAAAGGGAAGACATCCATGATATAATTAAAGGAAGGATGAATGGAAAGAAGGACAAAATAACAAGGAGAAAAGAAAAAGAAAAGAAAGGAAAGCCAGGGAAGTATGAAATAAAAGAAGAGTAGATAAACCGTTTCACCTGTACATCGATGATAGGGCCACGCATACTTACTTACTTACTTACTTATATGCCACTCAACCACTGTAATAATAATATTATTATTATTACAAACATCCGTAGCGCGCGCAGTCACACAGAAATGCGAATAGGAGGCGCGGTTAGTTAGTCGCCAGGTGAAGATAATAATGCACTACATTGGAATGTCTTGTGATTACACGTTCAACCGACCAATTGTGGTGCATTTCATCAACATACCGTAGGGCCTATATTTTTTTTATCGTAATCGCAATTGTTAAGGCAAAACTTCTTAAGCACCACTCGAAAGTCAAGCACAGGGCACCGGTTTATTCACGAGCACTGCGTCGAGTATACCCCCAAGCCGCCGCCATAGCCGCCGAGCCGCCGAATTTTTGTCCAAGCCGATTAGCCGCCGTAAATTTTACGGCTTAGCCGAAAAACCGCCGAGAAAAAAGTTCAGCTAATTCAGCTAAAACACGCACAAAGTTGTGATTATGAAGTTTTCCCGCTGGGTTAGTAGTTTGTAGGCTACTTACTTAGAGCGCAATAAGCGATGAGTGCATTTCATGGCCGTCTATTGTAATGGACTGTTGAAACTATACTGTTTCGTGATACTTTCTGTGTGCCACTAATAATTGTTCAGTTTTATGGCATTGTAACAGTTGTTCTAATGTTTAATTAATTGGCTTTTGGAACTCTCTGTACTCGTTGCGCTTTTTGAGCGAACTATGTTTCAAGCCGTAATTTTTTACGGCTAGCCGAAAAAGGTAGTTTACCTCATTTTACGGCTAACCGAAAAGCCGCCGTAAATTTTTCCAAGCCAGCCGCTAGCCCAAAAAATTGCGGCTTGGGGGTATGGCGTCGAGTCAGAGGAGTTGTCGAAAAGAGTAGTCCGAAGGATATCCGAGTCCGTAGCCAGAGGATCAGAGGGTTAATATAATATAAGTTAATTAATAATTAAGTCTTATCACTAACCTACAAATTCCCTACAATACTCTCAGCCCAGATATCTTCGCGAACTCTTCACCATTCAGCCAACCGCTCTACCCGATCTTCCTGCTCTCTCAGTCTTTCTCGACCCCGTTCACTATACTCATATCAAGTTCTCCAACCGTGCCATATCCCGAACTCCACGTCTCTGAAACAATCTGCCTCCTGAATTCCGCAAATGTTCGGATCCTTGACCATTGTTACCAATCAAACCACCATCATCGAACCACCATCGACCTGAACTCTTTGTCCCGCGGGCGAAGACTGGAATGACCAAATCTTGTGCCTTTGCTTTTATTGGCCCCACTCTATGGAACCAACTTCCTCCCATGACTCGCTCATTTGCTTCAAGCTGTGGGTCTCCCTGCACCCTTTCGCTGCTTAAAGACAGCCTTGTTTTCTCAGGGTCTCTCGCACTGGAAGCACCTCTGATTGGTGTAGCATTGTGAGTGACGCTATATAAATTTACAGATACAATGCAATCTGCCTCAGGCTCCTCTATCTATCACCCCTCGGGCTTTCCACTTAAAGCTGAAATCTCACCTCTTCAAGAATTCATGTACAGAATCATCTGATCCTCCACCTTCCAATTTTTTACCTAAACGACACACACATTAACAGCTACAGAGTATGTATACTCTGTCCGTACTCCGTAGCCATGGGCTCCATTTGGCGCTGCGCTTGCATCCCCGAATCCATTCAGAATCTTTCTATACTTGCCTCAAAACTGTTCTTTTCAGCCGTGCTGGGGTCGTGAGCGATCCTGAGTATACTAACCTTGAAGGGCGCTACATAAATCTTCGTTATTAGGTAAGTTTACAGATATCTGAAAGTACACTGTACAATGTGCTTGGATTGATTTGATTCTAGTTAAGTTTTTTTTAAATTTAGTTTGAATGTAGTTAAGGTTTATGTTTTTCGCAATAGCTTTTCTGGATATAGAAACAACCGAACTGAATATTGACCCTAAGTCTTTCCGTTTATAATGATGTACTACGGTATCAGTAATTACTTAGGTGACCCTATCTAGCGGGACTATTGTCCCTTCTGGGTCCCCTTTTGTTGCTAATGATGGAAAATATTCATGCTACTATATTGTGTTGTGATGCTAACAATGGCAAATAATCATGTTACCTCTGTTTCGCTACTCAGAGGCTTCAATAAAAGAACTGATTGATTGATTGATTGATTGATTGATTGATTGATTGATTAATTGATTAATTGATTGATTGGTAATGAATGAATGAAAGAAAAAGTCTTTGAAGTGGATTCGCTCTGGGATTTTTAGCCAATGAAGTAATATGAGGATGGGAGTGACATGATGGTGTTTGGGCATTCTGGTGACAGCTCTGGCTAGTTAGTTTTGGATAATTTGCAGATGCTTAAGTTGGTGCAATTAAAAAAGTAAATTAGCGTAGAGTTTCAGCTTTTGGTAAACTGATACAGTACATTTAAGTTGGGCTTTAAAAATGTTTTTGATGTGATACGTCATTGTTAATTTAAAAACGATAAATTTCCGCTGAAACTCCGCACAATTTTTTTTAAACAGTCATTTTCTCATCTTGGTGTCACCCTCTGAAAGTGTCACCCGGTGCGGCCCGCACCCCTTGCACCCCCTAGTGATGCCACTGGATGATTTAAGGTTGAGGAAGAGGGAATTGCAGTAATCGAGTTTTGGAGTGGACAATGGAGGTAGTAGTGTTTGAGGCTGTTTTCAAGTACACAAATTACAAAAGTTTCAGTGGTAGATATAAGACGCAGTAGTTCTATATCTGTCGATTTTTATAAATGAGCACACACGTGATGTACATAAATTATATATGTTATATTTTAGGGTATGATTAATATTGATTATATAATAGAACTATTAATATTATGCTTGTGTTAGATTTGAAGCTTATATTCTTATATAGTCTATAGCTATAGCATACAATATGTGAGTGTTGAAGTCAGATGAAGCTTACATCGTGTTAATATGTAATATAATCATATGAATGTTATATAAATGCATGCTGTATATAATTATATTATATTTTCCGTATATATATAGACACGCACATATAAACATATAGAACAGGCATGGGCAACTTCTTTTAACAGAGGGCCACTCTGAGGTTTTAAGGGCAGCTCAGGGGCCGTATGCCAATCGCGATCTAATTTTTGCAGATTAATTTGTCCTAGAAAACGAAACACTATTAATTTTATTCAGACTAAATATTACAGAATAACCGTTAAAGCAAATGAAGAAAATCTAATAATTATTATTCTAATACATAAGTCCTAGGCCTACACTAAAAATAAAAAAAACAAAATATGTGTTATTCAGTTTTAAAAATACATAGAACTGTAAAAAGTATACCCATTTTCCTGGTGTACTATATATTTAATGTGAGATCCAGTGCTTCTAATCGCGACACAAATCCGCAATGTTTGATTTAATGTTGGAAGTGGCAATTCGAAGTTCATTGGAGAGATTGTCATCTGTTAGTCTGCATCTGTTTTTGCACTTAACTGTTAGTTTCGTCTTTGAGAAGAATTAACTGTTCACAAATATAGGTGCACCGTGCATGGTAACAGAGCAACCAGTTTCAGGCTATGAAAATTTAAGTGAAGGGTTAGAATCCTGAGAATTGTACAGTTTGTAGGACTTAATCAGAGGTACCCCATGAAATTTCCTTTCCAACTCACTGTTGCATTGAAGTTCAATCAATTCCATTTGCATGGAGTTTGGTGCTGAATTGACAACGATGGTAAAGGGAGTTTCAAACAATTTAGGCTAAGTCTAGTCCATGAGCAGTGAATCAGCAAACTGGAACTCTACTTTCAATAAAATTATTTGTTCTGTGCACTTCTTGATATTTGCAGAATCAGTAAAACATAGAAAATGCACAGTATAACTGTTTGATATTTGATTTCCCCAGAGTAGCAACTTCGTTTGAAAAGTTCAGATAGATAGTTTCTAAAGTAGCAAACCTACTTGTGGTCTTGTTTCATGCAGAGGTAGATTACATTGATCACTGAGTAGTAAACTAGTTGACTATAGACTAGAGGCTGGATTCTTAATAAATAAGAAACAGATGTTTTAATGTCGGTCTATGTACAGAAATTCATTGTGTAGGGCCGGATTAAAGGTTTTCAAACTAGGACCAGATAAAAGGTCCTCAAAGTGCCAGGTACAGTGCTAATATGAAAGACATGACAAGGGCCGGTTCAAAGGTCCCCGGGGGCCGGATCCGGCCCGCGGGCCGCCAGTTGCCCATCCCTGATATAGAACATTCGATTCGGTCGTGAAGTCCGTGCTGCTGCCAGTTGTTCGGTATAAATTAGGCAGTAGCAGCAGGTCTGTGATGGAAGAAGTTTGAGCATGGCCGCCGCCTCCAGCCAAGTGAGTGAAATCCTGAGCGAATTCATGCATAATTCCACGGGTAATCGGTGACAATTAACATGCATTTGTAAGCGCCTACTTTGAACTCATTGTTACGGACACTTGTGACTAATCTCGGCGATAATATCAGCGTTTCCCGCCAACGGAACGCACCAACTGTTACCTCCATATACATATATGTAGGAGTCTGGTCCGATCGCTCGCTTCACGGTTGCCCGCAGCGGTAGACGGCGGCTGCGGCGGCGGCGGCATGTGCCTTTGACATAATATACGTAAACCTACGTAGATCAGTATCGCTCTTCAATTAACGTGTTTCGCTTGAGTGACTGCCGCCACACGGTCGGCAGGAAGACATGGTTACGCTACATTGCCCGCAACAGTTTGTTGGCCTGAGCAACTTCGGACGCGACTGGGTTCGCCGGATCCTGTTATGTGCACAGCGGGAGACTAGTGGGACTGAGGCAGCTAAAGGGCCGTTGGGTCCTATACGCGGTGGCAATAAACGTGGCATCCGTCTATATTAATATGTAGCATCTGTTGGCAATGTGATGCCGATGGATAGGTTCATGTGGTTCTGTCTTGAACCGGATCCAAGCTTTAAGGTGTTAAACAAGGATTTAGGGCAACTCAAAAACACGTCCAGTTTTAGCTATAGATATAGTAACCCACAGTTGCCCATAGTACATTCGTACTATGTTCTTGATATACCCAAAATTGGCTTCTCAGAATTCTCATAAATTCTCAGAGGCCACGTGAAGCTTTAAGACTGGCTCTACCAGTAACTATTTTCCTATTATGTTCTTGGTATAGGTCTACCTCCATGGTAGAAGCGTATACAACTGGTATTATTATTCGTACTATGTTCTTGGTAAACCAGCACGGTAGAAGCTTTACAACTGACATTACCAGAAATTACATTCGTATACTGTTTTCTTGCTATAGCTACATGGTAAAAGCAGTAACTATTATTATTAATAATTTCGTACTATGTTCTTGGTATGGCTACATGGTAGCGTTCACGATACAGTGTATTTATGAGTCTCTAAAAGGCACTATATTAATGTTAATATACGTAACACATAGATAATTAATATCAGGTGAAAGTTTGCACATTGTTCGTAGTAAAGTTCGGTACTGAGCTTAGAAGAGACAATGATGTTTACAAGTTGGCTTCGTTCACTTTGCCTCACAGTCAATCGACTGCCATTGAAAACATTAGGGACCTAGTGTACCTACATTACGCTCAATTCATTGAATTACTTTACATTAGAATACATGCAATTTAAGTGGAGTTTATACGAATACGGTATTAGCCTATCAATAACTACACTGTGAATCGATTGTGGGTCATGACACGTCCAAGGAACCCAACGTTGTGTCCATTGACATATGAACATTTGTATATTTATTTTGATGTTCTTCAGCATCTAGAAGACTTATCTGTATATGCGTTGCAGTTTTGCTTCGTGCGACCACAGAATGCGTTCTGTATAGTTGATGTCCAAACATCTTCGAGTGGATGAGGGATCTCTCTAACTGTTTCCCCGTCGACGTCCTGGGTTCACTTCTCATACATCGTGGCCTCTGCGTTACTCCCATGCAGTCTCTCTTTTGGCTTCCATGGCAAATGAACCTATCTACCGTAGCCTTCTTTCTCGGCTCCTATATATGTTCCCCTTCCACAGGATTAACAATCTGGACTTTCCGAGAGTCTTTGCTCCAAGCCCAATATTCTCTACCATCAGTTATCCAGTCATCTCCCTTCCTCTTCTCCCCTCTTCCTCTCCCCTTTCTTCGCCTTTTCTCCCCACTCTCTCTCGCTCTCTATAGCCGACAGTATGCGCATATATACTTATAGGCTACATAGCATATGACTTCGTGTAATAGGAAATAATAATATAAGGACATGTTTATATATTTATACCTCTACAGATGTATGCTTACATGTACATGTAAGCATAGACCCTATTGTGAAATTTCTAGCCTACACTGCACAATATAGATGATGCATTTCTATTGATACACACGTACAGAAATAAATGTATCTATATATAAACACACACACACACACACACACACACACACATATATATATATATATATATATATATGCATAACTATATATGCAGAAAAACTTAAAATCAATCCAAGCTTGGAGATGAGACAAATTACCTGACGAAGGGTAACGCACTCAGCCTAATCATCATCACCAACAACAGCACACTTCATCACTGATGCCGTCATTATCATCGTCGCTTTCTCCTCGGTTCGTCAATTTATGGGTTTAAACTATATGTTCCTCATACAGCAAGAAACTCTGATCATACTCACTCACTGAGTGAAAAAGAAAGTGTCGTAAAAACCGGAGAAAGTAAAATAAAAATTGTCAGAAAAGCAGAGGAGAAGGCCACCAAAGAACAGAAAAGGAGAAAGTAGCCCCCGCCTGCAGTAAGATACTAAAACGCAAAATACGAATGAAATCCAATGCAAGCATTGGACCCCAAAAGGGCCTCGGCCCAGGGATCCGAGGCAAGCGTTGGACACCTACGGGCCTTCGGCCCATGGATCCTGATGATGATGATGAATTGTTTAGTGTGCATAAGCAGTTCATTCTCAACGTTTCCATTTTTCATCTACCTTAGGCCATTAAATATATGCAATTATGCAGGTGGAGAAGACTTGTCCATGGAGCGACCAACCCTCGGATCGAGGATGGTTGAAGACAAGACAATTATGCATCGTACTATATACCTCTTAGGCTTACTTAGACGGCTCTTAAAGATCACTTAGGCACTTCGTCGATTACGTATAGGTGACTCTTAAGTTCAGCTAATACCTCATTCTTTAGTCCACCTATTATGGTTAGTCGGATGATTCTCAAGACTATATATATATATAATTGGATACCCATTTTTGGAGGATTTGAAGGCGCTATATAAATATTGAATGCCCGTATGTCAATGTATATATGTATACGTATTTGTGAGTATATTGCTTTATATGGCTGTACTTGCTTCCGCATGTATTAAACTAAGTATATGGTTTAACCTCTTACGACTGGTCAGATTATTCTCAAGACCAACTAGGCAGCCATTTTGGAGGGTCCAAAAAGGCGCTATATGAACGATAAGCACCCGTATGGCCGTATCTATAGCTGCACCTTCTTCTTCAGTGCATATATTAAACTAAGCATCTGGTTGTACCAGGCATTAATTTCAACACAGCGACACCTCCTCCTCCCCTTCGCACAACCGCCGCCATTTATCGTCGCCGTTCGTCATTTATAAAGCTGGCAAACGTCAGAGTACAGTTCAATGCTTAACAGAGTCAAATTAAAACACATTACGAGACCGAAGGCCGCCGACAAGGGAGCAAAGAAGGCGGTGGAGGCGTCTACGGTGGCGGTCGATGCACCTCTCATCTGCCGAACGAACCAAAAGTTGATTTATCGGCGGCGCCGAATGACGCTAATTACTTTCAACACAGACCGCTTAGCCAACGACGACTGCACCGCGCGTTTTAATCAACCTCCGAAAAACGAACCTAGGTTAACACCTCACACATAAATTTAGAATATATGCATATCAACAAATGCATGTATATTAAACACTTCTAAGTAGTATATATATATATATATACATGTTTATATATATAGTGTGTGTATATATACGTGTTCCTATATATATATATATATATATATATATATATATATATATATATATATATATATATATATATATATATATATATACATCATATTACTCTAAAACAATATACCGTACAATAGAAAGAAGACATTTATAATATACGAAAAAATCATATCAACAGTCAGATGCATCTTCGATCTTCGGTCGGCGAGAGGAAAGTTTTTTCCTTCCTTTACAAATAGTATGAATGAGCAGTATGAACTATTGGAAGGGGTGAAGAAGTTTCTTTTTGCCAGCACCCAGGTATTTTTATATGCATAGATTGTGGTTGATAACAGCAGAGGAAAGAGTTATAGTAGTAGCTGGATGATACGGTCGGCAGAGATAAGTCTTTTTAATCGAAGATGATTCCAAAATTGCGGACAGGAAAAGAGTAGGCTAAGGCACGGGAGAAGTGTATGGGGAAGGTGTTTCTTCAACGTTTGAAGACTCTGAAACAGACGGAGAGAGGAAGGTTTCTTCCATTATACCATACCTTTAAAACTCCCATCCCGGTAGGTCTCTTCAGAGCGCTCGATTACGATTACACTACTGACCTGGTTAGCTACACTGGATAGAGCGAACATCTCTTGCGCCTCTACAAGCCTTCCAAGCGTCTAAGGATGCCGGTTCGCATTCCAGTTGTGGCTTATTTCATAGATTTTAATCTCGGGCTAACAAGCTCCCTACAAGGGAACCTAAGTGACATGTCACCCATTAAAGCGGGCAGGGTCAGAATTGCCGAGGGGTTGGGGGTTCCAATCACAGTCTTTCTTGGGACTACACAGTAAAGTCTCTATTGCGCACCCCAACTCTACATGGATCAAAGTCTGCCCCCCCCAGTTATTTTTCTACAATTCTCATACTGAAAGCGGGTAGCTGTGGTGAAGGGTCTCACCCGATCACTTGATTAAAAATTCAACAGCGTCGGGGTCAAACGGTCGCTATAAAACCATGTACATTTACATGTACTAAATCACAGTTGATGTAGTGATTGTGAGACTGACCAGGCCTTTTGGTGCATTGCGACGGAAGAAGGCTTTACATGATTCGCAAGAGATGGCGTCGAAGTTGTAGCTGAGAGCTCGATCGCCACAGACGCCGCAGATCTTGTCGTCTTTACCCTTCCTCAGTTTTCCACCAATTCCTCCAATTCCAGCCCCGAATACTCCACTTCCTCCTACTCCGCCAACGCCTGCGAAGCATCCCGACTGACCGCCAAACGACCTCTCAGCAGCAGCGGCAGCGTGCATCTGTAGGTACGGAGACTGGTGTTGCTGTTGCCCGGAGTGTGGATGAGGGTGCGCTGGAGGAGGCGCAGGGTAGTAGGCACCCCCGCCTCCGCCCAAGTACTCACCCACGACGTCGGTGTCCATCATCATCGTTTCCATGGCAACGTGATGGTATCCGCTGGTGACGGAGTACTGATGGTGGTGGCTGTGGTAACCGTTCTGGTAGTAACCGTTTTCTCCGAGACCTGGAAAACGAGACACATCAAGGTATCGTAAGGATGCGCATGTGATTTCAAGACATCAGACAGGATCAGAAGAGATAGCATTTTTGATCAGAGATTCTCATATGTTCTATCCACGTTTTTGAAATTCTTCTTCACGCCCAGATCGCAACAGTTATTACGCAACGGCGTTATAGCTGTCGCGATCTGGGCGCTTTGCAGAATCATGCCAGAATGTAATGTAAAATGTAATTAGCAACTTCTATTGTGCCGGTGTCTAATGCACAAGGCATCAACCGATGGCACACCAAAACCAAGCCGTAATCAGGTCAACATCCAAAAGATCAGTCCGTAAGAGACAGAGAGCAGCCTACGGTGGATAAGCAATTTGAAAGAGGTAAGTTTTCAGCCGAGAACGAAATGACCCAAGCGACTGAGCACAGCGTACAGACACAGGAAGAGAGTTCCAAAAAGTAGGTCCAGATACTGAAAAAGCTCGTTTGCCAAGAACAGTTCTTGATTTTTGTATGACAAGACAAAGATGATCAGATGACCTCATTGAATAATGATAAATCTGAGGAATAAGAACTGATTTTAAATATTATGGTTGGCCAGAGTTTACAGTTTTAAATGCTATGAGCCCCTGTTTGAAACGAATTCTCTGCTGAACAGGAAGCCAATGCAAAGAAGACAATGGATGGTAAAGTTCTCGTCTTATCGTGCTTGCAATTGCTTCTCAGCTACTATTGCCACCGATAAGAGCCATGGCGAGCGAAAGATGCATCCCGAAAAATTCTTACTGATCAAACAACCCATGGTTTTCGACAAGAACTTGCAAAGCGCGCGCTCAAGCGTACCGTGTCGAGTTAAAGAAAGATTTACAGAATTTTTAGCTATTCTATTCAACTCATTTAAATATACCAGAAATAAAAATCAAGACCCTCAAGAATAAAAGCAAGTTTCTTTTTATTTATATTGGCATACGTCGAAGATGTATATCTTTGTTCTAGGTATACGGCCTAAGAGATGTTTTATATATCTCTTGAGTATATTTTATCTATAATATTGTATATCTTAGGTTATCTTATAGCTCGATACGTCTTAGGTACTCTTAGGCATCTAGGCCTATGCATCTTAGGCAATCCTAGGTATCTATATAAATTATCGTAGGCTATCTTTGAGATCGACGCAACTAAGAATATCTGAGGCATCGATACATCTTGAGTTATCTTATTGATCAATATACCTTAGATCCCAATGACATATTTAATTACCGTCCTATCTCCAACCTCTCTTTCCTCTCTGAGCTTCTTGAAAGAGCTGTGTCCTCTCAACTCACTGACTGTCTTGATGCTAATTCTCTTATGCCAATCGGTATTTAGGAAGTTTCACTCTACAGAGTACAGAGTCTCTTATCAAACGTCTTTTGACATACGTCTTTGGAGCTTTTGACCGTAGACAGGTTATGCTTCTTGCCTTCAATGATGTAAGCGCTGCTTTTGGTACTGTGGATCACGCTATTCATTTGAACGGTATGGAGAAATCTCCTGGAATAACCGATATTGCCTTCTTTGTCTTCAATCCTCCCTCTCAGACCGCTCCCACTTTTACCACCTTTGTCTTTGGGCCCACATTCTCCGACTGTTCCTCTATTCCTTTTGGCCTAATTCCTCAAGGTTCTGTCCTGGCCCCTCTCCTATATATTCTGTACAGTGTGTACACTGCCGACCTGGGTGAATTCTCCTTCCTATGGGTGTTGTTGCTGTCCATCAGTATGCAGACGACACCCAAGTCTTTGCTCACAGCCCACGGATGCTGCTCTTTCTTCGGTATAATAATGTTTTCGTTCAAACAATCCGGTTAACAAACCGCAACCGATTACAGTGTACAATTATGCAATTGAAACAATTCACAAGAACACAAATGACATAAATCTTAACTACTAACAGAACAGACAGCCTGCAATACAACGGCGCTAATAGCAGCCTACAAAGCATGTCCGCCCTACGGGGCTCGAACTCGGTACCTCTCGCTCTCTACGCCAGATGCTATCCAATGCGCTATCGGGCGCTATGGTAGAGAGGATTCTTGAAGCTCAAGTCCGTACTCTCCGCGTTACAGGTCGAGTTCTCTGACCAGTCGGCTACCGTACCCTTGTCTTATTTAACCTTACCTAGCCTTAGTGCCTCAACTTACCATACCTTACCTACATACCAGCAGTGTGATTCTCGTTAACGATAACGATAACGAAATGTTCGCTAACGAAAATAAAATGATTTCGTTAACTATAACTATTATTATTATTATTACAGTAGTTTTATATAGCGCCCCTTCAAGACAGTCTACTCAGGAGCGAGTAGCTATAACTATATATAACTATAACTATATATAACTATAACTATAACTAAAAAAAATAATACTAACTATAACCATAACTATAGCAAATATAAAAACCATTAACTATAACTGTAACTATAACTGAAATAAATTCTGTAAGGAGAATCACACTGCATACCAGGTGAGTTACTGAAATGTCGTTCAATGAATTCATCCGTTTGCCTGATTATCCTAACCAGGCTTCGAACTCCGGACGCAGTGGAACATTTCGACAAATCACATAGCCTAATATTCTTTATGGCTATGTTATGTGTCTGGATTTTTATGCAGCTCATTTTAGGAATCCGTCAAAAGCAGAGAATTCGCAGCAGATTCAAGGTCTGAAAACATCGAATGATTCATTTTACTCCAGATTTCATTCCACGGACTCCAAGTATCGTCTACGGTCCAATCTAATCTGATCTAATCTAATCTAATCTAATATAATCTAATACAAAGACTTCTATAGCGCCATTATCTTAATGTCCAAGACATTATGATTAGTCGATGGTAGCCTCGAGTGAAATCGCAATGAAAGCCAAGAATCTATTGGAAAAGGCCAGAACTAAGGAACACAACGCGCACTTGAAGAAGTACGTTTGATTCTTTTGACGTACTTGATAAACTCTTCAGGAAGCTCTCTTTTAGAAGCCCACCCAAGTGCCACTATACAATCGAAGAGCTCCAAGTTTCGCAAGAATCAACTCAGGAACGAGACGAGTAATACACATTTTTGAAGTACGTTTGAAGCTGTTAGCGTACTTGATAAACCGTTTAGGAGGTTCTGTTTTGAGATCACACCCTGTAGCCTTGCATCCTTAATCGATTAATCTCGCCCCCCAGCGTGGCGGCCAGTGCACCTCACACAATTTCCGCCGATGGGGTCATCATAATTTGTTGTCGCCAGTCCGTCCAGCTTCTCCAAGACACTCCGTTCATCATCTAATTACATCTCTCATCCGCCACAATCAGCTAAACTACACCTAAGCCAAAAAGTCTGCACCGTTTTAACGCAATGTCTGCTAATATGGGACACTAGTATTGCCAGAGCGCAAATACAGATATACCGGCATATTACTGGCAGTGATGTACAAGTGGGCATCAACGAAGTGTATCGTGTGGGACACGTGGTAAGTGCGCTCGACTTGTAAAGCGAAGAGCACGTGTTAGAGCCTCCTCTGAGACAGTTACTGTGTATGGTCCTTGAGCAAGCTCTTTACTCACAACTGCTCAGCGCCTAATAAATGGATAATGATGATGATGATGGTCATAATAATTATAATGAAATTAGTAATATATAATAAATATAATACACTAAAAAACACTAAAACACTAAAAATATAATGATAATAGTAGTAGTAGTAGTAGTAGTAGTAGTAGTAGTAGTAGTAGTAGTAGTAGTAGCAGCAGCAGCAGCAGCAGCAGCAGCAGCAGTAGTAGTAGTAGTAGTAATATATAATAATAATGGTAGTAATGATGATGATAATGCTGATATATTGTAGGCCTACAAGAGTAAATACTATGCACACTGCATCCAGAGATTCTGTGTGAGACTTCCTACACAACCAGACAAAATGCTTCGGCACGGCATACAACTATAGTGCTAGCTCCCCAAACCCTTTTTTGTCTAGAGGCCACATTAAAGTCATTAATATAACTGTAACTAGAAAAAACGTCTTTCAGAAAGCACGCGTCCGCCCGCCACAGATGATAAATGTGAAAGTTTAGCTCGTCTCAAATTGCATTAATAGGCGAAAATTATCCAATTGGCCACAGACGCATGGACCGGACTTAGAGTCGTGGCAAACGACTCTAAATACGTCTTCGTTTTTTTCACAGCATATATGAAAACGAATTTGTTGCTAAAGTACAAACGATGCGAAGCGATTTGTCTCTGTTAAGTCTTTCTATAATAATTATCAGAGGCACAATTAGTCGTTCGCTTGGCTTCTGATAGACATCAGACTCCGGATGATATCTTTGAGTTCAGTCGCGTGCAAGTTCGTGCAATCTTTTGCCTATCTTGTGATGTCTGTACTGAATTTACGGACTGTTTGAAAGTCTTAACGGTTTCCTGAACGGAGCGCCATGCCACCGTCATTTGCTGGGATCCGCTGCGCGACCCAAGACAATTATACGGGAAACCGGGAGCATTTCCTCACAAATTAATTCAAATATCGCCTAGAATATACATCTCAATAATATCATAATTTTTCCTCGCATATAAATTTAGGCCATAGATCTTGTTAATATATGATATTTATTTATTAAATTTCGGACACATACATTAGATTTATGTATTCTGTAATTTGTGTTCTTGTGAATTGTTTAATCGTCAAAACATGTAGGCCTACATGTAGGCTACAGCGCAGTGCGTTTGTCAGGCGCTTCAATAAAGAATAAATATTATTATTATTGTTATTAGTATTATTATTATTATTATTATTATTATTATTATTATTATTATTATTATTATTATTATTTTTTTTTTATGCCCCGAGGTATACAGGATCCCTCAGGGACTAGAATATTAACTATTTAGAATGTAAAATATCCGGAATGGCCCTATTATTATTATTATTATTATTATTATTATTATTATTATTTATTATTATTATTAATAATAATAATAATTATTATTATTATTATTATTATTATTATTATTATTATTAGTATTATTATTATTATTATTATTATTATTATTATTTTTTTTTATTATTATTATTATTATTATTATTATTATTATTATTATTATTTTTTTTTGCCCGAGGTAGTTATTATTATTATTATTATTATTATTATTATTATTATTATTATTATTATTATTATTATTATTATTATTAGAGCAATAACAATCATCATCGTTTTAATTACATTTGCTATTGCATGACCGATTGTTAGGAAAGGCTTATTTCAAATTGCAATACCACTGGTGATATTTAAAATTAAGCGTTTTTATAAGACCTATTCAAGCAAGACAAGATATATGCCGTATACGACAGAAGCTTTTCCGCCTCTGTATCGCCACCTGTTAAGGACCATCTTCTATTCGTCCTTGGTCTTGTTTTGTCAGATTCGGAGCAGCTCTGAAGAGCAGCCAATGCCAATGCTAGTTGAAGAGGCGACTTTCTTTCTTGTTCACTTACGATTCCGTTTCTTATATAAAATATTAATGTATCGCAACGTCGTTATTTTCTTAATCGATGTGATTTTTGGCATGCGTTCTACAAAGTAAAGCTCGATCATTACTAAGCATCTGAATAGTTATTAGCCTACAAGTATACATTAATCGATAGATATAAATGAATTAATAAATGAATAGATGCTTAACTGGCTGCTTGTATATGTGCTTTTTTCAGGTAAATATTGTACACACCGTAACACGCGTAGGCCATCTTTTGATAACGCTCTTTCCTCACTCATGAGAACCTTTGATTGCGATACTCTTGTGTAAGCTTATAGAGTAGGATTCTTGTCTAAGATGCTCCAAGGTGTCGTTCTGTGGCTTTACGACTCCCTTCGCTACAAGTTCAAACGACATCGAAGGCCTTAGTCCAGCCGAATGCAGATATTTTGTCTCAGTTGCAAGACCGATGATTGGGAGTCTTAGCCCTGTGTAAAAAGCGCTGATCTAAACGATAAGGCTCCTGCATTTGATCAATGCAGCGGGTTCAGTTCTGCTTTTACGAATAACGAACTTGGGAAGCGGTTGGCTCGCGAATGTCTTTAGCACAAAGCGATCAAATCTATCAATGCTGTGCAAGACTTGCCGGGCGTTGACGGATGATGTACCCCAAGCAGGTCCAGGACTGTTATATAATATATGTCCTTTATCGGCACATGGTCTGAGGAAAAAATTAAAGGACTGCTAATTCCGCGTCCTTTGCTTTGGGATCTGTGTTAATTTTTAATCATCATCCTTATCCTCACATAAGCTTAAATGGTAAGTAGGCTATATTGACAGCAAATGAGGTTTGAAGCGGCTGGGATTGCCCCATACACCCAATCACAGCTTTTAAATTGAGTTCCTATTCTAAGACAATAATTCCCGAAGACCATGTTTCCTTATTACGTCAGCGGTTGAAGTTTATCTCGTTAAAATTGCTGGACTTGCTGTTGAACTAAAAATAGACAGGGCGACCGATTTTAATGCAAATCCCTGTAATACGCTACTAGATCACGAAACACTGATTGAAACTGTGTACTGAAACAGAATATCATCCAAGATTTCCAACGTTCTGTGATTTTCTGTCAAGTTCTGTCCTCAGTCAGTGTTTGATGTAACTCCGAACCGAACTCAGAACTGTCGGGAACGGAACCCCACTGGTTAAAGCGCTTGACTTATTACGCGGAGGGTAAGGGTTCGAACTTCCCTGAGGTGGTTACCGTGCAGGGACCTTGAGCGAGTCCTTCACGCACAGTTGCTCATCGATGCACTGTCGTATGGTTGTGTAGCCTATGCACCTTTGAGCCATTGAAGGAAGCAGTGGCGTCACTAGGGTTGGTAACTCATGGTGTCACCCCCCCCCATGGACCTCCTCCCTTAACAGACCATACACAATCCTTCGTAAATCGTAATGTGTTCTGTAGTAATGTTACTCGTAAATCGCAATTCCTGTATATAAAAGAATGTAATGGTAATAGGTAAATTGATGCGGTACAAGTAAACTGGGCTTAGGAAAAAATGTTCTTGTTGTTATATGTTACAGTTAATTTAACAATAATAAATTTCTGCTGAAACTCTGGAAATTTTTTGTTAAACAGTCATTATGTCATTTTGGTGTCACCCCCTCTGGAGGTGTCACCCAGTGCGGCCCGCACCCCCTCACCTTCTATTGACGCCACTGGAAGGAAGGCAATATTAAAATACAATGGTGTAACTGATTTTTCAACATGTTTATCAAGCAGTTTCTCGCATTCACATCAAACGCCGCCAAGGCACGTCATCAAAAGATGATAAATTCATAGCGCATTTTTGTTCTTTGTATTATATTTTGTTCTATGTGAGGCATTTATTATCTTCTGTGTATATTGTCGTAGGCGCTGGATGGCCGTGTAGGCTGAGGTCAAAGCGAGCGGACAGATAAGATGTCCGAAAAGTAAGGAGTCGTAATAACGTCCGAGAGATTCTTTGTGACCGAACAAAGACATGTCAAGTGGATTCCAATTATTCTACTGTTATTATAAGGCGCACCCTCATTCCAATAGTTCGCATATTACAACGGAACAATTCGCTTCGATATGGGACAAATTCATGTCTATAATTCGCCAATATTAGAACACATTAATAAAGATAAATGGCCAATTTTAATGGAACTAATTCACTTAAATAATTGGCACATATTACGACACATTCATTACAATTATTCACCTATTTTAATGGAACAGAGTCTGTTCAATATTTCGCCCACATTAGGACATTTCGTAACGATAGATTATTTTTTATTATTATAGGACATCGTCCATTCCAATAATTCGCTTAATATGGAACAGCCTTATTGCGACAATTCGCTTAGTGTTAGGAAAACTTAAATTCTTCATTTCGATAACTCGCTTCTTACGAAAGGATGCCTCTATTGAAACTTCTGTGCACGTGGCGTGGCAAAGGTTGTCGCAAGTTTATCTTTTTTGATCAATTTATGTGCCAAATACAGTTATTGATCGATAATTTTTGTTCGTTCGAACTTCTAGCATTCGTTCATGAAGTTATTTATCTCTTTCGCCGATGTTACTGAGTGTTTTGGGCGGCATTCGGATGTTTGTTGTTGGGTCTCACGCATAACCATAGACTCATCCATTCTAAAGGGTTTCAAGTCATTAACTGGACTGTGTCAAGTTCCATGTGAAACGGACAAGAGACTCCTTGGAGTCTCTACTGCAGTGATACTCTACGACCAAGTGCTGGCTGCGATGAAAATCGTCCTCCACAGATCTAGTGGTTGAGGGATGATGCCGGGATGCAGCACCTTCTACCATCTGCGAGGGCCTGCAATTGGTGTTGAGGCCCGTGTGTTGCGAGTCTAATTACATACAATTGTTCCTCTTCGACGCTACGGAGTCCAAGAACTCCGAACATCTGCTCTGTATAGGAATCCGACAGTTTGGCTCTATGTGTTTGCGAGAGCTCGCCAGTGGTGACTCTTCTAGTTATCGGAATACTGCTGTTTTGTTGATTAACTTTTGCTCTTAATGACATCGTTTAGGCCAGCGCAGGCAGCGGTTTTGTGAGGTACCTAAATGGCACTGTAGTAAACGCATATATGGGCCTACATGCATGCATTAAGATGAATTTCCTTACTCAGCCATTGCTATTTTCAGGTGAAGATGCTAATCATCTTCGTTATGAACTCATTAATTCATTAATTAATTCATTCATTCAGTCATTCATTCATTCGAGCACTTGTTATAGCGCCCCTTCAAGATTTCTACTCAGAGGCGTAAACCCGACTAGTAGCGCGGACACTGCATCGGAGTTTCACGCCGAAGCGCATGAGCAATTGCAAGTGAAGGACTTGCCCAGGGTCCCTACGCGGCGGCTTTAGGTGGATTCGAACCCACAACCGTATACGGCTGCAAGGCACCGAACATACCCCTATACCACCACGCCCCACGAACTATCGTTATTAAACAGAAACTAACCAGATAAATTTACCCGTTCCAGACAAGTTGGCCTTTTATATGATGGTCAGGAGATAAAGCCAACTCAGCTATAGACCAAATGATTACACTGACTGTACACTGTCGGTGGGAAGATGAGACGGTGAGGGAGAGGATTGGCCACGAAAGGCCCACCGGCCCTCATATGCCGAGGCTAAGAAAATGAAGTCGCTAGCACTTCATACTCATGGCTGCCTCAGGGCCACTAGGTTAAGGGGCTGTTCTTCTGCTCTTCTGCTTCAAGAGATAAAGCTAAACACTCGATGCTATTGCTATGTAAAGCATTCATAATGACAATTCATTCCGACAATCATTGTCATGATTTCGACAAATCTTCGAAAACTATTGTGCATTTGTAAATGTAGGCTCATTGTAACTTCAGATTTATATAGCGCCTCTTCAAGACATATTCATCAAAGTCGCTCCCTAACTGACGGAAAATGGGGCACGAATTAAAATGTTTTTCAGCGATACGGAATAGAGGTAAAGAAAGACCAAGGCGCTGATGTTGGAAGTTACTATAGTCAACCTATTCCAAAAAGTTGGACCAGACACACTGCAGGCACAGCGAAGCTTCTGGGCTGTACTGTGAATGCTCTGATTGAGGCAACAACCAGGTCACCCTGTGCAGCAGGCAAAAGAAAAAAATCTACGGCCAGGAATGGGTAAAAGACCAGGAATGGGTAAAACACACAAATTCCGTAAGATGGAGCACAGCCAAGGCAATTACGCACAAATCTTATGATGCCCAATGTGTTTGTGCGTCAGCTGCCAGCGTAATTCCTCTCACGTGAAGCCTGTTAGATCAACAAACCTATGCATTATCATGAGCTCATGTATGGGCCCTATATGTTTGTAATTACAAACAATCAGATAGCAGAAAAAAATTGAATATGAATCTGAGTCATTAAAATTTTTAACATTTGGCGACAACAGAATTACGGTTATTTTAACACCTGAATTCGGGACTTTTATCGCGTAAGGCAATAACCTCAGAGGCTTCTATGCATACTTCTTCAGATTCCTTTTAAAATCACATTAAGCACATCTGGGTTCACTTTGGACACTTAAACTTGAATCCGATTCTATCCTTAATCTGGTCTAGCCAATTAGTCACCTTTTTCTTCTCCCTTCGCTTTCAGCTCTTATCATTCCAGATCAGATTCCATCATACAGGGTCGCTCTTTGACAAGTATAGGCTACTGTCTAAACGAACAGACACTAGCGCAGAACGATACGAAACAAAAGTGTGTTGCTATCAAGCTCATTCATTGCTGCAGCCTATCGAAGGCCACACTTCGATGTGTGTGGCGTTGACAGTAGACACATCTACCGCGATGTCACTGTGTGCATGGCAATGAGTGCTACTGAATGTGTCGAAACCCCAGACGCTCATTTTGAAGTGCAATTGTTATCGCTTATTTATTAAATTTTAATGCATTTGCAAATTTATATAGCGCCACTTCAAGAGAAACAAACGAGAGATGATTCCGACCTAAGAATACAAAACCGCGATTGAATAGAATGGTTTCTAAGTGTTTGCGGAAATGAGGTAAAGAGAGGCGAAGAAACTCAAGTCGTAGATTGCAAGGTAGCATATTCCAGAAAGATAGGCCAGCAACGGGAAAACTTTTATGTTGGGCCGTTGATGCCTGTGGTCGACGTGACAGTCAAATTATGTCTCGGAGCGCTCTATAACCTTCAAATGGATTGCACTTATAACAATAGACATGACGTTTGAAAAAGAAACTTGAGAATGAAACTCATACATCCAGCCAATCATTTAGTCATTCGGCAATTCAATCACTCAGACAATCAGCCATTCAGTCAGTTACACAATCATCCAGTTACAATCACACGAAGTCCGCTTGGTTTTATAGATAATTTGGGTTATAAAGTCAGGGCCACAGGGTGTCACCGCCGTTGTCCATCCGTCCATCTATCGCTCCGTCTTCCCACCAGTCTTTCCGTCCGTCCTTACGTCCATCCCATCGACCACCCTTCCCATCAATCCATCCCTTCGTCAGTCCATCACTCCGGTCTTCCCTCTATCCGTCCATCCAGTCGCCTATCCCTCTGTTGTGTTTGTCCATCTTCCACCCGTCCTAACGTCCATCCCTCCGCCCACCTCTCAGTCCAACCTCCCGTCTGTCCGTACTTCCGTCTATTCATCCTGTATGATCCTCTGCTCCAATTCGGCGCGAATCTCTTGGCCATTTATTTACCAGTTGTATTCATACTTATCTGTCAAAAATCGTTTTCTAAATCCAAGTAAATCCCTCAGATGTTTCGTTTCGTTCATTCGCGACTTTCGGGAGAACAGTTCACCCCAAGGGGTAACGACAGAGCACAAAGTTGTCACGGCCTATACTCCCTCTTCATGACGCAACCAAGCACTCTTATCACGAGCACGAGACCGTAGCCTATGTCGTAACTTGCTTCCCCTCTACAGCTACCGAGCCTGACGCACTTTGACCTGAAACTTGGGCTACCTAGCACCTTATCTCCTCTGCTTTTATCTGAACGCATGCGGAAGAAAAAACTCCAACCCCGCTCAGGTTTCGCTAACAAGAAAAAACGCCGAATTTTATCATAAGACGTGATTTAAATAAGCAGGTTTGCGATACCATGCACGGGCGTTTGAAAAGCTTCAGGCCTCCTTAAAAATGCACATGCAATTGTAAATGTAAACGTGATTGTAAATAAATGTGATTGTAAATGTAAATGTGGTTGTAAATGTGATTGTAAATGTGATTGTAAATGTGATTGTAAATGTGATTTTAAATGCAAATGTGATTGTAAATGTATATATGATTGTAAATGTAAATATGACTTTACCTAACACTGTAACTCGTAATACTATAGACCTATTTCTTAGCCAACTCAGCTGTAATGAGTACACTGATCGTACACTATCGTTTGGAAGATGAGACGGCGAGGGTGGGACTGGCCATCCGTCCTCATATGTCGAGGCTAAGAAAATGAAGCTGCTAACACTTCATACCCATGGCTGCCTCAGGGCTAGCTTAAGGGACTGCTCTTCTTCTTCACAAAGGCTGAGTTAACAATCTGTCGCTACTATGCCAAGTTTGTTCCCGGCCCTAATATTTCAGTTCCAAAATTTCAACTTTAATTAATTAATTCATTCATTCCAGAAATTTATATAGCGCCCCTTCTAGATTCCTACTCAGAGGCCCTCCCTGCGCTATTCTAAATGTTGTTAGAGTCAATATGATCAGACAGTCAGTCGAAAAAAATTAATATCATTATAATTGTACATATTTTTTGTCGTCTCACTCGCAGTTTTAAATTAAATTTAATGTAAAATTTTTATTTTATTTTTTTATGTTTGCCGCCTCGTGGAATGTGCCGCCCCTAAAGGCCGCGTGCTCGTGTATACGTAGAGTAAACTCGACACAGAGCGAGGGCACTTAGTGTGACTCATTCCAGACAAACTCATATAATTTTTATATAACAGAAATTCTTTAATCTACTGCATTGCTCATTTGAGACGACATTTCTCAGCTCTAGCCTCGATTTGTACCTTGAACCTCATGCAGAAGATTTTAATACATATGTGGATTATATGTATACACGTATATATGCATGTATGTATGTATGTTTGTATGTAATGTTACTAATGTATGTATATAGACTATACAGTATGCATGTAATGTATGCAACTATGCATGTTTGTATGTATGCATGAAGTCTATGTATGTATGTATGTATGTATAGACTATATATGTATGTATGTATGTATGTATATATTTATCTATGTATTTATGTCTGTATGTATCTATGTTTGTATACATACATACACACACATGCATACACATATACACATAAAGACATACATGCTTGCATACATGCTTACATGCACACATACATAAATACACACGTACATAAATCCATACATGATACATACATACATACATACATACATACATACATACATACATATATACATACATACATACATACATACATACATACATACATACATACATACATACATACGAATGTGTGTGCGCACGCGTATGTGTGTAGTTGTGCGTTTCTCTGGGTTACATAAACGTAACCAACTCTCATTAAATCTCCCCTCTTTACTTCTGTTGGATATCCACTTTTAGCGCCTTTATAAACATTCTAAAGGTCCTTATATAGGCTACATATCTACATACATAGGACCTATAATACAGACATGCAGGCACTTTAACACATACACATGCGCACATATAAATAAATAAATAAATATATATACACTCTAAGCCAATGAACTTTGAATTGAAAAAATTATCAGATTAAGCCAATGAACTAAGAATAGAAAAAATCATTCCCTGTGTTCTAGATCCGGAAGACTTTGCGATAAAGAAAACTAGGGCGGGATTAAAGGGTGCATTGAGATTGTTTTCGTCACAAAAAATTCGTCGTCAAGGTCATAGTGTTCTTGTTCTGCTTTCTTCTATTTCGGGAGCGCCTGCGCAGTGTTAAGAGCAGACGACCGAAAAGGTTCAGAGGTCATCGCCAGAGGACGGGGACTATCAACGTGACGTCACATCAGGCGATCGCACCAATTAACCCGGCCAAAGATTGCTGCGACGTATGGTAGACAAAAGCACTCAGGGTAACTACATCTGACCTAGAACGAGGGTCACAGATACATAGATAACCTATTACAGGGCTTTGTAATTATAGGGTACAGATTTCAACGATGTACAGCAGACGAAAAAATCTGCACCTGACTGAGAAAGGTCCTCTGGGATTATTATAGATAGATAGATACTACTGGGTTATGTAATTATAGGGTTACAGATTTAAAGAGCGGATACACGAGTACGCTGGCTGCATGTACAGATCTGCCTAACCATTCGACACACTTGCCTGGATATTGTGGCAGAAGTACAGTTATGCACTAGCTCAGATGGATTCCTATGAAGACGAAGAATATCCGGCTTGGTCCAGACAAGGCGCGTTCAAACAACGGTTGACGATGAAGTGGTTGAATCGCCATTTCCTGACTGGAACCAACATGTCGCCGTCCGTGACCTGGGTGTGCCAGAGAGCTACCAATGACTACGGTTGCCATATACATGGATAGCCTAAGGAGGACACAGAACGCGGGAAAGGGGGACAAAGGAGGACGCATTGAATGTTTCACTCCGGACTCTGGGTTCAGAGAGTCTCACCAAAAATCGAAGTCACATTGGAAAGCTGTATGAAAATTAGCACTTTGACCATAGATTGTCTATGAGACAGTCAATCAATCAAATCAATCAATCAATCAATCAATCAAAATTTATTGTAACCATCAATCAAGTTATTTTACAATCCATAGACACATTGTTTGTAACATTACTCAGATCATGGACTAGAAAATTCTTGAAGAAATAGAGCTGCAATAAAAAAATATAAACATGTAGATTGGACTGCTAGCCTGGTAGGGCCCGAGGGAAACTTAGGGACAACATGCGCGTGTAGAGTTGTTAAAAACTGCCATGAAATAATAGCCCAATACAACAAACATACAAAAAGCCAGACATTTTCCATGATTTTTAGCTTTGCCGGCCGGAAAGAGGCCACGAGGCCACAAAGGAGGACATGTCCTCCTTTTGCCGGACTTTCTGGCAACCCTACCAATGGCTGTCCACGTGAACTCCGTCTCTCTGTCTCTGTCTCTGTCTCTGTCTGTCTTTCTCCTCTCCAGGCTGGCTATTGCGGCGCAACCTCTCGTTAAGTGCCTCAGCGGCACTCCTAAACTCCTTTATTCTGACGCGCTTCGACTATTGCAATTCCATCCTTGAAGACCTGTCTAAGTTCAGAATGCATCAGCTTCAACCTGTCCTCAACTGCGCGGCCCAATTACTGCCAATCTGCCGAAGTTCTCTCATGTATCGGATTACATGAGGGACACGCTCCGCTGGCTCCCCATCACGGAGAAATGAAAGGTTCTCCTGCATGGGACGGACTTCGTTTGTCGGCATACTTCAGGGAGCATTTATTCCAGTCTCAAGTCTAAATAAATAAATTAATGAACTAGTAACTTCTATCGTGCCAGTGTATAATACAGAAGGGATCAAATGATATCGCACCAAATCCAAGCCATATATCGGTAAACATCTAAAAGATCAGTCCGTTAAGATAGAGAGGCAGCCTATGATGGATAAGCAATTTAAGGCATCGTTCTAAAGTTCAAAAGTGCTCGGGTATCGATAGTGCTGATGAACGATTTGCTCAAAGTCCCTACACAGTAACCACATCGCGAGGTATGCTCAAACCTAGACATTCTCTAGTGCAAGTCTAGCCATTAGCCCACCTTGTTCTTAGGAGATATCTCGGACTAGAACGATCTTCAAGATTTTTACTTGCCAGCTGTCATTCAACCTTTAATTGCAAAGTGAAAGGATTGCGGAAAACCAATAAACTTATGGTGCACTAAAATAGTGCTTCGTAGATCAACTGCACCAATTTACACCATCACGCCAGAAAGCGATGGCACTTGTAGCAGCACATCGAGGCATATGTCTACCTTTTTTCTACTTAGAGGGCATAAGAAGAGAGAGCACCGCGCGACTGCTAAGACGATACTAATGGCATTCGGATATAAGCGGAATTTTGTACGCGATGTTCTATCAAGTGTATTTTACGATGGATCTACGTTTCCGAGGACTGGTTGAGGTTTCAGCGGCTGGCTCTTAGACAAGAGGGCAGAAGTAATAGTTTCCCGTTCAACGCTTGGACCGGAAAATGACTTGCTACGCCTTCCAAAGTATTGTATTGTATTTGATCATTTATAAAGCGCTTCTCATAGCATAAGCCTTTCAGAAGCGCTCGCAGTGCGAGGTACTCCGACGAAAAAGGAAGGTTTTAAGGTGAGATAAAGAGGTAGAGAATAGAGATGCTACTAGAGAGGATTGTAGAGCGTAGAGCAGGAGGAAGTCGACTCCATAGAGAGAGACCTATGCACACAAAGGTGTGCCTTCCAAAGTAACGTATCGTCAGAGTAAACGCTCACAAAACTGTCTCTTTATATAAGTTATTGTAACCTGTATTAGGCAATACTATTATAATAGAGGGTTAGAATGTAAGTTGTTGCTGTTATATAGACAATTGTGCCTGCTTGTATACTAGCGATGGATGGCCAACGTTTACATACGCTGGGGTCTGACATATAACTACAACTATTCGAACCTTGATATTGCCGGTAACAGGTCGATAATCCGAAGGTTCGATAGTCCGAAGGTTTGATAGTTCGAAGATTCTGTAGTACGACATTAATCCGACATAAAATCGTTGCATTAATCCAACTTCTACTTACACTGCGATATATTTTCATCATTCCAACGTCCATTTAAGCAGGGATTATTTTCATCAGTCCAACTTCCATTTAAGCCACAATTCTGTTAATTAATCCAACTTCTACTCAAGCAAGAATTATTTTCATCCATCAAGCTACGACGGCTTTCGGACTATCGAACCTTCGGACGATCGAAACTTCGGACTATCGATACGTAACCGATATTGCCTTCCTTCCAAAGTTCAGAAGTGCACTCACCCATACGTAGGCTAATTGATAGATACAATACAATTCAATACGACAGAAGATCAATAGTTCTGAGCAGCTGTGAGTGAAGGACTCAAGAACCCTATATTGTATTGTATTTGAACACTTGTTATAGCGCCCCTCCAAGATTCCTATTCAGAGGCGCTCCCGACTACTGCCAGGACGCTGAATCGGAGTTTCACGCCGAAGCGCATGAGCAATTGCGAGTGAAGGACTTGCCCTGCAGGGTCTCTACGCAGTAACCGTCTCAGCAGAAGACTCGAACCCGTATCCTTGGTGCTACAGACCAAATGCTCGATCCGTTCGGATACTGTGCCTGATATGGCGAGGTTTCTATGCGAACGAGTTGTGGCGATGGTGAAGGAACTGTGCACTGTGTGCAGGTATACTAAAGTCATCGCTATTGCAAAATGGAGACGGTGACAACCCACGTGCTGTCGTTATAGAAAATATTTAGGCCTAAAGGTTTCGGTTTTTTATTTTGCTCATTATAGGCATTTAAATTTTCATTTATACACTCACATATGTAGAGACAAACATACACAAAGAGAGAGAGACAGACAGACAGACAGAGAGACAGAGACATAGACAGAGTTACAGAGAGTTACACATACATCATTACAGTACATTATACTTATACCTACATGTATTACATGTATTACATGATTGTATTACATGTATTACATGTTTGCATGCATCCATGCATGTCTCTGGACTTTTCTACACTGCATTCTATAGGACCTCTGAGAATGGCTGTGAGCACGACTGCCTCGGGTATCTACACAGGTGCGTCTTAAGACAAGCTACACCTGCATTAATTATGAATCCCTGGTAGCATATAGTGACTAACAGTGATCGCATATACTTCGTTTTGGCCACATTTTTAGTGTCGACTATAAGCAGACACCACTGTTTGGAGGGCAGGCTCTGATTGGCGATGGCGTTAATTTAGAGGCGATCGTCTTTCGTCGGCGCCTTCCATCCCGTAACAGTTGGTTGCCATAACGTACCACAGAAACTGCTCTCATCACGGCCTATGACCCCCGTCCGATGCACTTATTGACCCCGAAACAACGCCATAGATCAGCGAGAGGAGAAAGCACCAGTTATTGAATTCATGAACTGGAGCGACTATGTGTAAGAGAGAGAGAGAGAGAGAGAGAGAGAGAGAGAGAGAGAGACAGACAGACAGACAGACAGAGACAGAGACAGAGACAGAGACAGACAGACAGGGAGAGACAGACAGAGACACAGAGAGACAGAGACAGAGAGACACACACACAGAGAGGGAGAACAGAGATGGAGACAAGGAGAGGGTGAGGCAGACAGACATGAAGAATCGGAAGAGTGATATACAGGGAAAAGGAGACAGAAACAGAAATACACAGAGACAGACAGCGATATAGACAGACAACAGACAGACAGATACAGCGACAGAGAGAGACAGACAGACAGACAGAGGCAGACAGACAGACAGAGTCACTTAATGAAGGTGTATGAATAGAAGAAAGAAGGACAATGAGAAGTCTCTCCTTTTGGTTGTGTCTTTGATTCGTGACCGATAATAATCGCCTTTAATTTCAGGACACCTTTCTTCCCGTCGTCTCCTTTCCATTGCACAACGCACACGCGCGACGACCAGGTCTAGTCTATATGCGCCTTTTTTCCAACGACGATTTGAAGTCGGTCGGTTTTTTCGCCTGTACACTGAGACCGCCTTAAGATGAACGTACAACGACCCGATTCCATTACGAAAGCCCGAATCGGGTGAAGTCAGAGCGGGTGGAATGTGGATGGGGATCGGGTGGGGATAATATACAGAGGCGCAGATTTGGTCATTTAAGTGGGGTTCGGGTACAAATATCGTCCGCTTCTTCTCCTTTTCGTGTCACAGTTATTTTTCGACTGCGAACAAGATATAAGAATGCGAAGACGAAGAAGAGAAGTGCAGAAGAAGAAAGAGAATTAGAAGAAAAATGCGAAGAAGAAGAAAATGCCAGGAAGAAGAAGAATGCGAGGCAGAAGAACGCGAAGAAGAAGAATGCGAAGAAAAAGAACGTGAAGAAGAAGTAGAATGCAAAGAAGATTGCGATGAAGAAGAATGTGAAGTAGAATCAGAAGATAAAGAAGAAGGAGGAGAAGATGATGATGATAATTCTGATTGGTAAGAAAAGTAATTAGTGTCTGGATATAAAAAATTGCGGGTAGAGTATCCCAATCCAAAAAATGGAGGGACAGGTACCCGTATTCCCAGAATATAACGCCCGTGGTACGGTAGGCGTTTCACTCAAGTCCACAATAGCTGTTTTCGGCGACTTCGTAACTAGTCAACAGATCGGGTGTCGAACATGCAGTCTGTGATTTTCTATTGTATGTTATTGAAATAAGGCTAACAGTTGAGTTAAAACAATGCTCCAGAGTGCGACATAAAATTCTCTACACGCACGAATCTATCAACGGCATCTGTAATTGAAAGATCCAACGTAGCACACGCAGAGGCGAAAATCTGTTCATAATTTGGGGGGGACAGATTCTACGAGGGCCGGATTGGGCGGGGGACAGAAGGGCTAAGGTCAAAACTTTGGGGGACAGTCCCCCTCTGTCCCCCATGATTTACGCCACTGAACACACGACAGAACACCTGCCACTGATCAGTTGAGTGATTTCATATCTGTTTCATATCAAGTCTTTCTATATGCGCTCTAACAATGCATTTACGTCTGCCTTTATGGGCTCTTTCCCGCCAAGTCAACGGTCACAGATGATGTTAAACATTGTTCGCGAATGACGAACACAGAAAAATGTAAAATATTATGCTCATGAACACTGAAATCACAAAAAGCGACAAGAAAATTACTCGGCGACGCTACGTCACAAAAAGATTTGCCGCATTTGCGCCAAACTCGCGGGAAACTCTCTAGCAGTCTAGCTAATCACAGGCTAGTCAATTCAATTACTCATCCATGTGATGTCATAGAAATTACAGATACCAACGCGCTCCTTTTTTAATTCAACAGTAGAACACTTATGATGACTTATTGATAATTTTATGAAGTTATAGAAAATTCCGATACCAACGCGCTCTTGCTCAACAGTAAAACGTTCATGACTTATCGATATGACGTCATCTAAATTTCCGATACCAACGCGTTCTTACTCAACCGTTGAATAATTATGATGATTTATTAGAATGACGTCATAGAAATTTACGTTACCAACGCGCTCGTTAATACTCAACGGTTGAATAATTACGTTAATAGATGCATATAGGTCTTTTAAGAATAAGGGGGCTGGAGACTGACCGAGGAAATCGATATGCGTGTTTTCGATTAGTATTTTGCAATGTTCGGGGCTGACTGTCACCGATCAACTGAGTGATTTGATACGGTCGTGAGTCTGAGGTGGACGGCAAGCCCTCTGATGTACTTGCTGACCCCGTGAACGTGACTTTGGAAGTCGTGCCTTGTTGATTCAGACACGAGATAGACTGCCCCGCTCAATATTATATCACACTGTGTAGTGTCTTTGTGTGTGCATTTGTATCTGTGCGTGGGTGTGTACGTATGTATGCATGTGTGCAAAGGTGTGTCAGTGTGTGTCTGAGTGTGTCTGTGTGTGTGTGTGTGTGTGTCTGAGTGTGTGTGTGTGTGTGTGTGTGTGAGTGTGTGTGTGTGTGTGAGAGAGAGAGAGAGAGAGAGAGAGAGAGAGAGAGAGAGAGAGAGAGACAGCAGCGTTCATTTGTGAAAATCAGGATCGAGCAATAGACAGAACACTCGAATGAGAGCGAGTTAAGTGTTCATTTTCCAATACCTTCTATACAATTTTCTCTTTTGTTAACACAAAATTTTAATAATCTAATTTCATCTGCGCTTTAAAGTCGAGTAGGCTATGCATAACATCTCTAAAAGACAATAAGTTGTTACGACCGTAAGTCAAGCGCTTGATTATTACAGTAATGCAGTGTTTGTGCATATATTTATTCTATTTCATTTATTTGAGTTATGTATGTATCGTATGTTGGTGGGTCCTTGTATCTCTGCGAATAAAACACAGCAATAAACAGAGGCTACAGTGGCGATGATAAAGAACAAGGGGGTTATGGGTGAACTATTTTCATCGTCATGCTGATGATGATGCTGCTGGGGGTTTGTAACAAAGACGAAGAAGTGAATTTTAGAAGAAGACGAATCAGAAGACAAAGAATAGACGAAGAAACGAAGAATGACGATGAAGCACGATGATGCATTGTGATGCGCGGGCTGATAGGGGGGGCGCAAATTATGAAGGATTCTGAGAATTTAAACCTAATTTTGACATGATGAAAAGACGAAGAACAAAAAGATCAAGAAGATGAAGTATGTATCAGAATTTTTGGCGGAACTAAGAAAAAATTTCAGGAAATTCTTGCCCCCGGGCGCACGAACCCCTAGTTACGCCACTGAGAGGCTATATCAAAGAGTAGCGCGTTCAGATGTCTTGAAGACATTTCTTGAGCCGTCTGTAACGAAATGGTGCGTATAATTTGGCAGGCTATCAAAGAAGTAAGTAAATTAAGTAAGTATATTCTTTAATAAACCAATTGCATAGACGCCTCTAGTGTACCTTACGTCTTAATATCAACTGTCAATATGAGTACAACATTCTAACAATGAAAAGTCTTGCGCTGTAGATGACGAAACTAGTAACTAGAGGTAGGCAACGGTCGTGCTATGGCGGTCGCAGGGTATATTGTTGGATGTTCCAATAACGACGATGATGATGAGGCAGTGGACTGGTGGTAGTGGTGGTTATGAAAATAATACATATATATAATGTATATTCGTTTATTGGTATGATACAGGTATACACACTGCGCTATCTACTACAAGTGGTAATTGGAATATTTAGAATGAGTGTTGCGTTTTCAGTCATACGATGTCAGATTATATCACCAATGGAGACTTCTATATATATATATATATATATATATATATTTATATATATATATATATATATTATATATAGGAGGCCAGTGGACTGGATAAACTAATCTATCGTCATTACAGAGCCAATGTGTAGTTATGGAAAGAACGTTGAAAGTTTTCCTACAGTTTTAGGTGAAGGCTTGCATCTGATGTCTTTCACTCTTCAGCAGCCAACCACGTGACCACAAGCGACGTCTGGGCTTTTCCAGATATTGATGTCACGTGTCTTGACAGCCACGCGTTTAATATCACTCGAGAGCTACATAATTTCAATTGCTAAGGAGCGTGATCTGACCAGAAGTAGCTGGGTTTAGATAGCGCGTGACATTTCTGACGGGTTCCTATGGCTGGGATAAAACAGACTGACTGAATGATTGGCAGGTTAAATGATTGATTGAGTGATTGACAGAATGAATAATTGACAGATTAAGCGCTTGAGTGACTGACTCACTGGTTCAATCGCTCACTCTTTCACTCACTAGCTTTTACTCGCTCACTCTTGCTCACTAACTCTTGCTCGTTCACTCACTATTTCAGTCACTAACTTCTACTCACTCACTCTCTCACTAACTCGCTAACTTTTATTCGCTCGCTTACTCTCTCACTAACGCTTACTCGCTTACTCTAACTCATTAACTCTTATTCGCTCGCTAACTACATCACTCACTAGTTCTCACTCGCTCACTCACTCACAATTTTTTACTCACTCAATCTCTCACTCACTTACTCCTACTCTCTAACCCACTCACCATCACTTACTCGCTCGCTCACTCACTCACTCAAACGAATAAATGAACGAAGTCAATCTATATCAGACAGATGAACGGACAGATAGACAGATGGACACACTGACAAGCAGTAGGACAGTGACCAAGTGATCTAGCACTGGTTGCGAAGATGACCTTGTCTTCTCAGTTATAATCATTTATAAGATGGAGTGGACAATGTTATTGTACCGCATTGAAAAACCAGTCACGATTAGTTAAACTGCTAATCGAATAGAATAATTAGAATTAGCAAACTCTTGTACCCGGTAGCGAATAGATGAAAATTAGCATGAGCTGTTTGTCTAGTCAATTAGCCATAGTTACATGTGTTAAAAACAATGTCAATCAGTCAATCGATCAGTCAAAATTGATATAGCGCCCCTTCAAGGTCTCTACTCAGAGCCACTCCCGACCCCGGTTAAACGGAAAAAAGCAATCTTAAGGAGCCGATAGAACGGCGCGGGCAGGACCCGAGGAAGGCAGCGCTTCTCTTGAGGAAGCCCATTCCACGTCCCAGGGCCAATAACGGAGGAAGAGCGTTGCTGCATTGTTGCTGTACGTGGAAAGGGTACAACGTGAGCTACATGGAATGAGAAAAAGCTCCGGAAAGTACTATTTATTCTTCTTCCTATATATTTAATTCATTATTAAGCGTCACTAGCTAATTAATTAATGACCAAGCATTAATCAATAGCGCTGAACAATTGTGAATAAGCTGGTGCTCTGAGCTTGGCTTTAGAGTGGCGGCGTGTGGTGCTTTAGAAGTTTACGATTACGATTACGTGAGTGAAGGACTAACTCAACTCGTGGGCTAAGTGCCTCTTTTTGTTGTTTCAATACCACTTTCTTTTCTTTGGGTCTCTCGCACTGGGAGAGCCTCTGATTGGTGTGTACTGCAAGAGGCGCTATATAAATTTATATATGTATATATACAATTCAATACTCAAGTTCTCTACACAGTCGCTGTCTCAGGTAATGAGTTCGATCCCGTACTCACTGCACTGCAAGGCGAGTTCTCTACCAATCGGCAAAACGTGTCTATATAACTAACTACCTAAATAAGTTCTGGGTCTGTTGGAGCATTCACGCTTGCATTATTACGAAGTAGGTTGGTGAGTACATTCTGCCATTACAGCTGAGGGTTGCGCAGATGTTTCTGAGTTAAGACGTTGTAGCGCCCCCTCAAGTGATCTATGTCAGTGAACTTCATGCCTGCTCCTTCGACCATGAAGCGAATCGCTGCTTTTCTTCGCCGCCCCTCATCGCATGTCTTCTCATTTCTACGTTTCCGAGACGCGACAAGGTTTCCTCCTCTTACAACCGGAAGGAGATGGCGAGTGTCCACCGGAAGCTGTTAATCTGTCGCGCCTGATTCTACTCTACAGCGCGTCACGCCGCGCGAACCCTGGCGACTGCTCCGATGTTTATGACAGCTGGCGCCCAAGTGAGGCTTAATAACGTAGCGCGGACGAGGGACAGAACCCGAGACGTAATGAGCAATGCGTATGCGCCGGAACTACTTGGCCAGGTAATCGTCGGTCGTCGTATCGGACGACGGGGATCGACGGGGAATGTACCCGACAAATGGCCGCAGTGTCCTGACCCTTGCAGAGACGTCGTCTCACCCTCCTCCACACGGATTACTCCGATCTTCACCCGTTCGGATGTTCTTCCGTTTGTCGGCGGTTCTTCTGTCTCTGCGTCATTTCGTCCGTCTGTCTGACTGCGCTTTGGTCCGTCTGTCCATCCGTCCGTCTGGTCTTCAGTTCGCCAATCCGTCCTTTCGCCCGTCTGTCCTTTCATCCGCTTGTCCTTCCATCCTTCTGTCCTTTCTTCCGTCTGTTCGTCAGTCCGTCTGTCCTTCCGTCTGTCTGTCCTTTTGTCCCGTACTTCCGTACTTCCGTCCGTCCTTCCATCCTTCCGTCCTTTCGTTCTTCAGTCAGTCAGTCCGTCCACCAGACCGTCCTTACGTACGTCCGCCTATCTTCAGCCCGTCCGTCCTTCAGTCCGTCGGTCCGTCCTTCCGCCAGTCCGTCCTTACGTCTGTCTCTGTGTCCTTCAGTCCGTACGTCCGTCCTTCCTTCTCAGTGTCCTTCCGCCGGTCTGTTCACCTTCAGACTGTCCATCTGTCTGACCAACCAAAATTTCATAAAACAAAGAATCTAGGTCTAACCGTGCGTCCTTCCATCCGCACGCTTTCATCCCTTCATTCCTCTTCCGCCTTCCTTATATCCTTCCTCATTTCCCCATCCTTCCGCAATATTCTTTCCATCCTTCCATATGTCCCTCATTCTTTCCCCTCCTTCGTTCTTTGGTCGACCAATCGCTTTGACTTAAGTCAGCCGTTTTTCCAATTTTCCAATTGCGAGAGATGCTCTTGGTCCGGAGGCTGGGCTGAGGCCTGAGGGTCGATTGGTATACGGACCCCGTAGGCCCCCTAGACTTTCCTCCGCCGTTATTCAGAGTTAGGACCGTTGACGTAGGACCTTGCATGCGCCGCAGAAGACGCCTCTTCCTCTAACAACGGATCTCTGACTGGAGAATGAAGTCAATCGTACAGCTGGTCGCTGCTGCCATCAGGCGCAACAGATTGACAGACGACATGCAAGGCATCGCGTCAAACAGGTGTCCGTCAGATATACATGCTTTCAGCAGCACCAGCCACTCCGATGCTGGAGAACGGCGACGCATAATAATAATAGATAACAATAAAAGTAAATTAACAAAATTAATAATAATACTAACCACATCAGCGATTGTGTGAGGTACTTAAAAGCGATATATTAAGAGTGAACTGGACCAACTGGTACATCAATACCAGATGTATTTTTAGATAAGGGTACACTTGTAGAATTTATAAACATATTCTGAACACAAATCTCGCTACATATCAAAGTTAAAAAAAGATTTAGAAGAAGTTTACAGATAGCTATTCACAATAAATTGATATAAGAGAAAATTGGTGGAAATTGATAGAGATTGATGCAAGAGAAACTAAAAGAATAGAAGTTAGGAGAAGTTTAAAGAAACGACACAAAGCCAAAAGCTAGACAAGGCAAAAAGAAATCAATGCAATGTTAAGACAAAACGGATTTCTTTAGATCTGCAAGATTCGCAGGTACAGCTCTTTTGTTGTATACTCTCAAAAGCGCTATATTAAGTGAACTGATATATGCATACATAAATATAGATATATGCATGCACACATACATATAAACATTTAGACATACATACATACATACATACATATATAGATACATACATACATACATACATGCGCGCATACGCATGCATATAGACTATATATGCATGCATACATACAATACATACTTACATACATACATACAAATATATATACATACATACATACATACATACATATATACATACATAGAAGGCAAGAAGAATGCAATGTTCTGTAAATAGGCAAGATGCATTCAGTGTAATCACAATATATGTTGCGCGTCAGTCACCAGAACGCAGACATTTAATCAACAATTAGAGAGTGTAAGTTTGAAAAAGGATCAATTTAATCTGCCTAATTGAGTTATCACTCACTGGTTAATTTGACCTTGCTGGTACGTCTTTTTATGATTAAAAACTAAGGAAGAAAACTGTAAAAATAAACCGTCTGCTCCAACAGTAAACCAGAAACGCATTTGACAGTCAAAGAAACCGTTACACAAAACGATTCCCAAAAGAATTCGAATAGAAAACGTTTAGGATAATCCAAGTCCGCACTAGATTATACTTGGCGGCATTCAATCTATATTCGGTTAAACACACCCGGTCGTGAAACAGGGTAACCGATTGAATTAGAGCGGTCGCCTTGTAATGCGGAGAGTACGGGTTCGAATCCCCTCCTCCTCCTCTGAGACGGTTATTGTGTAGGGACCTTAAGCAAGTCCTTCATTCACTATTATTCAGCGCCATCGATTGATGATTGGTCATTAGATAGTGGCGCTTAATAAAGTACATAATAATAATATGCAGCTTTAAGCCTATTGCATTAAATGTCAAAGCATAGTCATGTACGTATGTACGCAGGTATGCATGTATGTTTGTATGTATGTTTATATGTATGCTTGTATGTTTACTATGTATGCATGTCTGTATGTCTGTATGTCTGAACGTGCGTATGTATGTATGTATGTATGTATGTATGTATGT